>OZ038358.1:10909218-11349298 GCA_964035985.1 Panagrolaimus superbus
TCAATATCAGGTACGGAATGCAAATATTGCCGTTTTCAAAAATGTATCAAAACGAATATCACAAATTTGCGATCACCACAAGAGCTTTCTTCGTATCTTTTAAACCGACTTGCTGACATTCCCTAACCAGTCTTGAATCATTCCGAAGTTATCCTTATAATTGAATTTATCACTTAATTTCTGTCCAATAATATGATTATTAACTTTACAATATTATTTGATGCAAATAAATATAAAATTTTTTTGAAATGATTTTTTTGCCCAGTCGCGGAATCGATCCTGTCAGTGTTCGCATGCAACATCGCTGCGCCAACCACTGAGGCAAAACCGTCGGCTGCTTGGCGGCGTTTTTCCTTTGATTTTTTTGATGACAAAAAAAAACGAGAGCGCTCGCCGCAGATTCTTAAAAATATTTTAAAAAAAAATTAAAATATTTTATGGCAATCAGAAGATCCTAAAGTATCTGAATATATAATTTTTATGTATCTATCTGAAAATTTTTTTTTGGTCGGTTGTCCCTAAACATGTGGTGTCTGTTTTTTATGGAATAAGGGAATAAGCATGTTGAAAAAAATTTATATAAGTCGTCGTACTGATTTCGCAATATTTGTATCTCAATATTATATAAAAGAGAAATATAATAAATAATACATGGACACATTTGAACACAAACAGAATTAAACAAAATTTAATGTTAAGGCGTATACAATTTATATTAAAAAATGATTTAAAGAAATGTCATAACCGCAAAAATATATAAATTGCGTTCTGTTTTTTTTTTCTTCTCAAAAAAGCAATCACATTACAGATGAAAAACATTATTACAGTGTTTTTTTGCTTTCTGAATATAATGAATGAAAAAGAAATTAAGAACATCAAAATTGAATATTATAGCCGAATTACTGTAATTTTAGGTAATTTTTGTCATTCATTCTAATATAAAATATATAAAAAGCATATAAAATAAAAAATAAAGCTTGGAATAAATAAAAAGTAATCAAATTTATTTAATTTAACCCAATAAGTCAAAATTAGTTAAAATTAGTTGTTAAAATAAACTTTTTATCAAAAAGTCCTAAAAAAACTGTTATTCGATTTTAATTGTTATTGGAAATGGCCATTTTACACAGTTTACTCATATTTTACGCTAACAAAGCTCCAACAAAACGATTTTAGATGATGTTGTACATATTGATGGACATTTAAAATATAACTTCATCGCAAATCTCTGTTTTTGACTAAGATGGGCTGAAAATTGTCCGGAAGACTCATACAACATTATATTTTATCATAAAAGTCACCGGAGCATGTTATATAAGATATTTGAAAAGTTATGAATTTTTAATGATGTTGGAGATATTATGGAGACAAAAGTCGCCCAAGAAAAATTTTTCCCAATCCCTCTACCTTACCAATGTTAAGATATATTTTGATGTCCCATAACTTGAAGTTCATAAAAACATGAAGACTGTTGTAACCGTGGGTTAAACAATAACACGAATATTTATTACAGACAATAAATATATACAATACAATATAAATGGATATAAGGATATATCCGAGAGAGCGAGCAACAGCGAGCGGACTGTGCGAGAGATCAGCAATAAACAATGAATAATCATTTGAGGGACAAATGAAAGAGAGAGAAAAGGAAAGTGGCAGCGAAGAACGCTACGCCAAGTGGCAACAGAGAAAAGTACAGTATACAAATACGGCCACAACATCCCTCCCCACTTAATTTTTAAGAGATAAAAAAAAATTTACAATAAAACAAAGAAGAATTAGCCGGATAAAAAATAGAATGAAGTAAAATATGTTTCATCTGATTTCTTTTAAATGATAGTGGTGGTTGATTATTATTATTATTTTATTTGCATGCCCGAACACATGCTGATAAACAAACAAATAAATGAATTACAGTACAATTAAAACAGTACAATTAAAAATAATTAAAATACAATTAAATTAATAAATAAACTTTCACATTTTTTCATCACAAGGATACAATATAAAATTTACAAATTAAATTGAACATTTTATGAGATTAAAGAAGAGAAGAAAAATATAGAAGAAAGAAACAATGCAAATGAGAGAAAGAAGAAATAATAATTTAGGAACTTTTAACTATTTAACTTTTGAAATTTAAACTTAAAGTGTTAGTAGGTAATTTTTGAACTCATTATGACTAGTATATTGGATTTTTCTAGGTAATTTGAGATATTTTGAAGTGGTTTTGAAAGTAAAGAAACTTGTTCGAATGGTTGACTTTCCCCTTGGTATAGATATTTTTTGGTTTGATCCCCTTGTAATGGAAACCCTTTTAGAAAGACAAGTTTTGAAATTTAAACTACCATTAAGGTAATCATTAAGAAATTGTAAGTCATACTTATTCCTCCTAGATTCTAACGTTTCAATTTTAACATCAATTAGCTCTCCAAGCCTGATTAATTTATCCTCGTAGGGTTCATTTGAAAATTCTCTTAAATTTTTGCAACGTAAAAAAATATTTCTAATGGCTACTCGCTGGACTTTTTCAAGTTTATCAATCAATTTTATCTTAGTTGGATTGAATACCGGAGTAGAAAATTCAACAAGTGGTCTAACATAAGTTGTATACATATGATATAGTAGATTAGGAGAAGTAGATTTAAGACCCTTAAACAACATAAAAGAACGCCCTAAAGCTTTTTTGGAAATGTTGTCAACATGTTTATCCCAACTCAAATCATCAGATACAATTAATCCTAAATCTCGAACAGAAGATTGGTTGTTTGGGAGCTTACTGCCATTTAAAAAGTAGGAAAATGAAGGGTTTTTGTTAGGTAAACAATGTTGATGGGGGTCAAGGGAGTAAACATCAAAGGAATACATCACCAAGTCCTGATCACGCACTTTAAAACCACTTGAAGAGTGAAATCATCAGAAACATATAAAACCAAAAAAGAGAGTAAAAACCGGGCTAATTATCAATGAATTAAGAGTAATATTTCTACTCAACTCAACAAATAAACTATAAATCCTAGTGCAACAAAAACTTAATAATATGATTTTTTGGAAGCATCAGGTTGAATTCGTTCTGGAGCTCTTCTAATTCGGGTACCACGACGAGGAGCAGGTACTGTAGGAGATCGAGCAAAACGAGGCGGAGTAGTAGGTGGAGTGAATTGAGTAAATGAAGTTACAGATCTTTCAGAAGACGAAGAAGAAACTTCGGGTGTACGAGTTGACGGAGTTGGATCAGCAGTTACAGAATCAGGTTCATTGAGCAGAGCAACACCACGTTTGTAAAGCTGATTAGCATGAAGACGATGAACACGTTCATTAAGATCAATAATATCATATAATCTTGAACCTTGACGAGCAATAATGCGGCCTTCGAACCATGGCGAAGATTTCATTTTTCTTGCCCAAACATTATCATTAACATTAAAATGACGAAGCCGTGCACCATATTGCGAATTGAATTGCTTTTCCATTTGAACATCTGGAGCATAAAGCTTTTCTTGAAGAGGTTTCATCAAATCCAAAGAATTTCGGATTTCTCGACCAAGATGAGCCATAGCCGGTGAAATATTTCCAGGAGTAGCCGTGGATGGAGTTGAACGATAGCCTAAAAGAAATTCATTAATACAATTATAAAGATTTAAATTTGGCCCAAGCCGGAGAATATTCTTTTTAACAAATCTTTTTACTATATCAACCATACGTTCTGCTTGTCCATTTGATTGTGGCATATATACGGGAGATCGTATATGATTAATACCATGAAGCTTGCAAAATTCACCAAAGAAATTAGAAGTAAATTGTGAGCCATTATCAGTAACCAGGACTCGAGGCAGGCCATTATCAGCGATATAACGTTCAAAAGCTTGAATAGTTGTTTTTGACGAAGCTGTTGAGAGAACTTTAACATCCAACCATTTTGAGCAGCTATCGACGATTACTAGCAACATTTTATCAAGTATTGGACCAGCAAAATCCATATGAATCCGATCACCAGGATTCACAGATTTATTCCAAGAAGCCAAAGTTGCTTTGATTGGAGTTTTTCGAAGCTGGATACAAGCCGTGCAAGAATTTACCATCTTTTCAATATCCTTTGTGATATTTGGCCAGTAAACGTGATGACGGGCAAGTTGCTTGGTAAGATTGACACCATTGTGGGTAGCATGAAGTTGTTCAAGAACACGAGGACGAAGATTTGCCGGGACATAAACGCGTTCATTCATAAGGATGACACCATTAACCAGAGAAAATTTAGGTTCAGCAGTATCATTTTGAAGAGCAGCGCAAAGCTTTTGAGCAAAATCATCATGTTCATATTCAGCAATAATTTCAGCCGGAGTAACAGGCATAGCATCAATTTGACGAATAAGAGCAGCAGAGCATTCAGCTTCTACAGTATCTTCTTCTTCTTCATAAAGTTCTGGGATTGATTTGGTTTTTTCGATAAGCCGGGAAAGAGCATCAGCTTGACCAAAATCCGTTGTTTTTGTGTATCGGATATCAAAATCGTAAGAAGCCAAAAACAAAGACCAACGATGAAGACGATTTGCAGCAAGCACAGGCTTTGATTTCTTGTTGTCGAAGATAGCAAGAAGAGCTTTGTGATCAGTGTAGAGGGTGAATTTTCTTCCTTCAAGGTAACGATGAAAGGTTTTGATAGCCGTTATGAGAGCAAGTCCTTCTTTTTCTGTTTGAGAATACTTGCGTTGAATAGCATTCAAAGATCTTGAGAAGAATTAGATCTTGAGAAGAATTGGACAGAGCCATCATGGCAGATGTGTGAGATTACACCTCCCATTCCAGTATCAGAAGCATCAGCGGCGACAGTAATTGGAAGCCGTGGATCATAATGCGTGAGCATGCATTCAGCAGCAAGCTTATCTTTGATACCATTAAAGGCAGCTTTTTCACGAACATTCCAAGACCAAGGAGCATCATTCTTTAATAAATCATCCAATGGTTCACGAATTTCACGAAAAGCCGGAATAAAAGATTGATAAAAGTTGACGAGACCAAGGAAAGAGCGGAGAGTCTTGACATCCGTTGGTTCAGCCATCTTTTGAATTGCAGCAATCTTTTCTGGATCAGGATGTATGCCGGAAGAGTCGATAATTTTGCCTAAAAAACGAATAGATGAGCAATAAAATTTACACTTTTTAGGATTAAGTTTAAAGCCCCATTCCATTATACGAGCAAGGACCATTTCCAAATGCTTTGTATGTTCTTCAACATTTTTGGAACCAATAAGAACATCATCCAAGTAAGAAGCAGCAGGAGAGTCATCAAGCATCTTATCCATAGCTTCTTGATAATCCGAAACAGCAGTTTTGATACCAAAGCCGAGGCGCTTATAGCGAAACTGTCCAAAAGTTGTCGATACTGTAGTTAGCTTTTGACTTTCTTCATCCAATTCAAGTTGATGATAGGCATCAGCAAAATCTAACTGTGAAAATACAGTACATCCAGAGAAGCGTGAAAAGATATCTTCAGGAAGAGGCAGAGAGTAGCATGGTTCTTCCAGTTGATCATTTAAGCCGGTGGAGTAATCAATTACTAGACGAGATCGACCATCTTTTCTTGGAACGATGGAACATGGAGCAGCCCAATCAGAGTAATTAACTTTATACAGTACCCCTTGTTCTTCCAGACGAGCAAATTCACTTTTAATAAGTTCAGCAGCATGAAGAGATGGACGACGAGCAGGGACAAAAACAGATTTAGCATCCTTCTTGAGTTGAAGTTTGACTTGAAGTTTGGTGCAACAACCAAGACCAGGTTCAAATAGAGGTTTAAACTTGTCCATAAGTTCTTCAACCTTTTTGACGGGTGCAATGGAGTGGCCAACAACCATATTGCATAGAACTTCACCATCCATAACAAGATCAATACCAAAGGTTTTGAAGAAATTTGTTCCAAGCAATGTTGATTTGATATCAGCAACATGGAATTCGACAAGCCGGGATTTTCCTCTGAGATCAACCATAGATTTGAAAGAGCCAAGGAGCTTCAAATCATGACCATTGGCGGTGTTAGCTGATATAGTAGGTCCAGCAAGAGCAGGAGATCCAATTTTGGTGTAATCAACCTTTGCCATCACGGTTAGATCAGCACCATCATCCATTTGAGCTGATAAGGTGATACCATTGACGATTACATTAACCATATGTCGAAGAGAAGCAACAGGAGTATTTTGATATACTTGTTGAATATGGAAGGAGTTGATTTGAGGCTTAGCATCACTGGATTGAACAACACGAACATTGTGATTTGGTCTACTATTTGAATGTGAAGCAAGCTTTTTACGACAGGCCTTTTCGATATGACCTTTAATATTGCAGAAGCGGCAAACTGCATCTTTGAAACGGCAAGATTGACGTTGATGAGATCCACCACAAGATGAACAAGAAGCCGAAGATGTAGTTGAAGATCCATTCTTGCCTTCCTCCTTTTTCATTAAGGTGACTTGAACCTTTTTCTTTTGGACGAAATTGATGCTGGCATTCATTGGTAGGCGTTGTTCACGTTGAGTTTGAAGCGAAGCGATCATTGTTTCTCCACATTCATTCAATGGAGTATCAGCTTGCTTGTTGAGTTTGCTAAGTACTTGCATACGGAAGCTTTCCAAAGCAGGATGTTTCATGGACATCATCAATATCAATGTTTCAATTTCAGTATCTTTGATTCCATTGAAAGCGGTAGCAGCATCTTTAATCCTTGCCATCAGTTCAGGTATGGATTCATATTCAGGACCTTTCCATTCCATATTCAAAGCTGAATAACGACGAGCAAACAATGAAACAGAAAAATCAAACAGACCAATCATTTTATCACGAAGTTTGTTGTAGTCGACACAGGTTTTGATAGGATCAGGTAATAGAGCACGGGATACCTTTTCAAATGTTGACGAATCCAGAGCATTGATGACCAAAGCACATTTTTCGGTATCAGTAACAGGTTGCAGCCGGAAAAGTGAATCAAGTTGATCAAACCAAAGTGAAGCACCATTAGGTTTAGCAGGATCACAGATGAATTTGGGAATTGATGGAAGATTTTGAGAAACATTTGCGGTAGCAGCATTGTTGATTTGAAGTTGAGCGACAGCAGCTGCAACAGCAGCAGCAAAGCCAGCAGCATCCATAACTGGAACAGCAACAGCCGGAGATGGAGGAGAGCGGACCATGTTGATGTATATAAGGATATATACAAAAAAAATTGAAGCTAAAAAATATTAAACGCGGACAGAAAAATACAAAAATTTAGCCGGATATAGAGCAGAATTCGAATCTACTCGTCACCAATTTGTTGTAACCGTGGGTTAAACAATAACACGAATATTTATTACAGACAATAAATATATACAATACAATATAAATGGATATAAGGATATATCCGAGAGAGCGAGCAACAGCGAGCGGACTGTGCGAGAGATCAGCAATAAACAATGAATAATCATTTGAGGGACAAATGAAAGAGAGAGAAAAGGAAAGTGGCAGCGAAGAACGCTACGCCAAGTGGCAACAGAGAAAAGTACAGTATACAAATACGGCCACAACAAAGACCTCCGGCGGGTTCCAGGGCTACCAGATATTTTGACCAGATTACTGTAATTTTAGGTAATTTTTGTCTTTCATTCTAATATAAAACATATAAAAAGCATATAAAGTAAAAAATAAAGTTTGGAATAAATAAAAAGTAATCAAATTTATTTAATTTAACCCTTAAAAAAGTAAAAAATTAATTGTAATATGTGCCAGTTCAATTTAACTACAGTTTTATGTTATGCATTAAAGACAAATGGTTCTAAAAAAACCAAAAATGCATATAAATTTATTCCTAATCTTTTAATAGATTGTTAATAAGCATATTAATGCAGTAAAATGTAAAATTTACCGAAAATATAAGCTCAGTTTAATACCCGATCAATGTGCCACAAACCTTGCATTCTGAACAAATATTGTCTGAAAAAGAGAATGCAAAAATTATCCGTTCGAAAACATTTTTTCACAACTTGTGCGTTCTGAAAATGCCTTCCACAATAAAAGATTCCTAATTTGTAAATGCATAAACATTTTTTCACAATTTTTTCATTCTGAACAAATGTGTTCTGAAAATATTTATGCAAATAAAATAAATGCTTGAACATTTTTTCTTTATTTTTACGTTCACAAAAATTACCGAATAAACATTTTTTCCATAATTAAACGTTCACAAACTAAGCTTTCACAAAAAATTGTATCAAAAACTTTAATTTAAAAAAAACATGACACGAAAAAAGTGTTCTAAAAAATTGATTCAAATCCGTGGAACAGCCCAAAAAACCTGAATTAAAAAAAATGTTCTTTGATAAAGTTTTACCGCTTTTTCCAACATCAAAAATGGATTAACAAGTCGATGACAAATAATATTAATACTAAATAACAAAACTAACAGAATCGGGGATTTAATGGGAGGGCTATTATCCAACTTATTTTTGTTTAATAATTCTAAATTTATACTGTACTTTTTAATAACAAATAAATTTGTGCCGCATGTAATAATTAAATAAATAAATAAAATTCAATTAAATACAGTTATAAAAAAATTAATCAGTCAATATCAGTTATCAGTTCACACAAAAAGTCCCAATGTAAAAGATGACGAAACAGATTTGATAATCACTAATTCATCCTCCATAAGCTGTAATATCTTTTATCAACAAACGTTTTTTTTCATTTTTGATTAAACTCTTTTTTGTTTTTGTATCTTTTTAAAAAGGGCATTTTTCTTTATGTATGTAATTTAATTATTCATTTCAACTATTATGCTCTTACATTTTGCCAAATTTTGCGATTTTGTGAATGTAAATGTTTTATCAAAAAAACCACTGATTACTTTATCATTTAATTTTTTTAAATAAAATAATTTTTCATTATAAACTGAAGCAGAAAAGTTGATTTCAAAAATCAATAAAAATATTATTAATAGCTGCAGAAAAATTATGGGATGGAATGCGATGAGGTGATACCGCCACGTGACCTAACCTCTTTAATTTTCTATGTCGTACTTCCTCCAACCTCAGCACTCACCCTTTTTTTGAGCAGCTTTCAGAAAGAAGAAGGTCATTCATTCAGAAGGCAAGCAGCAGCATTTAATTTAATCATTTAATCAGGAGGAAAAAAAATGGAAAAAAAGTAGAACACCTTTTTCGGGGGTGACCCTTTTTTAATCAATATTTTTTTCAACCCTTCTTCGAGTGATCTCTGCAAAAAAAATGAAAATAAAAAAAGAGTGATATTTTGAGTTTAAAAACTCATGTTTCAAAAAAATTGGAAACATTTTTTCGGTTTAGTCTTCATTCCTCCAAAATGCAAAAGGTGAGAAGAAAAAAAGTGGAGTGAGTTTTGGAAAAACAAATTTGGGACCAAAAATTATATATTTCAAAAATAAAATTGTGTTTTTTGGTCAAAGATAAATTCCGAAATTTACCTTTGCCTGGGGAAATGCCAGCAAACAAAAGAAAATCCATTAGGTAAATTTAAATTACCTAAATTAAACATTTTTTTTGTCAGTTGTTCTTGAAACATTTGAAGCAGTAAAATGCCAATTCAACACCTTAAAAAACTATCTCGATTTCGACAAATCTTACGAAAAAAACGATTTGCACTTTTTCTGATCGGGAAAAATTAACCTGCATTTTTTTCTGTTTTTTCAAATGACTTTTTTGTGTTAACAGAACAGGTTTCTTTAAAAATATTAAATTTTTATTTTTAAACTTTTAAATAATTAATTATTTTATTAAAACATACATCCACGTGCTACTGTAAACTTAATAGTATTAAATTATTAAAATATGAAATGCTATTCCATTTTATCAATCATCCTTTTTTTCCAGCACAAATAAATATTGTTTTTCATGTATTTCGTCATGAAAAACTTCCAGCATGTGCTGTTCTGAGACTGCATTTCCGAGTCTGAATATTTTTATCAATTTAAATCCTAAATTTTAGTATATTAACACGTGTAACGGTTTAAATAAAGATTAAAACCTTCAAACATCATTCCTAATCGAATTCTTCCATAAATTCGATGTGCATTAAAAACAACTTTATCAACTCCCACGGGAAATCCCAAAAAGAGTAAACCTTTTGGTTTTAGCATACAATGAATTTTATTCATTTCTCGAATATCCCCAATTGGATCTATCGGATCACCATATCTTCCAAGGCCACTATGTTCAATACTTGAAAAACTCACAATAAAATCAAATTTGCCATAATAGCTGAAAAAAGGAAAACGTTTTAAATAATGGGCCCTTAAAAATAAAATGTTTCGGCCGAAATTTAACTAAAGTAAATTATTAATGCTTGATAAAATTAAACAAACTCAAATAAAAAACATACTCATCTTTTTTGGAAGGCAAATCCGGGGCATAAAGAAAATCCATTTGTGGATGCTTAATTGAAAGTTCATAATAATCAACAGTTGTTACATGTTTGGCACCGTTTGTTAAAAGATATACTTCAGCCCATGGAGTTTGTGATCCGATTACAGCTCCATTTTGTCCATTCACAGAAAATTCTTTTGTTGCTGCATAAACTGCCACTAAAAATTCATTGGTTATTTTTTTTGATTTTTGATTAGCTTTAGTCCCTATCACTATCACTGCCATCTGCCACTCTTTTGCAACTTTACAAAAAAACAGTTTCACATATAATAAATTTGAAACATACATGCTTCATCTCCATATGAACGTGGAATATTTAATGGATTGATTTTTGCATTTTCAATCAAATTATCAATATATGTTTGATTCCAATTTTTCAGTGATTCCTTTGTGTTTTTCGGTGTTTCGTTAAAATACCAATAAAATAATCTGGTATAATTATTTAGCAGAAACCCTGTCGGATTTGGTATATCTTTTGGTGGATCAATTGTAAGTCCTTTGTCAGCAACTTTTTGCCATGAATCAAATACCTAAAAAAAAGTACAAATATTTATAATTTAATTATTTTATGTAACAGTTTTTACAACTTTTTTTAAACATTATGCAAAAATCTTTACTTACGTCATTACAGGTTATTGAAACTTTTCTTTTTAAAATTGGAATTAAACCATTTTCCGCCAACTGATAACCATTACTTTCATAAATATTTTTTGTGATTTCTTCAATATCAACTTCACCTTTTGCCGTAGAGAATTTTCTAAAAACATGTTTTTGTAAAAAGTTTGCTAAAAGGTGCCAAAGAAAGACATACTTTAAATCAAATGATCGAGGAAGAAATAATTTTTTCATAAAAAACACAGTAAACATCAATCCTACCGTAATCAATATACATTTTTTCATGGTTGTCCTGTGATAACAAAAAAACAATTTAAAATTAAAACTTTTACAAATAAAAAAAAACTATAATTTCAAAGTTGTTTTCTTTTTTGTGTGAAAGATTTAAAAAAAAGAGTCTCTTTTCGTAAGCATTGAAAAATTAAATTTTCAATATAAATCGCATGAACAAAGAATTTGCGTAACTCTGCCCATTTTTGGTTGACCGAAATGGTGGAAGAGAAAATTCGACTGACATATTTTTGTTTTAATTTTTAGCAGCTAAATTACCCGGTATCCAACGACCCAAATAATTGAATTTCTTTTAAAATCGTATAATGCTGATTCAGAAATCAGCAATGTTAAAATTACAGTATTACTGTATTTTACCACTTTTTATTATTACTGCATTTTGTTTTTATTTTTATTTTGAGAGACTTCCTTCGACGATCGATGAAAGCAGAGAATGTTTAAACAAAAAAATTATAAATATTTTGCCATGGCATTTTGATAAAGAATGGTTAAAGTTTCATGAAACTGTTACAGTAAGTTAATTGAGAGTTCAAGAAAAATGTGATATAAATAAAAGTATGACATTTTGCTGTGAAATAAGTGATAAAAGTTTTACAGAAATGCACAAAAAATGTTTTAAAGAATTTTCAAACTGTAGAATTTCCAAATAGTGATGAAATAAAGATTGGAATTTTGCCAAAGAATTTGAATGAAGATTGTAATGTGTTAACTTTGGGAATTGGAAAAGATGTTGAAGCAGAAAAAGAGCTGATAAAAAAGTTGCCACAATGCAAATTCTTTGGAATTGATCCAAATGCCGAAAAAAGTGGCAAACTTTTTGTTGAAAATATAAAAGGAAAATATATTCAAGGTGTTGTGGGTGTTCGAAATGGCATTTATAATTCTACAGTATTGAGTAAATGCGTTTTTCAAAGATGAAAATTACCGTAAACAAAATTTTAGATGATGGTGATAAATATATGCCAAAAAGTTTGGCACATTATTCTTTGAAAGAATTAATGTCCAAACATTTCAAAGACAAAATTATTGATTATTTATTTATGGATATTGAAGGGGATGAATTTTCGATTATCGAAGATTTTATTAGTATGTTAATAATAGGATGTATTTGAATACTGTAGCTAAAATATAATTTAGATAATTTTAATGAATATCCAATTATTTGTCAATTAAATGTCGAATTTCATGATCCACATAAAAATGAACGTGGAAATCAAATCCTTCAAAGTATATTCAAATCCGTCCAAAACAATATTTTTCTCCCTTTAAAAGCTGACATGGAACCACTGTATTTTTTTAAAAGAATATTTTTTATTAACTTGAATCAAATATGCAGAAATAAATATTATTAATTAAACATGTTTAGAAACACAGATGTAATATTTTCAGCATAAAAAAGCCAGGGACGTGCCCAGAAAAAAATTTTGGAGGGGGCTAATCGCGTTTCAGGGGGGGGGGGGCTTCAGCAATAATAGCCCCCCCCCCCCCCTTGGGTACGGCGCTGAAAAAAGCCCATGTTTTTATTTTCAATTATTACATTGTTTTTGCCTGATTAAAGGGAGCGTCCGGAATAGACTAAGTTTTTCTTGCGACCGTAAATCCGCTTCTCGAAACGATTAAGGATGGACGAGGGCCTAGTAGTGTTGTGCAATTGACCGGTTAATTATTTTTTGGTCAATTGACTGGTCAATTGACCGTAAAATCCTATTTATTAATTAAGCTCAAAAAACCTTTAAAGTTACTTTTTTGGTAATAAAAATACGAAAATGAATAACATATAGCTTTATTAACGTAATAAAAATGAATCCGATTCATTGCATCCGTAAAAAATATTAAAATTCTTATGTGCAATTGACCGGTCAATAATAATTGGTTGGTCAATTGACCGGTCAAATGACCGCGGTCAATTGACCGCCCAACACTAGGGCCTAGGCAAGCCCGTATTTAGGGGGGGGGGGCTTTGGGGGCTTCAGCCCCCCCCCCCAAAATCGATGAGCCCCCCCCCCCCCCCCCCCCGAAAATTTTTTCTGGGTACGGCCTTGGGCCTAGGGCTCTTGAAAAGCCCGGGCCCGGCCCGGCCCTGGGGCTTGGCCGGGCCTGGAAAATGAGGATCGGGCCGGGCCTTTTGAATTTTTTGAAAAAAATTTTAAAAATTCTACAGGGGGGACCAAGACAAAATTTACAAAAATTTTTAAAATCAGGGCCCGGGCCGGGCCAGGGCTTTTTTTTATTTATGAGGGCCAGAGCCGGGCCGGGCTTTGCAAAATTTTGAAATTTTGTGCTTTTTTAATTACTTTTAAGTTTTAAGTTATAGAAAGTTTGTGTGAACTGCGACTCCCCCTTTAACATTAAAAAACTATGGTTCAATTTTTATGTCACAAACTGGTTTTAAAAGTAAAATGCTTTTTTTATAAAAGTGTCAAAAATTATATATGATTTTATTGTTCTCAAAAATGATTTTTTGGTGGAAGCTTTATAAAAGATACAATGGCTGATAAAAATATCAACACCAAAAACTCGTAATCTTTTGATCTGTTTTTTTGTAAAGCACAACAAATCCGTTAAATTTTAAATTTTTAGAACAAAGAAAAAATATGCATAAATTTAAGGAGGGTGACAATAATGTATTAAATTTATCAAAACATATTTGTTATGTTTTAGCTGCATCCAATGTAATATAAACTTGTATGCTTAAAATGACAAAAAAACGATTAAAGCCTAACAAAAATATTACAAACTTGTTTTAAAAATAGACTTTAACAGACAACAAAAATGTTTTTTGTTAAAATTAAATGTAATTTTCTATTTTTATGTTGTAAATTAAATGTTTAAATTAATAAAGATTGCTTTTAATTATTACAAAAAATGTTGCAGTTTTAATTTAAATAAAAAAACCTTGGCCTTTTTTTTATGTTTATTTTTAATTTTTTTGCTGTATAGGTAAAATAGTTTGATGATGAATAATTAATTAATGAATTAATTAATTTAGATTTTATTACTTGGATAGTTTAACAACAATTATAGTTCTATCATGTACCTATTACAATATTTCATCGGTGTAAGAAATAAATTTGCATATTAATACTTATTTTTTTATTTTGCAGATACCCCTTAAATAGTGTAGTTGTACATTTTAATGCCCATCGAAATATTTCAACATCTCAAATATGGTACTGTATTTCTAAAAATTCCAGCAACCATAAAATTGTGTCAGAACTTTTTCCAAATAAACCTTTTTTTCAACCCCTTCCATGTAAAATGCAAGCATTTGCTTCAAATTGTTCAACCGTGGCAAATCCAACATATTTCGCAATTTCTTCAACCAAAGATGATGGTCGAGAAATTACTGTAAATGAAAAGAAGGAAACACAGTTACATTTCAGAAATGCCATTCATGAAAAATTGCCAGTTGTTTCATGTGTTTCCCCTCTATTTTTTAATGAAAGATGGCAAATAAATATGTTTAGTGTTGAAATTTATGCATATTTTGGTGTCCATCGACAAGCATATTATTATATGAGTGTTCTTGAAGACGGATTTAATTTGCTTAAAGTAAGTAAAATAGAGTGATAGGAAAATATTTTTTTCTCTAGATCTTAAAAAACAAGAGTATTGTAAGGATGGACGAGGGCCCGAATTTTCAGGCGCGGGCCCGTTCCGGGCCCTTACAAATATAAAAAAAACCCTGGCCCGGCCCGGGCCCTGATTTTTAAAATTTTTGTAAATTTTGTCTTGGTTCCCCCTGTAGAATTTTTAAAATTTTTTTCAAAAAATTCAAAAGGCCCGGCCCGATCCTCATTTTCCAGGCCCGGCCAAGCCCCAGGGCCGGGCCGGGCCCGGGCTTTTCAAGAGCCCTAGGCCCTCGTCCATCCTCAGAGTATTGACAAAATAGTGATCGCAAATTGAAAAAGTCAGATTAATTGAAAATCGTTGATCTGACTTGAACTTCTTTGCATCGCGAATCTTCTTGGAAATTTATTTATTATCTCAGGTTTGGCATTTACCAATACCTTTTTTTTCAAAATTGGAAAGTTTTTTTCTGTCAACTTTTTTCGGTTTCTTTTATTGTTATAGCTGCTGCATTTTATTTGCCATTTTTTTTCTCTCTTTCTCTGTTTCATAAATTTCTCTTTTCTATTTTGCAAGTTGCAACTAAAAGGCTCACAGTCAAAAAATTCATTTAAAGGGAGTGTCGACGTCGAAAAAATGAGTAATGCTGTAAAACGTTTTAATAAGTTTAGGAATATGAAAAACTTGGTTTAATAGATTTGCATCCATGGATTGTGCCGGATTTACATTTGATGAGAACAGAACTTGAATTTCGTAATCAAGCAACTGCACATAATGATTGCTATCTTTTATATCGAGAAGCAGCAGACTTTATTATTGTTCATGATCCTGATGATTTACTTTTTATTAAAAATATGTCAAATTTTTGGACTACTTTGGCCCAATTGCATTTAAAAAATCCATTTACTGCGGGATTTCAATTTGGCCGATTTAACAGTTATATAAATATCTCTAAATCATTTTTGCATACTTCTATTTCAAAATCACTTGAATCTGTCAGAATCGGAAGTTCAAAAGTATTTTTAAAATCTGTGTTTTTTACTGGCGGAATTGAAAATGTTAATGCCCATTTTGCGGCTTATTTACAGCCAAACTTTAAAGATACATTTCTTTCAAATAATTCGGGAATATTTGTGCATATCCGAAATATCTCCTATGTTGATAATCTCTTCAATGTCGAAAAGGTAAGCATTCCTCTTTTTTTGTGACAGTGATAAAAATAAGGCATATTTAGGATTTGGTGTTTGAAGGTGGTGATAAAAATATTACAACTTATATTGATCCAAATCATTTAAAAAATATTAAAAGTGCTGTAAAAAAACGAATGTCAAAATTCAGAGAAATGAATCATCTCAGGAATTTATCTTTGGTGAATCATTACTACAAATTAATTGATGACTGCTATGAAAGTGTTTATTACAAATATGAAAATACAAATGGCAAAAAATTATTACAGTTTTGTCCGACACATTTTCATTGCAAATTTCCTGAAATTCCGGGAGTTAATTGTGTTCATGCAAAACAAGAATTTATTAGAAATGATTTAAAAAATTTAATTATTTATAGTCCAAAAGCAAAAGCTTTTAACTTTTTATCTACAAATGGTTGCAATCTAAATTAATATTTTTATAACAATTTTGTGAAATATAAAACTAGTCAAATATACATCAATTTTTATTACTTTAAAGGGACCCAACGAGCATGAATAACAACATTCACCAGGGTTTTTCAGGCAAAAGCGAGCGAAATTTAAAATTTTCTTTGCTGTTCAAACCTTTTTTTGCAACAATGAATTTTTTTCTCATTCTTCGACACAAATGTTGCATTTTTTTATTTGTATACTTATTCTTTATATTTTTGTCATTATTATAATACATATCTCTTTAAAGGGAGTGTCGACGACAAGCAAAAAAAAATTTTTTGGCAACAAGTATGTTTTTACACGAATAAGACATTTTTCTATGCTATTTCTTTTCTCTAACTCATTTTCGTGTTAAAACATACTTGTTGTCGACACAAATTTTTTTTTGCTTGTCGTCGACACTCCCTTTAACAATATTAAATAATGACGAAAGTTTTAGTCAGTTAGTCTGATAATTCTTGTTTGTTGTTAAAGAGGTATCTTTTTTACAGAAATGAAAGTTGTTTTGTCTAAAAAAGAATGCAAACGAAACTAATAATATTTTTTATTTGGAAGTTTTGACCAAAACAAAAAATATATAAGGTTATCAAAGGCTCATTTTGCTAAGGTATTTTTCACGCAGAATAATCACATTTACTATCAAACGTCTTCTAATAGTCCCTTGAACATTCCCTAAAATGTGCAACCCGAAAATAAAAATTTGGAAAATTTCGATTTTTTTCACAGTATCGTTTAATTCCCTTATAAAAGTCGCCAATAAGTGTCACAATTGTGATTATATTTTAAAAATAAAAATCGAAAATGGATCCATAATTATAAACAATTGTCGAAATCGAAATTTTGTATCCAAACATATATCCCTGCGGGTCGTGTAGTCGATTGGTCAAGCGTCGGCTCAACAGGAGGTAGGTCTCCGGTTCGAGTCCGGCAAAGGGCCAGTTTAAAAATGAGTATGCGTACCCGTGCCTGTGTTCAGCGGGATAAGCAAGAAATCTTCAGGGGGTTTAGGCAAGCCTCAATCCGGTCTGAGATCACCACCTGGTTGGTAAATTTAAGATTTTAACATGTTTATCCCAACATTAAAAAAATGCATAAAATCAAATTTCAATATTTAATTGCTATTAATTTATTATTTTTTATGTTTTTTAATATTATAAAGCATAATCGAGACATTTTTGAGCTAAAAAAATACATTTTTTTTGATGTTGGGGGGTATTGTAACTGAGGATAATAATGCATAGTAGAAAAATGGATTTGAACGTTTCTTTTTTTTTTAAATTTAGGTAAACACTAACAATCTGTAGGGATTTGATTTTCGATTTAGTTCCATTTTTATGCTTAATTGAAAAAATGGCCATTTTTGTACCCCAACATCTAAAAATGAATAGAACTTGAATAAAAGTGATATTGTAGTTGTTCCATTCTATTTTAATATTATAAAACAAATACAGGATAAATAATCGTTAAGGCTCGCTTTTATGGTTTAATGATTCGTTACCAATTTTCGGGATTTTAAAATATTTATTTTCTTAAAAATCGCAAAAAATGGGTAAACTTCAATTTCAGCAGGCACTATAGAATTAGATAATATTTCGGATATCTAAATTGAACGAACAATAATATCACTGAGAATTGCATGCCAAACTCCTAAACCGATTTCATCGGGTACCAACGATATGGCATGCCAAAAATAGGGGTTTTTGGCATTTTTTAGTTTTTCCAACCTCTTCAAATTGAGCCAGATATCATAGCATACCTTTTTTAATAATTTATTAAATATTAAATATTTAAGGACAACGGATTAGTCATAATTTATATCCCGAAATTACAAAAGAAAACCCAAAATTAAATTAATAAAATTCCATATATTATTATTATTATTATTATTATAGTAGCATATATATGTGTAATTTAAAAAAACATAAATTATATAAATTAGTAAATGCAAAATTATTTTGTTGCAGACGTTGGTGGTGTTTCAGTATTTTCGGCAAATATGTTGACAAAATTAACAGAAATATTAATCAATTCATAAAATCGATTTATATTTTCGGTGGATGCTGCTGCAAGCTTTTGCAATGCAATCATTTGTAATTCCTTCATTCTTAATTTTTCAGCTTCAGAAAAATGTGGAAATTCAAGCTTACAAGTGCAAATTTGATAAAATGTTAAAAGCTCTTCCGCAGTTACAGGAAATTTATTTAACAGAATTGTCAATTTTTGAATTCGTTTTTGGGATAAATCCATTTTTTCATCTTTGGCTACTTCAATTGAAATCAAGTAAAATAATAAGTCACCATCATTAAAATATTTTTCCAAAAGTGGAGTAAGTTTAAAGGCAGTTTTTAGGATTGTTTCTGTAATTAAGGCAAAAACGGCACATTCTCCATCAGCCGCTTTTTCCAATTCTATTTTAGTTTCGTTGTATTGGATTAATTCTCGAGAAATCATTCCAATTTCCAAGCATCTTTTAAATCTGCATTTTTGACATTTTGCATTCGCACGTGAGGGCTCTAAAAATATCACAAATTAAATTATTTCCTTAAATTCTTATGGGGATTTTTAAGGGGATGCATATAATATGCAGCAGATCTCTTAAAAAGCTTTTATTGATTTAAAAAATATTTTTTTTGAAATAAGCCATACAATATAGACATTCATTTATTTCAAAAATATAGACTATATTTTTTGCATTTTGCATTGTTATTCCTTCTTTTTGAAACTTTTATTAGTCTTAAAATGAACGATACAAAAATATCAAAATTAATTTTTTTGTTATAAAAATTAGATAAATGTTATAAAAAAAGAATATTGAAAACTCAAATTAATATAATAAGCGTGACTAAATGTGACGAAGTTTAATGAATATAAAAAATATGGGTGTTTGCATTCCCAATCCCTTTTTTTAGTGTAAGTGACCACGGTGTGGCTCATTTTTGACGTCGGTGGCATCCATGGATCTCTTTTTGATCTGGGATCCCCCCCGAGCACCTTCCTCACCTTTTTGGTGAATTAGTCTTCGGACAGGTTAAAACCGGGAGGATCCCAGGTCAGAACCCTGCAGTGCTAAAAACTCGACCACTAAATCGACAAAAGATATTTTTCCTTACAATTTCCCGTCCTCCTTTCCTTAGGACCTATTATCCTAAGAATAGGAAAATCTGGATAAAATTCTCAAATATAAATTAAATTTTGTAAAACACACGAACCTTTTAAACAGTTGTTATCATTTGGACAAGAAAATGACTCTTGAAGTTTTATTGATCGTTGAAAGAATGTTGCACAAGAACTACAACATGCTCCACCATATCTTCGATGTGTTGATGGCATAAAAACTCCGCAAATTTGGCATGGAAAGTTACACATTTTTCTTTTTTAATTTTAATTTTAATTAAAAGCTTAAAAGCAAACACCTTTTTTCAAACACTAATTAAAATCAAAATGAATTTTTTTCTTTTTTTTTCTCGTGCTACTTCGGCCTCGGCCCGCCTCCCTTCTCGTTTTTCAATATTTTAGGGGTAAGTAAAAGAAAAAAATAAAAACATGGAAGCAAAAAGGTAGTTTTATTTGTGGATGCCCGTTATTAAAAGGAGTGTCGAAGATAGTGAAAAACTTTTTATGAACGTTTTCCGTCGTTCCAAGTGATGGGGAATGCATTCGTTGCGTGCGGGCGGACAAACTTTTTCATTCCCCATCACTTGGAACGACGGAAAACGTTCATAAAAAGTTTTTCACTATCTTCGAGTGTTTTACAAAATTTAATTTATACTCCCTTTAAGCAATAAATCGCTGTTGTATTTTTACAGTTTTCTTTTGATAGCAACACAAAATGTAAAATTAAATTTTAAAAAAATTAAAAAATAAATCGAAAATAATCATCTAATTTTATCACTACTTTAAAAAATTTAGATATTAAAAACACAGAAATAAGGTTAAAGTATATGCACGGGCTCATTTTGGGGCCAAAATTGTCCCGTAGAGGCGGCCTTGTAAAATTAGTTTAAACACACTAAAAAAGCATAGAAAAATGATATTGGGGGTTTTCATATCATATTTTGGCGATGTAGGGCCCTAAAAACGAAATTTGCATAAAATAGCGATTTTTGGCACTTTTTTGCTCGGCAAATGGAAACTAGACGACAGATTCCTCTAAATGAACGTACGTTTGTCGGCTTGACTGTGGGACACAACTCTGTCGTAACAGATTTGCCCAAACTTCATTTTTTTAAATAGACATTTGAATTAGAGTAAAGAGTCCTTTTTACCTATAGATAGAGCGAAAGTCCAAAAATTTTTGGGTTCCAATAGAGAAATACAAAATATTATTCTATTCAAATCTTTCTATATATGTTGGTGAAAGAAAAAAACCGACCGGGGGTTTCTGGCTAACTATTTTTGATACGATCTCTGGATTACAAGATGTTGGGGTAGTTGTGGTCCATTTTTTTAAGTGCTTGAGAAATGAAAAGTTTCTATCAGAATTTTGAAAACTCTCTATTCAAATTTTTTAAACATAGCTGTGTTCATTTTAAGACCAAAATCAAGCGCCTAGCTAACCGGAAAGATGACGATCTCTCCTTTTTTAGGTTAAAAACGTAAAAATGCACCCTCATCACCAAAAACTACACTTTATAATGTATTTAAACGTTTAAAAATGCTGTATTTAGATTGCCCGACCTCAATTTAGTATTATCCAATCATATCAAAGTCGAAGATAAGCACAAAAAAATTTTTTTTCTTGACGAAAGTTTTTTCACAATACCCCCAACATCATTGAAATCACGGGCTCATTGGGTGTTCGGTAGAATCGAAAAAAAATCGAAAAAATCGAAATTTTTTTTTCGGCCCCTACATTTCCCAAATCATTTTTTAATCATTTTTCAGTCATTTTTGAGTAATAATTACTCTATTCCAGCCCTTTAACTCAAAATCCGTCTCTAAAGGACATCCAATGAGCCCGTGTATGAACATCAAAAAAAGTCAATTCTGACAATTTAAAATCAAAACCGTCTGAAAAACGTTAAATATTGTGTTCTTGAAATTGTAAAATTTATCCTGCATTTATTGAAGACCAACTGTAACGAAGAGTCGTATATCCTTATTGAAGTGATTTCTTTGCAGTATTATCATTTAAAGGCTGTTACAAAAGATAATCAAAATTTTGAAAGGACATTGATTTTCACAAATTTATTGTTATATCTAAAAACAAATTTCGAAAAACGAGAAAAATGTAGAATGTCTTTTTATCGATTTGGTAAAGCCAGAACAATAATAAATTTCGGGCCCAAAATTTGAATATGTCGCATTTTTTTATTTTTTATTGGTGATATCAGTTTTCTTTTTTTGGAATTAAATATAATTTTTGCTGAAATAAAAACTCGTAAAATGTGCCTTTTTCCCACTTGTGTTGAAAAATTTTTATAAAAATTAGAAAAGAAGAAAATTGCAACTTCTTTAGGTTAGATTCTAGCTAGAAAGATGGGCATATGCCTTAGGGGCATTAATTAAATTAAATGTGCTACTAATCCGTAATTTTCAAAAAAAATAAAAAAATGATGCAAACTGCTTTTTTCAAAACAGGTGAATCCCAAAAATGTAGCCCGGGCTGCAAAACTTACTCATCAATCATTTTTGTGATCATTGCCCCTGGCGGAGGTTGTCACCCTCCGCTTTGAAACAACAAATTACTCCGTATTCTTTGTTGTAGCAAAAAAGAGGTCGAAATAAAAACGGAGGGAATAGTACTTGTTCAAAATGAATTCTAACCTTGAAAAAAAGAAAAAAAGTATCCCATGGAAAGGGTTGTCAAATTTTGAATTTATCAGAAAAAAAGATCAGTTCTTTTTTTTCAGTAAACAAAATTATTGCTTCCTCCTCTTCAGATCGATTGAAAAAATGTTTTAGAAGAATAAAGAAGAATAAACAAAAACTGTTTACAAACTTTTTTTTTCAAAAATGAGAGTCATTTTTTTGCAGCTTATTATGATTATGATTATTTTTATTATTATCTATTAAATTTCACTTCCTTGATCTGAGTAAAAAGAAAAATGCCATAAAAAAAAGTCGGGTGAAAATACGGGCGGTGCTTTGACTTTGACCCAATTTTTCCCCGAAAAAAGGAACTCTGCTTTGAAACAAAATTAAAATGAAGCATATTTTTAAATTACTTCATTTAAATATTTTATTTTCCTGAAAAGTAGCTGCTTGATAAGATTTTAAAAATGACTGGGATTCCATGTGACATTTGTACAAATCCAATTGAAAGTGGCTCCAGACGTTATGGTGCAGCATCATGTAACGCCTGTGCGTCATTTTTTTCCAGATCAATCAAATCTCCGAAATCCTTAAAATGCAAAGGAAAAAATGAATGCTTAAAAAGTAAGTTTGCTTTTTTCTAATTTATTTTTTTGTAAAAAAGCTGTTGTTTACTGAGAAATATCGGTGCAAGTTTAGGAAAAGATAAAAGATTAGTTTCTGGAAGTTTCGTAAATAATATAACAAAGTTTCAATTAAAAAGGCAACTCGAAAAGAAGTTTTTTAAGTTTCATATTACAAATCAGTAGAGTCATGTTTATTGATTGCTTCCTGTTTACGTCATCATCCACATCAGTAAGTTTTTTAGCATTATTTACCATCTCATATGGATCTTTTTAGTGATAAAATTTACCAAGTGTCGAATGCAAAAAAAAAGAATGAGAAAACATAAATTTTTCTAAGTGTCGGAAAAAGAATGAAGAAATGAAAAAAACAGACCTAAAAATGATTTTTTTTCAAAGGGGGGACCAAGACAAACTTGAAAATTTTAGGTCTTAAAAAAAATTTTTTTTTATAAAAAACAAAATCTTAAAGTGTGCTTAGAACAACTGTACACTCTGTTTTTTCATAACTTTAATAGTATTAATTTGCCAGTCATTCGAAATCGACCATTTTATTTGAAACACCCTGTATATACTGAAAAAAAAAGACGGGAAAATATAGCCACCAAATGGTGGATAATTTCTCCCCTTAACTGGTGGAAACTCCACGTTATTCCCATGTTTGAAATAGGGGTCGGTCCATCCCATAATTTATAGGGAGTTTTTCCACCAAATTTAGAGGAAAAAATTTCTCGTAAAAATAAGGGAAAAATTAGCCCCTTTTTTGGTGGAAATAAAAATACCATTTTAGGGTAATATTAGCATTATTTTAGGGGAAAGAAAAAAGATTTTTTATCTTTTTATAAAATATTTCCCCCAAAGAGGTGCTATGTTTTCCCCTAATTTACGGGAGAAATTTCCCATAAATAGGTGTCATTATTTCCCCCAAAATACGGGTTATTTTTACACTAAACAAGGAGCTACGTTTTCCCCGAAAATGGTGGAAATATTTCCCGTAAAAAAGGGGCTATTTTTTTCATTTTCCCCCAAAAAAAAAAAAAAATTTTCATTGTTCATACTGTATCCAAAAAATGACCAAGAATGAAACAAATTCCAGTTTAATTTTTCAAGACACAATTTTATATTATTTTATTTTATTTTAATTTAGACGGTCCATCAATTCTGGCAAAAGGATGTCGTCGATGTCGATTAAGCAAATGTTTGGAAGCTGGAATGAAAGTGAATGGTATGCCAGAAGCTGCACCTGCACCAGAGGCTGCACCAGCTATAACAGATCCTGAATTGGAAAAAAATTCTTTATTTGCAGCAGTAATTTACACAGTTTTAACTACTGCAGTAACATCACCAAATTTAATGGTTGACTATTTGGTTGAAGCAAAGCAAGAACTATTTTCGAGTGCATTTGCAAAAATGCCCGGAATCGATTTTACATCTTTACCGGAAAAGATCTATTTTCTTCGTTGTTTATTAAGTCTTTGTCCCGTACAAACGCATGAATTCTCGGTATTTATGCAAATTTCAATTTGTCAAATACAACTTCAATGGCTTTCAAAGGAAGATAAATTTCTTTTAAAACTGATGCAATATGAAGCTATGTCAAATTTGAATAAGTCAAATTTGACTGATAATCGAGTAAATGAATTAAAAGAATTATCACAAAATCTTTTAAATGTCTTTTTTTGTTAATTTATCTTTAATTTCATTTTCACTAAAATTTGGTTATGGCGAAGTTGAAGTAATAGTTAAATTTTGTGTTTTTTAAAGAACAATGAATGCTATGATTAAAAAATAACAAATGTATTAATTTTATTTAATATGCTTTTTTCCAACTCGTATGTTTGTAACTATTATTTTATAATAACAAATTTTTTCTCTGATATCTAATTTATATAATTTATTAATTTTAACAAATAAATGTTTTTCAAATTTTTATGTTTCAAATGGTGCAAGAAAAAATAAATAATTTAATTTATTCTCACGAATATCTCACTCTAAGCAAAGCTTACCGTAGACGTTCCCAGGTCAATCCGGAGTTTCAGGCTCATGTTTTGTATAATAACTCGTCTGAGTAAAAGAAACATTGTGACAAAAAATTAGCTGCCGAATGCAAATCCCCGTCGTTTAATGGACACTTGAATATTCGATAAGCAGCAGACGATGAATGTTTATTGGCGTCTTAATTAGGGACCACCGACCAAAAAAAAAATTTTCAGATAGATTCATAAAAATTATATATTCAGATACTTTAGGATCTTCTGATTGCCATAAAATATTTTAATTTTTTTTTAATATTTTTTATTAAAATATTTTTAAGAATCTGCGGCGAGCGCTCTCGTTTTTTTTGTCATCAAAAAAATCAAAGGAAAAACGCCGCCAAGCAGCCGACGGTTTTGACTCGCTGCTCCAACCACTGAGTCAAAACCGTCGGCTGCTTGGCGGCGTTTTTCCTTTGATTTTTTTTGATGACAAAAAAAGTGCGTTTTTTTGTGCAAAAAAAATTCGTTGGCGGTCCCTAGTCTTAATACTTAATGGCATTGCATTTTTAATGCTGATAAATATTGCAACGTATTTAATACTTGTTCTTGTAGTTTTTAAGATCTTAAAACTGACTATAACCCTATCGAAAACTTTCGCGGTGGGATCGAATGTTGTACATTATTGAAATACATTTCAGAAGCCAAACATACAGTAAAAAATTAAAACAAAATAAATGATTGCAACATTTTTTTCTCACTGTAAGCAAAACAAAAAACTCTAATTTTCATGAAAAAATAGCAAAAAAAATAGTGTGAACATTTTACAGTGGTGACAATATTCCAACAAACGAAGAAACATTGACAAAACTTTTAAATGTTCCATTTAAAAGCAAATTTAACAAAATCCTTCTCAAATCTATCATTGTTAGGCATTTTAATCCTGAAAAGGTCATTGAATTTTTAAAGGTTTGTTGTTTTTTCACATTTTTAACAATTTTTCATAAATTCATTTTAGAAAAATGTTTCATCTGATTGTAAGGTTTCTATAAACTTTCTACAAAATGTCAATACTGAACAAGAAATTGATCAATTTGCACATACTGTATATTTTGGAATTTGGGGTTTTTGGAAGGGCAATGAAAGACCATCATTTCGACTATTGGCATAAAGATGGTATGGTATATTTAAATTTATTCCTTCGTTTTTACCGTAACCTTCATATATATTTTTCATATTAATTATATATTTATTAAAAAGATATTGTTTAAATCTTTTGCATGTATTTTTCCGGCAAACAAAATAAAAAGGATTATTGTTTGTTGGTTGTTGCAGTCAGGCAATTTCCGTCAACTTTTTTTGCTTGACATCCCACGGGCTCATTCGATGTCCTGTAGAGACGGATTTTGAGTTAAAGGGCTGGAATAGAGTAATTATTACTCAAAAATGACTGAAAAATGATTAAAAAATGATTTGGGAAATGTAGGGGCCGAAAAAAAATTTCGATTTTTTCGATTTTTTTTTCACAGGGGGGACCAAGACAAAAATATTTTTCACAGGGGGGCCAAGACAAAAATACTTTAAAAAAATTTTTGAGAAAAAATTTTTTTGCTTTAAAATCATCAAAATATGTCCGAAATAATATAATAACACTATAAAAACCATTTAAATGATACAAAACAATCAAATATTGAAGATATATCATTTCACGGGCTCATTTTGGGGCCAAAATTGTCCCGTAGAGGCGGCCTTGTAAAATTAGGTTAAACACACTAAAAAACCATAAAAAAACGATATTGGGGATCTTCATATCATATTTTGGCGATGTAGGGCCCTAAAAACGAAATTTGCATAAAATAGCGATTTTTGGCACTTTTTTGCTCGGCAAATGGAAACTAGACGACAGATTCCTCTAAATGAAGTCACGTTTGTCGGCTTGGCTGTGGGACACAACTCAGATATAACAGAATTGGCAGAACTTCATTTTTTAAAATAGAATTGTTGATTAGAGTAAAGAGTCCTTTTTACCTATAGATAGAGCAAAAGTCCAAAAATTTTTGGGTTCCAATAGAGAAATACAGAATATTATTCTATTCAAATCTTTCTATATATGTTGGTGAAAGAAAAGACACGACCGGGGGTTTCTGGCTAACTATTTTTGATACGATCTCTGGATTACAAGATGCTGGGGTAGTTGTCGTCCATTTTTTTAAGTGCTTGAGAAATGAAAAGTTTCTATCAGAATTTTGAAAACTCTCTATTCAAATCTTTTAAACATAGCTGTGTTCATTTTAAGACCAAAATCAAGCGCCTAGCTAACCGAAAAGATGACGATCTCTCCTTTTTTAGGTTAAAAACGTAAAAATGCACTCTCATCACCAAAAACTACACTTTATAATGTATTTAAACGTTTAAAAATGCTGTATTTAGATTGCCCGACCTCAATTTAGTATTATCCAATCATATCAAAGTCGAAGATAAGCACAAAAAAATTTTTTTTCTTGACGAAAGTTTTTTCACAATACCCCCAACATCATTGAAATCACGGGCTCATTGGGTGTTCGGTAGAGACGGATTTTGGGTTTAAGGGATGGGATATGGTTATTTATACTCCCAAACCACCCTAAAATCATTAAGAAATGTTTTGGGAGATGTCGGACCCGAAAATCGAAATTTCGATATTTTCGATATTTTTCACAGGGGGGACCAAGACAAAAAAAATTTTTCAGAAAAAATTTTTTTGCTTTAAAATCGTCAAAATATGTCCGAAATAATATAAATAATATAATAACACTATGAAAACCATTTAAATGATACAAAACAATCAAATATTGAAAATATATAATTTCAATGATGTTGGGGGTATTGTGAAAAATTCTTCTAACTAATAAAAAAATTTTCTGCTTATCTTCGACTTTGATATGATTGGATATAACTAAATCGAGGTCAGGGAGTTTAATTAAAGCATTTATAGGCGTTTAAAGTCAATATTAACTACTGTTTTTGGTCCTGGGGATGTTTTTTGCTTATATTGAGCTAAAAAAAAAGTTCGTCATCTTCCCGGGTAGCTAGACGCATAATTTTGGTCTTAAAATAACCACAGCGTCAATTAGAACAGATATGGTAGCTTTTTTGGTCATCCAATCAATATTCGTCATTTTTCAGCCATTTAAAAAAATTCTCCACAACTACCCGAACATGGTTGAAATGTAGGATCGTATCGAATATGCATCTTTAAAAACCTCCAAATGATTTTTTTTTATCATAACATATATGGCAATCGATGTGCGAAGGCTTTAAGGTTTATCTTATCGGGAACCAAAAATTTTTGGACTTTACTATATTTATAGGTAAAATGGACTATTTAGAAGCTTGCGAGTTTTTTTTTTGCTTTGATTTGAGCCGAAATCTTTTATAACAGTGTTGTAGCCCACAACATTTCCAATATATCTGCTTGCGATTTTTTGTTCAAATGACCTAGTATCCATTTCCCCAGGAAAAAAGTGCCAAAATTCGCTGTTTTATGCAAATTTCGTTTTTTGGACCTGACAACCCCAAAATATGATATGAAGACCCCCAATATCATTTTTTTATGGTTTTTAGGTGTGTTTAACGTAATTTTAAAAGGACGCCTGTACCGTACAATTTTGGCCCCAAAATGAGCCCGTGCTTTATAGGTTTCAAAGATTGTAAAACAGACGTCTTTGGAATACCGATAAAACTCTTGTCCTTTGTTCAAGGTAGACAAATTTTATATTCTCTCGGAAAGATGAGCAGAGAAAAGCATTTCGAGACTTTATAGAGATTTTGAAGTTGAGAATGAGCATCTTATATGCAAATTTAAGGCAAGAATCAATCTGCCTCAACGTTCATGACTTAAAGATTCTAAATGGAATAAAAGAAACTTTAAGTCACCTCGACAGAACTAAGGATGTTGGAAAGTGGCTAATTGTGTTATAATAGATGTGTTGTTGTATAATAAATTTTTCTCTGTAACAATTAAAATTGTCTGGTGAAAAACAATCAACATCCGGTGAAGTCAGATGTCGATGAAAGGCTCCTATCGAAAGATATTTTTTCAAATTATGAAGCTATAATTTTTTTCGTTTAAACTTGTTTCTTAATTTTATTCATAAATTTAAAATATAATATTAAAGTCGATGAAACCGTGAAGCAATAAATGCATCTTTGTTTGTTTAGTTTTTACTGTAAACATTCATATAAATTGCCGCAAAAACAAATAAACCTGCCCAAATATAAGTGAATGTAAAAGGTTTTGAAAATAATAAGAATGATGCAATAATTGTGACAGCTTTTCTTGCCGTGGTTACTGTAACAGTTGTAAGAGCACCAGTTGTTCGAATCAGAGTTAAGACAACATTTATTCCTGCATATCCCAAAATCGAAAATATAAAACCGTATCCATAAGTTTTGTATGGATTTTCCCAAAAAAATATAAATCCATCAAATATTTCTCCCGACACGAAAAGAATTACAAAAATATATATGCAACCAATTGAATATGAATAAAGTAACTAAAATTTTTAGTTTTCAAACAGAATCACTCAAAATTAAGTATCATCAAAATGCTGAAGATTCGAAATTTCTCTACGTTTAAATTATATTCCGAAATTTCGATTTCGTTCTAAGAGACATTTGTATAGACTTACAACTTCGTTATTATGTGCATTATAAGTTTTAATTGATTTTTCTTGAACATTACCAATTATTGCATCAGCTATAAGAGCAACAGAAATCATAATATAACCCTTTGGGTACTTTTATTGAATTCTAATTATGCACATTCTCTCCTTTTATATCAATTTCATGGGTTGTATGCAAATTACATCTTTGTGAATGATAAAAATAAACTTTTTCGCAGAAGGGGGTAATACTATAAAAGATGGCCAAGGCCTTCTTTTATAGTATTCTCCCCCTAAGATGCAGTTTCAAAAACAACAAAATTATCTAATTCATTTGTTCATTTTTTTGTTTTCTTGGCAAATGCAAATTTTGAGAAAATGATTTTTTTTCAAAAAGAAGGATGAAAAAAGTTTACTGAAAATAGGGGGGGAAAGCTATAAAAGTGCCACCCTTTGAATTAATATTCGGGGAAACTTGATTATCCGCCAATGAAAACATTATTAATCCAATTGTCATCAAAATTGCAGCAAATATATCCCAAAATCCATATCTTTTTCCTTGAATAATTATTCCACCAATTAAAACAGGAATTAATTTGCAACATTTAAAGATTATTTGTGTTGGATAATTCAAATATCCCGTTGAGGCGTTGGATAAACCCATTGTAACAACTGTATAAAATGCCAATTGTCCATAAATTTTTAATGGGATCCTGGAAAAAAGTACAAAAAAAGTTTAAAATTCGCATATTTTTTCATGGCATTTCTGTTAAATTTTTTGGTTGCATTAATTTACTGTCTAATAATCAGACCTACTAGATGTAATTTTTTACGCTGATTTCAAAAATGCAACTTAAAATTTTTTTTACTGAGGACAAAGCGCCGAAAATGCTAAATTACGGTATCGTTTCAACTACAAAACACGGGTTTGAGAAGGTTTGAATCTGGATTTTATATAATTCGATAGAGAATTTTTTTCTGATTACCGAGATTTTTATCACCAATGCGCACCAACGAGCCAAAAATTGTATATCCCAAAAAACCTCCATTTTTCCCTACAAAATTGGTTGAAAAACGTGTTTTTGGCGACGCGTCCTTCAAAAGCATAAAGGAAATGCATTTTTTTGTAGCAAAAAAAGAAAAAGGGTCTTTTTTTCTACCAAAAAATTTTGCTTTTTTGAATTTTCAGATGGCATTTTCGGCGCTTTAACTTAACTTTTTTACTTTTTTGTTTTTAAATTATTCTTATTCAGGCCCAAAAGTACTATAATAAAGCAAAATTTTTTATTTTTTCGAAAATTATTTTTTCGCTTGCCAGTGTCTAACCATATTTGCTTGTCCGCCAATAAAATTTAGATTTTCGGATATAGAAAAATGTGTTGTTGTTTAAAATTTCTGTGGCAAAATCTCTTCGAGCAACGTTACAGTCAAAATTAAAATCTTTTACAACTTCCGCTTTTTCACATTGTAATGGATTTAAGACGCATTCTTTAGAATTTTTAGAATGCTCCGCCACAAAAAATTCAAAATTATCAGAGAGATCGTATTTTGCGTCCTCAGGGGTAAATTTGGCCGAAGACATCCATTGTTTTGGTTTTGAGGCCGTAACATTAAACATTCGAAAAGTTATCCAAATAGGATCCTCGATTCTCGAAAAATATACCTTTCGATTATTTATTCGTGGACTGCCGAATAGAGTAATTTTCATATCCAAAAATATTTAGAAAAACATTTTTTCCGCAATTAATTAGTTTTTAATTCGTCTTAAGGGAGCGTCCAGATGTTACGTAACGGATATTATGGGTGGGTGGGATGAAGACAAATGTTACGCGTAAAAGCAGCAAAGATCAAAGCAAAACCCGTTACCGTATGGCTGGGGGTGGAGATTTTGGATTTTACCTTTACGTAACGTCTCTGTGATCCATAAATAAACATTTGATGCTAAAGATGTAATTTTGTAACATAATATATTATATTCAACGATTTACGTTGTATTTTTAAAGGAAGTGTCAACACAAGCAAAAAAAATGTACAATGAACGTGTTGTTAAAGGGAGCGTCTGGGATAGACAAAGTTGTTTCTTACGACCGGTGCTTTTAGCACGAAAGTTGCAATGATGATTAGGAATGCATTTGTTTGCGTTTTTTTGTTAAACATTCCCAGCGGGCAATAAACAAATCTATCGTTTCGAGAAGCGGATTGAAGGTGGCAAGAAAAGCTGAGTCTATTCCGGACGCCTCCTTTAATCAAGCAAAAACAATGAAAAAATTGAAAATAAAAACGTGGACTTTTTTATTTTCAATTTTTTCATTGTTTTTGCTTGATTAAAGGGGGCGTCCGGAATAGACTCAGCTTTTCTTGCCACCTTCAATCCGCTTCTTCATCAAAAATGGTTATAATTGCAGAATTGTCCCTTTTGAATTACTTAAATGAAAAAACTATGGTTTAATTTTTATGTTACAAACTGGTTTTAAAAGTAAAATGTTTTTTTATAAAAAGTGTCAAAAATTATATATGATTTTTTTGTTCTCAAAAATGATTTTTTGGTGGAAGCTTTATAAAAGATACAATGGCTAATAAAAATATCAACTCCAAAAACTCGTAATCTTTTGTTCTGTTTTTTCGTAAAGCAAAATAAATTCGTAAAATTATAACTTTTCTATTTTTATGTTGTAAATTAAATGTTTAAATTAATAAAGATTACTTTTAATTATTACAAAAAATGTTGCAGTTTTAATTTAAATAAAAAAAACTTTGCCTTTTTTTTATGTTTATTTTTAATTTTTTTGCTGTATAGGTAAAATTGTTTGGTTTATAATTAATTAATTAATTAATTAATTAATTTAGATTTTATTACTTGGATAGTTTAACAACAATTATAATTCTATCATGTACCTATTACAATATTTCATCGATGTGAGAAATAAATTTGCATATTTAATAATTTATTTTTTATTTTGCAGATATCCCTCAAATAGTGTAGTTGTACATTTTAATGCACATCGAAATACTTCAACATCTCAAATATGGTACTGTATTTCTACAAATTCCAGCAACCATAAAATTGTGTCAGAACTTTTTCCAAACAAACCATTTTTTCAACCGCTTCCATGTAAAATGCAAGCATTTGCTTCAAATTGTTCAACTGTGGCAAATCCAACATATTTCGCAATTTCTTCAACCAAAGATAATGGTCCAGAGGTTACTGTAAATGAAAAGAAGGAAACACAGTTAAATTTAAGAAATGCTATTCATGAAAAATTGCCAGTTGTTTCATGTGTTTCCCCTCTATTTTTTAATGAAAGATGGCAAACAAATATGTTTAGTATTGAAATTTATGCATATTTTGGTGTCCATCGACAAGCATATTATTATATGAGTGTTCTTGAAGACGGATTTAATTTGCTTAAAGTAAGTAAAATAGAGTGATAGAAAAATTTTTTTTTCTCTTGATCTTAAAAAAAACAAGAGTTTGGATAAAATAGTGATCGAAGATTGCATCATTAATTAAAAATCAATGATCTGACTTGAACTTCCTTGCATCGTGAATCTTCTTGGAAATTCGTTTATTATTTCAGTCGACCGCCAACGCTGCTCAGGATTACCATTTACCAATACCTTTTTTTCAAACTTGGAAATTTTTTTCTGCCAACTTGTTTCGGTTAGGCATGGCACGGGCCGACTTTTCCCCCAGCCCGGGCCCGTCAGATCTTCGACCCGTCCGGCCTGCTTTAATTTTTGTCGGGTTTTATTCTTTTTCAAAAACGAAAATAATGACTAGTGATCGGATCCCGTCCCGTTGTCGGTAAAACCCGGGAAACGGGAATTCCCGTTTTTTAAAAATGGACACGGGACGGGAATTACGGGAATCCCGCGGGAATCCCGTGATTCCCGTCGGAAACTTGTAACATGTAATATCCAAAAATTTTAAGTAATTTTTGAGCAGAATCTGCAGATAATGTATTTTTTTGTTTGTTTCCATATATTAAAGTATCATCAGAAAGAAAAGCTTTCAGATTAATCAGAGCTTGAAGTTGTTAAGAAACAATATTTTGCAACTTAAGCTATATACGGGATTCCCGTTTTTTGAAAATCGTCACGGGACGGGAAACGCGAAAATCCCGTTCCCGTTCCCGCCGGGAATCCCGACGGGAAAGGGACGGGATCCGATCACTAATAATGACCCTTTGCGTTTTATTCGAAAATATCAAAATTGGGCCGGCCCGCTTAAAAGCCCGGGCCGAGCCCGCCAATGCCATGCCTAGTTTCGGTTTCTTTTATTGTTATAGCTGCTCCATTATATCTGCCCTTTTCGGGCCTCACTCTTTTTTTCTCTCCTTCTCTGTTTCATAAATTTCTCTTTTCTATTTTGCAACTAAAAGGCTCACAGTCAAAAAAGTCATTTAAAGGGAGTGTCGACGTAAAGAGTTTATTAATTTTAAGGAATATGAAAAACTTTGTTTAATAGATTTGCATCCATGGATTGTGCCGGATGTACATTTAATGAGAACAGAACTAGAATTTCGTAATCAAGCAACTGCACATAATGACTGTTATCTTTTATATCGAGAAGCTGCAGATTTTATTATTGTTCATGATCCTGATGATTTACTTTTTATTAAAAATATGTCAAATTTTTGGACAAGTTTAGTCAAATTGCTTTTAAGAAATCCTTTCACTGCTGGATTTCAATTTGGCCGATTTAACAGTTATATAAATATCTCAAGATCGCTTTCGAATACTTCTATTTCAAAATCGCTTGAATCAATCAGAATTGGAAGTTCAAAAGTATTTTTAAAATCTGTGTTTTTTACTGGCGGAATTGAAAATGTTAATGCCCATTTTGCGGCTTATTTACAGCCAAACTTTAAAGATACATTTCTTCCAAATAATTCTGGCATATTTGTGCATATCCGAAATATTTCGTATGTTGACGATCTCTTCAATGTCGAAAAGGTAGGCATCCATTTTTTGTGACAATGATAAAAATAAGGCATATTTAGGATTTGGAGTTTGAAGGTGGTAATAAAAATATTACAGCTTATATTGATCCAAAGCATTTAAAAAATATTAAAAAGGCTGTAACAAAACGAATGTCGAAATTCAGAGAAATGATTCATCTCAGAAATTTATCTTTGGTTAATCATTACTACAAATTAATTGATGACTGCTATGAAAGTGTTTATTACAAATATGAAAATACAAATGGCAAAAAATTATTACAGTTTTGTCCGACACATTTTCATTGCAAATTTCCTGAAATTCCGGGAGTTAATTGTGTTCATGCAAAACAAGAATTTATTAGAAATGATTTAAAAAATTTAATTATTTTTAGTCCAAAAGCAAAAGCTTTTAACTTTTTATCTACAAATGGTTGCAATTTAAATTTTAACATTTTATAATTAATTAACATTTTTATAACAGTTTTGTTAAAAATAAAACTAGTCAAAGTTTAACCTCTTTTAAAAAGTTCAACAATTATTTGGTTTTTCTGATTTATATATATATATATAAAGCGATAAAATATAAAGGTTTTTACTTTTGAGCAAAAAAAGTCAAAAACCTTTTATTCTGTAAATAAGGATTTTAAAAAAAACTTTTTCAAAATTTACAGTTTAAAAGGTTTTCCTTAAAAACCTTCAAAATTGTAAGTGTTTTTTAACAGTTTAAAAGGTTTTTGCCAAAAAGGTCTTAAAAGATAAAAATTTTTACTTTTAAAGACCTTTCTGGCAAAACCCTTTTAAACTGTTAAAAAACGCATACATTTTTGAAGGTTTTTGAGGAAAATCTTTTGAAAGTGTAAATGACTGGTTTCATTTACAAAAAATGACGATCAATTTTTGTAAATGCTATTTACAAAAAATCATCATCATTTTTTGTAAATTTTTGAATTTCCCGCCGCTGCGTAGGAATACTGTAGGCCATTGAGCAGCCCATTCCTTCCTTGTTTGAGAGAGCAGCGGTCATTTTTACTCATTTTGGACGGAAGAGGGCGGTCCCTCACCAGCTCGCAGGAAGAAACAAAGGAATGAATGACCGCTTTGCTGCTGCTCACTTTTGCTCATTCGTTTTTGCAAGTTGCGCGCAATTATGCAAAAGAGAAAGATTTTTACCAATTTACTGTATCAATTTAAACAGATTTCTGAACATATGTTATAATTATTTTTTTATAACATTTAAATATCGAGTATTAGCTACTCAAAAATACCAAACAATCACATTTTATAAAACTGTATGGATAAAATCTAGGGATTTGAACTTTACCTATTTTTGAAACTTCACCTAAAGTAAAAAAATTTTAAATAATGTTGATTTTTTAATTTTTCAAATGGATAAGAGTTGAGTATTTAGTCTCCCTTTCCCCTTTCTTTTTATACAAGATTTGGCATTATGTCTCTAGCAGTGTTATGCTTCGCCCCGATTTTGCCCCGCCCCGGGGCGCCCCGACGGGGCGAAGGGCGGGGCGCGGGGGGACTTTTAGAAATTTCGGGGCGGGGCGCGGGGCGAACATTTAATGGACAAACATTTTCGATTTTTATTGATTAAATATTTGAGAAAAAAAGAAATTTTTCATTGCCAAATTTATTTTTTGTCTTGAAGCAGAAAAAACATCTTTTGGACAACAATGTATACACGGCATTACAATTCCAATCACGGGCTCTTTTTTATTTATATTTTGTCCGGTTAACTCGGATTTTGCTGGGAAGGGGCGTACATGGATGATTTATATACCAAAAGATAGCCAAATACTCACTTATTAATAGTAACGAGGTGCCTGATGTTTTCATAAAAGTATATGGATTCTGAATCCGGATTCAGATTTTTTTTTTTTTAATTTTTTCATGTAGTCCCCCCTGTGGAAAAAAATCGAAGAAATTTTTAAAAATTTTTTTTGCTGTTTTTTGGTTAAATTCATGTATTATTAATACAATTCATGTTTTTAAATATATTTGGACCCAAAAGAATGATTAGAAATCGTTTAAAATTGAATTATAATGTTTTGGGTTTCGATCCTATATATAGAGTTTCAAAATGCATCTAGTTGGTCAAAAATGCTGGAATATAATTTCTATCGGTTGTTTTAGGATCTCATACATATTTTTAAGAGCTGAAACGGAGGAATTAGCGATCTGAGCTTTGGTTGCCATTAGGCACTGATTTAGCTTTGCTATACGATAAATATCAAGAAAAATGCATTGCTTTAAAATCGCATCTCCTCTGTCAGAACTTTAGCTAGCTACTTGTTTTCTACATTAATCTAATCTTTTATATATTTATCAGAGCTGAAACGGAGGATTTTACTTTAAAAAACTTCGTTCTTGAAATATGGCAGTCGAAAGTTTATCTATAAGAAAAACAGCAAAAACGTAATCATTTTCAATGTGCTGACGCATTTTCATTTTAAAGAAAACAGGGGCAAGGATGGCATTAACTTGTAAAGCATGACCCCAGCTTTAAAAGAGCGGGTGGGATAGTCAATCTAAGCATTAGAAAAGTTGTGAGAAAGTAAATACTAAAAAAACAACGATTTTTCACGATTTTTTGACATTTTCAAAGTGCTGCCAAATAAAGAGAAGAGCCATTGTCCTTAAACTTTTATTACCAAAAGTTTGCACATGGTTAGTACTTCAAAACTACGGGATCTTTCATCGATATCTTACTTGCTTCTATTAATTTTGGGTCGAAACATGCAAAAATCGACTATTTTTTGAGATTTTTAGAATTTGACCGCACCTTCATGAAAAAAGTTTTTGTCAAGTAATCCATGTTTTTCCATGATTTTTAACCTATTTTGGACCATTTATAACCAAAACCGCGATAACCGGACACAAAAAGAGCCCGTGCAATGTGAAGAAAAAACAGCTCGTAGAAGAAAAACAAAATGTTTGTACTGGCTTGGACTAACTTGATGCCCTCTGAGGATATCAGTCACAAACGAATATTATAAGTTTTCGTTATAAATTATAATTTATCAGATGATGCAAAAAATATTGATAAAGAAAGTTTTTATCCATATTTGGATTTGGAGAAAAAAAAGTGCAAAGAATGTGATCAAAAATTGGATATTTCAAAATCATATAATGTTAAAAGACATTTTGAACAAAATTGAAAATTGATGAAGGAAAAACATTTAAAAAAACAACGGGGCACGGGGCGGGGCGCGGGGCTGCTTTTAGAAATTTCGGGGCACGGGGCGGGGCGCGGGGCGATGTTTTGAAAAGAGAAGGGCGCGGGGCGGGGCGCAAACTGCAAAAAACACAAAAGCATAACACTGATCAAAATTTGAGTCACATTGGACCAAAATAACAATTTTTGGATTTTCGGATTACTCACAAGGGAACCGCACGATCTGATGAGCGAGTTAAGACATCCCACATAGTTTAAATTGTTTGTTGGGGGTCAGAAACAAACCCCAAAAAATTTTACGTGCCCGTTTTAAGATTTACGAATTTTTCGGCACTTTAAAGATGCGCGCGCTCTTGGAGCCCTTTGAAAAAAATAAGTTGAAAAAAATTTTTTTTTAGATTTTTTATTTTTTTTGCAGAATGTTAGTATTATGTCTACTGATGATAACTATAAAATATTTTTGCCTCAAAACAACACTAACCTACTTTTTAGCGTTTTACAAGCTGGCGCCTTGTTATACATGAAGTCGAAGAAACCATTTTTACTGGCCAAAATAGGGCTTTTAAATAAATATTTTTATTCACATGAATATTACTGACTATAAGGAACATTTTCAGCGAAAATTTGAAAAATTTAAAAAATTTAAATTTTTTTTCATTTTTGGGAGCAAAGGGGGGACCAAGGCAAATCGCGCATCTTTAAAGTGCCGAAAAATTCGCAAATCTCAAAACGGGCACGTAAAATTTTTTGGGGTTTATTTCTGACCCCAACACACGTGGGCACGACTAGGGATTACTAGGGACTTGTCCCTAGTACCACGCGTCACGCGTAAGGAAAAATTTGGGGTCACGCGTAAAAAAAGAGGCAAAAAGAAGAAAAAAAGGGAAAAAGGAGAGAAAGAAAGAAAAGAGGGAAAAAGAGTAAAATAAAAAATCACATGTTTCTACATTGTTTTTTATTAAATTTGAATCATATGAAAGTGCCGAAAAATATATTTACGACTCGTATCGTAATTTTTATTTAACATTTAATTTTTTAAACAATTACGACTGATCATCGAATTCGAAAACTTCAGCTCTGTCATCACTAACAAAACGTTCTGGGGGCAAAAGAGGAGCGGGAATTAAACCAGTGTTGGGGTCAGGGGGTGATGACACGTCATCAGACAGTTTATGTCTTCTTTCGATCCACTGCAGGTTGTGGATCAAAATCTTGAGGTGTAGGACCATTTATCAACAACCTATAAACGATAACTTTTTGTAAGTAATTTATTTTAATTAATTTAAGTGTTTACGTCATGATATTTTGCAACGATGTCGGGGTTAATTGACTTCTTTGGGGGTTTTTTGTTTAAAAGAAAATCGAAAAACCCCGTTCAATGATAACTGAACCAGGAGGAATAGCAAAAAAATTTTCAATCAGCTTTTTAACTTCACTGATTTGTCGATTTGGTTCAACCGTTTGTATCGCATATGCCCAAAATTTTACCGTATTTTCTTGCGTCATTTTAAAATATGTAAAGGTCTTGATTCTTGACGAATACTTTCCTTCACTGTTTTGTGATAAGTTGCTGTGTATCTCTTCGAAGGTTGAATGATTTTAAATAATAACAATTTATTAAGCGCTTTAACAGGAGCACAATGATATAATAAGCTCTGGGGATCAGCCAGGGTCGACGGCGACTGAGAGTTTCCCAGCGCCTTTTATACTAACAGGAATATTGCAAGAATGCAATGCAATCAAACAAAGAAACAAAGAAGCACGTAAGGAACTTTCTCGAGAAGCTCACACAATGACCATTATGCTCGATCAGAAATAGCATTTGCATTTCCACTTTCTATTGAACTTTGCAAGATGCTGCAAAATATTGAATAGGACAAAGAAGCATTGAATGTTGTCCCAGCAATTGCTCAAGGCCATTTCTAATGGAAGTGAATCATTATTGATGAAAGTAAATAGCCATTTGCAGGAAGTTGCAAAATAAAGTTGCGAGCATACGGCCAGCTGCTTGCCATGATGAGTCATGATTAAAGTGACTGGTGGTTGCAGCAGTTTGCAAAGAGGAATGATTGGAATGTCACTGATCAATGATCATAATGATTGCATGATGACCGTAGTTTAGCGAGATTGCGCTCAGGTTACTGTAAGGCTGGTCGCCTCGGGCCTCTAATCCTTTACATGTTCCACCCTCATTTAAGCTCGCCTCTGAGCTTCAGAGTTTGCCAAGTGTGCCAAAGTTTTGAATTTCTGAAAATTGTTTTTAACTAACGAATTTCACTTACCACCTTTTCTGCGTGTTGCCATTCATTGTTCTTTTTGTATTTCCTTTAACATCTCATGAAAATTTAAATCTTTTCCCTGATTTATTTTTCTCTTTTCAACACTCATAGTTGCTGTTGTTGCTTCTCAGGATAATTTCATCAGCAGTTGATCTTGTGAAAACTATTAACATTCGCTTATTCTTTTCTTTAAGACTATCTCATTGCATCATGATCTTCATTTTTGCCCTTCTCAGTAACAGTTTGTATCTTTGCTTTGCTTTATTATTATTCTTTCGGGTTTTAAAATTTCTGCAATTATCATTCTTTTGTATTTATGTTTTATCAACTTAATTTACTATTTTGCTTCCTGTTTTTTCATATATACGTTTTTGCTTGAGTATTTCTCTTGCTTTTATTGTTACTTTTTCAATTTGCTCTTCTTTTTTCTTTTTTTTTTATTTTTTTATTATCTGCTTTAAGGTCGTTCAGTTATTAATTTCTCTGTGATTCTTTTATTTCGTGGTTTTATGCATTTACCTTCTAACTGAAGTGTTTATTTGCCAGTTGATATAAAATTCTTTTGTGAACCAGAGTCAAGAAAATGTTGAATTCAGCATCATCTGTTAAGCATAAGCTATTAAGTCCGCTACGTTCTGAACTTATGAACTTTTTGCCTTTTTGTTACTGTTAAATTTTTTCACTCAAAAATCATTCGCACCTTTAAAGGATGAAAGAGACATTATAAGGTAAGGATGTTAAACTGAATGGTGCTTTATCTTATATTTACTGTGAAAATGTCAATTAATTTAATTGAAGCTCTTAGCTATTCCGTTACAACTAACTAAGGTCCATGCTGATGATTCCCTGCTTCAGCTACTCCAGAAAAAATTATCTTTCTGCGACCGTCTTAAAAGTGTTTAAGGCAATGATCCGCTGTACAAGATCTGGAAAAAAGAATGCCTGGATATGCTTCATCAAAAAGTAGTGCAGCTTCAAAAACTTTTAAAAGACTTAAAAGGTACGAATTATTCCATAAAGATGAATATTATGAGCAAAAGGTCAAATGCGTTAACACAATTAAGTGAGCTCTTCAAATGTCTTCAATAACTTCAATTTCAATATTCTTTTAGAAGATATTTAACTGGTATCCATTTTGCTGGGGTATTCATGCACTGTCATGCTTAATTTATGAATACCTAAACTTTTTAGAATGGCAAAAATTTTCTTAAGTTTGGAAATTACTTTCTTTTCACTATGAAACTTTGATGGAGCTTGCTTCATCGCGTAAATTTATAACCGCTTATCGTTTAATCATCATTATTAATGCTGATTTATTTACTAACCGTCAAAATATACTTTACTTTTCTGAATTTGGACAATTCAGCCGCAAATCAGTGGTCAAAGCTGTTCTTTCTGCAAATTAAATCCTTGCAAGTTTTGTTGTTGTTTTCTTTCTATTGATTCTCTTTTTTCATCATTTGAACAGAATATGTTTCACTTTTACTCTTGTTTGAGTCTACTCTACTTTCTTGATTTACCGTATTTTTATCTCTCAACTTCAGTAGGAATGTGTGGGATTCTCTTCGTGCATATCTGCCACACTTGCTGATATCTGTAGGTCTCTTGAATTTTGAAAGTTTTCTCTACCATCTTAGAGATGTTCATGATTAAGTTTTTAAGTTTTATGACAAATCTTAAAAGAATTTTGAACTTTTTAATTTGTTCATCTGGATTAAGGGTGCCTGGCTTCGACGTTTTGTACTTGAATTTGTGTAGCTTTTTCATACTGAACTTTTTGATTTGATTCGAATCTCGTCACTGGGAAAATTTTTGAAAATCGATCCGCACCGCCAATGCGGGGAAAGATATGAGGGGGGGGGGGGGATATTCTTTCTTTTTCTTTTTCTCTTTTTGGACATGCTCGACTCATAAATGTCGGCCATACACAGCAAGATTGCTATTTTGATGTTTTAGACTTTCATTTTGAAGCTTTAGTCTCAAAATCTCTTCACTTTTTGATCTTGTGTTAACAGCATTAACTTGGTGATTGTCGTAATAATCTTGCTTCTGCTCTTCTTCATACTGTTCTTGCAACATTCTTTCTTGACAATACCGTACCACATGGCCTTGTATGCCACAGTAATAACAAACTCGATTATCAAAAGGCGTATCGGAATCGAAGTAACTTAAATTGTTGTCACAGTCATCGTCGTAATCATCGACTTGCTCTTCATTGTGATTGTCGTCACCTGCGTCATCTTCAAAGTTTGTTTCTGCATCATCTTCGTCAGCCTTCAAATTTTCAACTATTCGTCGCGCTAATTCTTCAACATCCACATTTACAAAGCTATGACTCGCCTGGATTGGTGTAAGACCTGCTTTTGGGGCATCGAAATTTTTAAGCTTTAAAAGAACATCATTCTTTCGAGCTGCAGTTAATACTTCTGAGTAGGTATTTGGCTCTGTTCTTCTAACAAGAAATGCTAACTCTGGGTCCAATTTAAGTAAGAATTCATCGAGTAGTTTTTGGGCTTTCACTGTGTCACTCAATCCGGCAGTAGCTTGTTTAGCTAATTTTTCAAATCTTTCAACAAAAGAATTTAAGTCTTCATGCGCCATTTTAATCTCCATCAAGCTGAGTTTTGCTGATGCTAAACTTCTGAAACTAGTGTCTTCAAAGGTTTTCTTCAACTCTTTCGCGATTTCGTCAAAGTCTGTAAAATTTTGAAGAATAGTATCAATCTTGTCTCTTGCTGGGCCAATTAAGTAACACTTGAGTTGGGCTATCTTTTGGGAATTACTTAAACTTTTGTGTTCAGCTTCCATTAAATCGTTAAAGCTTCTGATCCATTTGGCGAAATCAACTTCTGGGCTGCCGTCGTAGGGATTAAGTCGCATATAATCAGAGAATGATTCCAAAACGCATACAATTGCTACCCTTGGAGGATCAAAGTTTAACTGCTGGTCGGCGTCCACTTTACAGTTGTCTGTGCTTAGAGTAGTGAGCTTTTTAAATTTAGCTAATCTGTCGAGTTTGTATCGCTTTTGTGTCGCAGAATGGATGTGATCTCTTTTATTGTCGAATTTCGGTTCCGTAACGGCATTTTGTTCAGCATTCACCGGTCGATTATAAATTTCACTTTTGTGACTAACTTGATTAGAGTGGGTTGGGTGGGACTTTCTTTGTCTGAGTTTTACTGCTTTTGGCTTCATTGTGATTTTATCTTCACTGTCGGCAATCTTTATTGGATTAACAACTTTTGGATTGTCGTGGGACATTTTTCTTAAGTTTGTCATTTCTGAAAATGAACTTGTTTCCTTCGCAGTTCTTTCACAGGCGAAATCTGTTGTTAGTTTCAAATTTCCGGTCAACACATGCCGTTCATCTGGGGTGACTTTGCTGATTGACGTTTCATCTTTGGTTTTTTGAATTATTTTAGGAATTGAGCACGTCCGTACCTCGGTGTCAGGATCTTTTTGCTTCTGTTTCAAATGCAATTTGTCCAAAGAGTGGTCACTTTGTGGGCTCTGGTCTTGAAAATGTTCTTCGTTCGCCGTTAAGCGTTCGGATTTAGATTGAGAATTAAGAGTAGAGAAGTTTTGTAATAGGAGTGTCAACGCAGACATGGATTGCTCCACCGCGGACAACCCCTGTAAGACAGAGAAGACAGAGAGAGAGTTGAGGTTGGAAGGATTCTCCTCTAGAAGTCCTTCCAGCTTATCTTGGGCGTCTTTTAGCACCTTATGGAGTTTTTCTAACTCATTTTCATCGGTTTTCTTCCGATTTTCTAAGCGTGCATCTGTGACACACTTAAGCACAAAGTTTTTACTATCTATGGCCATAGTTTGTGCATTTTTCACCTTAAATGGTGCATTCTCATCCCGGGGAATATTAAATTTTAATTCAACCGAATCCATTTTGGATTTCTTTTTAGCTTTATAAAAGGTTTCCTTTGAAACAAAGATTCCGGAAAGTATCTCGTAATTTTTTACGAGTTGGGCGATTTCTCAACGAAAATTATCGGAGCCGGAATTTAAAAGCTACTTCTGCAGGTAATATGCTTCCGTCGATAGAAGCGAGCTCCTTTAAAATTTTAAAACCAAACTAACCTCGAGTAGAACAGGGACAAACCACTCGCTGCTACCAAATGTAAAGGTCTTGATTCTTGACGAATACTTTCCTTCACTGTTTTGTGATAAGTTGCTGTGTATCTCTTCGAAGGTTGAATGATTTTAAATAATAACAATTTATTAAGCGCTTTAACAGGAGCACAATGATATAATAAGCTCTGGGGATCAGCCAGGGTCGACGGCGACTGAGAGTTTCCCAGCGCCTTTTATACTAACAGGAATATTGCAAGAATGCAATGCAATCAAACAAAGAAACAAAGAAGCACGTAAGGAACTTTCTCGAGAAGCTCACACAATGACCATTATGCTCGATCAGAAATAGCATTTGCATTTCCACTTTCTATTGAACTTTGCAAGATGCTGCAAAATATTGAATAGGACAAAGAAGCATTGAATGTTGTCCCAGCAATTGCTCAAGGCCATTTCTAATGGAAGTGAATCATTATTGATGAAAGTAAATAGCCATTTGCAGGAAGTTGCAAAATAAAGTTGCGAGCATACGGCCAGCTGCTTGCCATGATGAGTCATGATTAAAGTGACTGGTGGTTGCAGCAGTTTGCAAAGAGGAATGATTGGAATGTCACTGATCAATGATCATAATGATTGCATGATGACCGTAGTTTAGCGAGATTGCGCTCAGGTTACTGTAAGGCTGGTCGCCTCGGGCCTCTAATCCTTTACAAATAGTTAACTTTATCATTGATTAATAAATAATTCATTAAATCGACCATTTCAGTGGTTGTTTGTGTAACAGGACTTCCCAATTTTTTAAACACAAGGTTCAGTTGAAAAGCATATTGTGGTACTGTATCTGATCCAGTTGGAAGTTTTTCTGGTAATAAGTAAGTAAGTTTTTGAAAGAATTCTTTTTCCATTGGAAATTATTCTTTTAAACTATTTACCAATTTGGGAATAACCCGACTTCTGAAAGTCGATAATATAAATTCATTTCTACGGCGTCTTTGAAATGTAAATTTTGCTTCTGGCATTGTTAATGGAAAAAATGTGTAATTTTGAGGGAAACTTCAACATTTTCATCTTCAACAACTTCTGCAGTGCATGGTGATATTATTTCGCCATTTTTTTGCAATTTGCTTCAAAAAGAAAATGATGCAAATGAAATTCATTACTGTTTTCCATTTCTTGTATTTGGTTAATTGTGTTTTCCAAGTCGTCGTGAAGATATGAAGATATTTTAAAAAGCCTTTATTACAGATGGCGGATATAAAATTGAATTTTTTAATGATGATACTTCTTTTAAAACATTGTTAAGCTTTTCAATCAACAACAAGAATCATCTTGAGCTTCTAATCTGTGAATGAAAAAAAGAATTTGCACCGTATAAGTTCTTGGTGCCGTTTTTTATTGTTTTTTGTTTTGTTTTGTGCAAGGAATAATAAATTTACTGAATCTAATTTTAAAAAAAAGACAGAATATTTTTCAAAGGGTGTACCTTGGCAAAAAAAGGAAAAAATTTGAGAAATAAAAAAAAATCCAAAGGGGGGACCAAGACGAAAAAAGGAAAAAAAATTTTTTTCAAGTGAAAAAATTGCACAGGGGGGACCAAAAGCGAAAATACCACGCGTAAAAAAAATTTTTTTGTCCCTAGTACCTGCCCACGTGTGTTTCTGACCCCAACAAACAATTTAAACTATGTGGGATGTCTTAACTCGCTCATCAGATCGTGCGGTTCCCTTGTCAGTCGAGGAGTTTTGTTTATTTACGAAATTCGCAGGCCCCTCTGAAAAATAATGATATTTTCCGTTCTAGGGGTAAAAAACCATGGGGAATTCGATTCCGATGAGAACCCGACTGGTTAGTTCTGAAAAAAAAAGTTTTTGATCAATTACCGTAACCAAACCGAGTTTTTGGCGTTCTGTGAATCGAAAAACCACTTTTAAGTGATGAAATGTCTTAACCCCTAAATGTTTTAAACTCATCTGGTCAAGGGCTATCGAACAATACTAAATTTGTAATTTTATCTTAAAAAAAAAAATTTTTTTTAAAAAATGACCCTAAATTCATATCTCGAAATCCGCTACATAAATTTCGAAATTGACCCCAAAAATGACGTTTTTGGACCCCATTTACCCTAGAAAAACATTTTATACCTTCTTCCCATGACTTTTGGTTCCCTGTGCCAAGAAATGTTTGAGTTTTTTAAAAATCGAGCTTTAAAAACCAGTAAATTTGAGTGCACTTGGTGTTGCGACGATTATCAGCATCGGTTTAATAACCTTCACAACAGAATGAAAGACCAAACACTTGTGTAGAAGAAGAGAGTATTTATTAGACGACTTCACATGATGAGATAAGACAGATAGAAAAGGTAAAGAATACAATGTACAACAAATGCTTATATACAATTATAGAGGTTATGAATGATAGTTATATGCAAATTACGGATAATTAGCATAATAAGAAAAGAATCGCGTTTCTCCGCGACATTCCCCCACGAGACGAAGAACAAGCACGATTGATCGATGATTGAATGTCGGATACGGATATTTCAGTTGCCATATTGAATCAAGATGTTGTACGAGTATCACGAAATAAAGATCAAGCACTTGTAGTTGACGACGATGTTGATTGACTTCTTCTTCTGATATTGGTATTGAAAGAGCTTGAAGAGCCATTTGTTGCGACGATTATCAGCATCGGATTAATAACCTTCACAACAGAATGAAAGACCAAACACTTGTGTAGAAGAAGAGAGTATTTATTAGACGACTTCACATGATGAGATAAGACAGATAGAAAAGGTAAAGAATACAATGTACAACAAATGCTTATATACAATTATAGAGGTTATGAATGATAGTTATATGCAAATTACGGATAATTAGCATAATAAGAAAAGAATCGCGTTTCTCCGCGACATTCCCCCACGAGACGAAGAACAAGCACGATTGATCGATGATTGAATGTCGGATACGGATATTTCAGTTGCCATATTGAATCAAGATGTTGTACGAGTATCACGAAATAAAGATCAAGCACTTGTAGTTGACGACGATGTTGATTGACTTCTTCTTCTGATATTGGTATTGAAAGAGCTTGAAGAGCCACTCCCGGCCGAAGACGACGTTTTCGAAGAGCGAAAGTTCCCAATAAAACAATCACGTTAATTTTTCAGCTTTTTATTTGGATCACGATCACGTATTGATTAAGAACCATTTCTTTGCCTCCTGGTGAGGACTTTTGAGCTGCCTCCCAATGAGGACTTAGAATTGCCTCCGATTGAGGACTTTTGAGCTGCCTCCTGGTGAGGACTTTTGAGCTGCCTCCCAATGAGGACTTAGAATTGCCTCCGATTGAGGACTTAAACTTACATGTTGTAGATGCCAACACGGACCAATCCATCTTCTCCATCAAGATCACGTGAGCCAGAGAAATTTTCATCATTTGATTCAAGCACTTGAAATATTAAGACCAGAAATCAAATATGGAATAATTTGCAAGCAACACGCTACGCCAGACTAAATCTTCATTACAAAAACCAGCTGGAAAGGTCCAAGCAGATATACTGTAAGCACGAGGGCACATCCAAAGGAGAACAGCAGGATCATTAAACCATTTTGATTGATCTTTCATATCAAGCACTTTCCATAATCAGAGTTGATTCCAAGCACCATAATCCAGAGACACGCGTAGACCATGCACTGGAACCATAAAACTTTTGATTCGGCTTCCCAGTCGATGCACCATTTGTTGCGACGATTATCAGCATCGGTTTAATAACCTTCACAACAGAATGAAAGACCAAACACTTGTGTAGAAGAAGAGAGTATTTATTAGACGACTTCACATGATGAGATAAGACAGATAGAAAAGGTAAAGAATACAATGTACAACAAATGCTTATATACAATTATAGAGGTTATGAATGATAGTTATATGCAAATTACGGATAATTAGCATAATAAGAAAAGAATCGCGTTTCTCCGCGACACTTGGTAAAATTTGCATAAATCAAATCCGGCATTTTAAACTTTGGCAAAGTGTTATGTGTCAGGTCGCCAACATGCCAATCTTCAATTTTATGCAAATATTTGTAAGTTTTACTATATTTTTTGTTATTTTTTTTGTGCAGAATACCCAAAAATCCCGGTTAATCCCCTTATATCCCTTGTAAATCCGCCAAAACTAAAATCTGCCCAAAAAGCTTTTGAACCATGATTTGAAACCTCCATGGGCATCTTTTAAAAAAGAAATTAACAAATTAAATCAATACTGTAAAAATGCCAGATGATCAAACAGGTGCACGCACTTATCGAACAACCTTATAAAAGCTTAATTTTTTGTGCTAAAAATCATAAATTTCTTCAATTTTGTTGGTGCTCACTGCGCCTGAGCGACTTTCAGCCTTGTTTACCACTAACAAAACCTTACAACGCATTTTGTGAGAAATCGTAGATTCACCACGCACCCGAGCAAAAATTTGAGGCTTGAGGGGTATCCTCTCGGATTTAGAGGTTTTCGAGGTCGTAGATTCCGAATCTGAAGTCCGTTTTTGATTTCGTAATTGGAATTCCGAGATACCGTAATCAGGGGGCCTAAGATGGGTCACCTTCCAAAAACCAAAAAATGTGGTATCATTCGATTCCCCTCATCGAGGCGATTCAGAAAAAACCAAATATAGCTGAAAAAATTTAATAGGGTGAAAAATAATGCCATTTAAAGTAGCTTATTTTCGGTTTTTTGGCAATATGTCCTTTAAAACCACGGACATGGAAACAAATGGATGACAGATTCGGAATCTACGTGTATTTTTACCCCAGGGGGGTTAGAAATGCCAAAAGTACCGTGGTCCCATCACACACATAAAAAGGGTCAAACATCTCAAAATCAACATCTACAGCATCGAATAATATATATATTTCATGAATGGGGGCATCGACTTCCGGTGACTTGCATTATGTAATACCATGTCAGTGGAGCATCCAAGAACAGTTTCAACATGTTTGGTAACGATTTCGAAATATGGGGCCCATTTGAAAATCCAAAATTTAACCCCATAGAAATATCGCATACACTTTGTTTTTTCTATCATAATAAAGTCAAATATGCATTATAATTGTAAAATATATGAAAAAACATCAATATAACATGATAAAAAATGACGGGGGGTCAAAATCGATTTTTTACGATGTTTTCAATTTTGCTTATTTTTGATCAATTTTCGAGATACCAAAATATTGGGAATATCGAAATATGTCAACTATCTAATACTTTCGAGTTAAAATATAGCTCGTTTAAGATTTTTGGGCAATATTTCGACATCCTGGAATTACTAGTTTTCGTTTTCCACGTAACTGAAAATATGCTCAAAAATTCGAGAAAAAACACCTGGAAATCAGTGTTTTTCCGATACAAGATTACTCAAAACATTTTTTTTGGATTTATTATAATTTACTTTGGTGGGGTGAAGTGTTTTGAAATCATTTGAACAATTTTAAGATTTTCAAAAATTACTGATATCTCAAAATTTCATTCATCATTCACACGCGTGTTACGAGACGGTTGCGTTTTTGCATTCGCTCTCGTTTCATAATTCTTCGGAAATTTGCATGGATGCAAGTTTTTGGAGATAGTGTTAATTGGTGACACTTTCCACCGTACCGTAGCGGGTACAACGAGATTTTCTTGGGAAGTAGCTGAATTTGACTGACAAATGGCACCACTAACAAAGATTTTCAATGTAATGACGTTCAACTGCAAGTCCTTACGAGCTGCTGATCGATTGATATCGCTTCAAAGTGAATTGACTCGACTGAAAAAATTTGATGTCCTCGGGCTAGCTGAAACGTGGACTCCTGGTCAAACCTGTTCAAGACTGACATGTGGTAAGTATCTTTATAACAGTGGGAAACAGAGGGATTCACGTTATTCTGGTGTTGGGCTACTGATATCTGCTGAAATGAATCAAAAGGTCGTTGGCGTGAAATACGTTTCTGATCGTATTATCCAAGTATTGATGAAATTACGTGCTGGCAAGACTTTGCGTATTACTCAAGTCTATGCTCCTCAAAGTGGTCGTGCTGAAGAAGAATATGAAATGTTCCTTGATCAACTCAGCTCTTCTCTCGCTCGTCCTGTTACACATGATGTTATACTTGGTGATTTCAATGCTTCAACTGGTCCTCGTCAAAATGGTGAGCAGTTCATCGGTAAGTATTCTTTTGATTCCCGGTCTGATAGCGGTCAACTTTTGTACCACTTCTGTGCGTCACATCAGTTGTATCTAATGAACGGGTTTTTCAAAAAGGGAAGAAATCGCCGTTGGACTTGGCATTCACCGGACCGAAATGTTCTCAAAGAAATTGATCACGTCCTGTCAAAAAAGAAGTCCATAGTCGAAGATGTTACAGTGCTTTCTAAAGTATCTGGTAGTGATCATCGTATGGTTCGTGCAACGGTTAAGCTTCCTCTCAAAGTTAATCGTTCTCGTCCTTACACTCACGTAAAACCAGATTATGATAGATTGCCGCTCCTCTTCACTATGATCGAACATCTCCGACAACTTCCAATTGCTCAATCTCCAATCGAAGAACTCAATCAACTCAAACAAGCTCTTCTCTCAACTGCAAAACATTGTGCTTGTCAACCAACTCTTCATGCCCGATTGTCTCCATTGTCTCTTTCTTTGATGGAACGTCGCCGTATGATGAAACATGGGCTGACAAATGGCCGTTTTGCTTTGGTGGAATATGCTGAACTTTGTAAGTTGCTACGTAAATCAATTAAGAATGACCTTAATAATTACTACGTGAATGTTATGGAGAAAGCAATTGAGGAGAATAGGTTAAGGCGTGGTAGATCTGAAGTGGTTCAAAGACAAAACCAAATGGTTCATCTTCAACGTCCTGACGGAACCATCACTGGTAGCGTTGCTGAACTCATGGATGAAACTACTCGCTTCTACAATGACCTCTATTCATCTGAAGCTGGTACCTTTGCTCATGATCGTGATCCAAATGTTCTGATTAATCGTATTACGGCTGATGAACTTACTGCTGCTGCGCGCCGTATGAAAGCCAACACTGCTCCTGGCGCCGACAATATTCCATCAAAAGCTGTAAAATCAACTATTTCAACCTTTGCTGGAAGATTAGCTGATGCTTTTTATGGATTGTTAGAGGAAGATAACATGCCACCTGAACTCCTACATGCAAAAACAATATTACTGTACAAGAAAGGAAATCGCTTGGATATTGGAAATTATCGTCCTATTTCACTGCTTCCTGTCTTGTACAAAATATTTACTCGTGTTGTTGCTGATCGCGTCCGTAATGCTGCCGAAAATGATGATGCCCTTCCTCCTGAACAAGCTGGATTTCGAAGAACATACTCCACTGTCGACCATATTCATTCACTCAACCAATTATTTGAAAAATCTCGAGAATTCAGTAAAATGCCGCTTTATGTTGTATTTATTGATTTCAAGAAAGCTTTTGATTCTATTGAACTCCAAGCTATCTGGGAAGCTCTAGAGAAATATGGTATTGATGCTGGTGATATTGAAATTATCAAATTAATTTATGCCAATGCTTCATCAAGTATTAATGTAGGTTCATCTTCTGCTAATATTAATGTTCAAAAGGGTGTGAGACAAGGGGATACTCTCTCTCCAATTCTTTTTATTCTTACATTACAACTTGCTTTGGATCGTGTGAATTGGGGAAGTGGTATTAATATAACTGGAAAAATCCTTGCTCATTTGGATTTTGCTGATGATCTTGTGCTTTGCTCCAGAACTCTTGAAGCCCTCCAGTCCCTGCTTGATCAAGTTGCTGCTCGTGCTAGTGAAGTTGGATTACATATTAATGTTGGAAAGACTAAATGGATGTCAAACGTTGCAAATGATGATGTTCTATTATTGAATGCTCAAGAAGTTGAAAAAGTGCAAGAATTTATATACCTGGGACAACTGATCCATTGGCCACCAAAACCAGGACGATTCAACAAAGAAATTTCAAGAAGAATATCTGCTGGTTGGAATGCATTTAATAAAGCAAAACAACTGCTTATCTCAAGAAGGGTTCCTGCTCATTTGAAAAAGAAATATTTCCATCAATGTGTACTTCCAGCAATGCTATATGCTTCCGAAACATGGGCTTTGACCAAAACTGAAGAAAATCGATTAGCTGTTGCTCAAAGACGTATGGAACGGAGAATGTTAAATGTTCGACTTATTGATCGTCATCCTCGTGAATGGTTACGTGAAAGAACTCAACACAAAGATGTTGTACAACTATCCCGTGAAAGTTCACAAATCAAACTCCTACTGAACTGTTTTTACATTGTATTTCTGATATGTGGTGTAATTTGTTGTCCCCTTTCGTCCTGCGTGACAGATAAAAGGTTTTAAATAAATAAATAAAATAATAATCTCAAAATTTATGTCGGTTTTGATCTGAACGATCTGCCTCATCATATTGATAATATAATAAAAAAAAATTTATTTTATTTTGTGTTGAAATCATTCAGAAAGTGATGAAATATTGACAGTTAAGCCAAAAAAAAATGTTTTGAGTAATCTTGTATCGGAAAAACACTGATTTCCAGGTGTTTTTTCTCGAATTTTTGAGCATATTTTCAGTTACGTGGAAAACGAAAACTAGTAATTCCAGGATGTCGAAATATTGCCCAAAAATCTTAAACGAGCTATATTTTAACTCGAAAGTATTAGATAGTTGACATATTTCGATATTCCCAATATTTTGGTATCTCGAAAATTGATCAAAAATAAGCAAAATTGAAAACATCGTAAAAAATCGATTTTGACCCCCCGTCATTTTTTATCATGTTATATTGATGTTTTTTCATATATTTTACAATTATAATGCATATTTGACTTTATTATGATAGAAAAAACAAAGTGTATGCGATATTTCTATGGGGTTAAATTTTGGATTTTCAAATGGGCCCCATATTTCGAAATCGTTACCAAACATGTTGAAACTGTTCTTGGATGCTCCACTGACATGGTATTACATAATGCAAGTCACCGGAAGTCGATGCCCCCATTCATGAAATATATATATTATTCGATGCTGTAGATGTTGATTTTGAGATGTTTGACCCTTTTTATGTGTGTGATGGGACCACGGTACTTTTGGCATTTCTAACCCCCCTGGGGTAAAAATACACGTAGATTCCGAATCTGTCATCCATTTGTTTCCATGTCCGTGGTTTTAAAGGACATATTGCCAAAAAACCGAAAATAAGCTACTTTAAATGGCATTATTTTTCACCCTATTAAATTTTTTCAGCTATATTTGGTTTTTTCTGAATCGCCTCGATGAGGGGAATCGAATGATACCACATTTTTTGGTTTTTGGAAGGTGACCCATCTTAGGCCCCCTGATTACGGTATCTCGGAATTCCAATTACGAAATCAAAAACGGACTTCAGATTCGGAATCTACGACCTCGAAAACCTCTAAATCCGAGAGGATACCCCTCAAGCCTCAAATTTTTGCTCGGGTGCGTGGTGAATCTACGATTTCTCACAAAATGCGTTTTACGTAACAGAAAATTTTTTCAATTCTTTGCTTTTTTCTTTCTTTTTTTCTTACGTTTTTTCCTTTTTTTGTCTTTTTTTTACGTATGACTCCATCGTTTGCCTTGCGTAAGACGTAACGTTATAGGGACATGTGCCTATGTTTTCCTACCCGTATCCACGTGTGTCAAACTCAGTTTGGGGGCTTTAAAGACCCGAAAAAACGGAGAATGAAAAAATAATGTAAATTGGCAGGGAATAAAAAAATGTGAATGAATATTGAAAAAAGAATAAAAAAATGGAATGAAAGATTGGGAAATGGAAATGGTTTGCATAGAAGTTTTATTTTTGAGAATGTAATCTTGCTATTGTTAAAATCTGACAGGGAAAAGTTGACAACTGGGCGCCCGTAGGGCGCCTCATGCTGTTATGCTTGCGATTAAAAAAATGTTTTGCAAATTTTTATAATGAGGTACTGTTCAGTTTTAAAGGGTGATTGGGCAAGTAAAATCCGGCAGAACATGTAGCTCATTCGTGTGAGCTTTAATTAATGTGTGTGTTAATTAGTTTTTAGTTACTAACGTGGCGCCCGCAGGGCGCCTCATGTCATATTAATTTGTTAAAACATTTAATGTTGCAGTGCAATGATTTTAAATTAACTGTTTAATTAATAGCATTGTATTCTTTAGTGCTGGAAAGGATTTATAAATGAAAAAAGGGAATGAAAGATTGAGAAGGCAAAATGATTTTGCATAAGGTAGTTTTGGGAAAGTAATTTAGCTATTGTTTTGTTGGAAATTGTTGAAGAGATTGTCAAATATTGTAATAAAATGATTTTTGTTTTGATTAATTTTTTAGTTAATAACGTAGCGCCGCAAGGCGCCTCATGTTATATTAATGTGTAAACGAGTATAAATTACGGATAATAAAACAATGCAGACGTTTTAAAAACTCTGCTGCAAAAGCCAGTGTAACTTCAGACAAAAGCTGTCGAAATACCGAATGCTTAAAGGAGATTCGTCAGTTTGCGCATTTTTGCGATTTTGCAAGAAATTGCGAAATTGTAAATAAGTGATAATCAGGGTTTTTCGTGTCGAGAACGGCATACTGTAAATTGCTTTTTTGTTTTGCGAAAAAACAAAAAGAAATTTCGAAATCGTCGGTTTGTTTTTTTATAAATGCATTTTTGCAGTATTCCGTTCTCGACACGAAAAACCCTGATTATCACTTATTTACAATTTCGCAATTTCTTGCGAAATCGCAAAAATGCGCAAACTGACGAATCTCCTTTAAAATAGATAATAGCATGTAATTACAAATTTTTAGCTTTTTGGACTTTTTGAGAAAAATTCGAGAAACTGTTGAAAAAATTAATGCTATTAAATTACGAAGTTTATGCCATTTTGGATTAAAATTTAAAAACACAGAAAAACCAATGTGGTTATGCAAAAAGACGGATGAAGATGATTTGCATAAAATTAATTCATCAGAATGAATTAGACTTGCCATTTTCGGGTTAAAAATGATGATTACGAAATGTGGGTTTTAATTAGATCCGATTAGTTGACAAAAGTCGTTGAAAGACCGAGCGCTTAAAATAGTTAACAGCGTGTAATTATATTAAGGCAGTGTGCAAAAACGAATAATAAATCAACAAATAAAAATATGCAAAAAAACAGAAAAGATGCAATTGGTTGTGGAATGGATAAAATATGTATGAATGAGAAGTTTCTGAAATTGAAAAATTTGCATAACATTGCTAAAAAGCGTCTGGAGTTTATGAAAAACTTGACGAAACATTTCAAAACAACCAATGTCATGCTTTTGATCAAGACGAGTGCAATACCCCATGTAACATTTTTGTTTGCGAGCTCCGGCTAAAGCCTCCCAAAATATTAGAGTTTTTTTCTACCGTAACCCACTTTTTTATGGTCCTGAAGGGAAAATATGCATTTTTTTTTCATTTTAATGGTGTTTTATTATTTTCTTCAAAGTTTTTAATATTCTTGCACCTATATAGTTTTCGAGGTCGCTGAATCCGAATAAAATATCAACAAATTAAAAGTTTCGCGGTAATTTTAAATGAAAAACTTCATAATTCAGAGAAACAGAATAGATGATAATGTTGATTTTTCATTTACACTTTACTGGCAATTTGATAATAAATTTCTTATCGACAAAGTTCTGCTATAGAAATATTATTTCTTCAAACATGCCCAACCCATTTCAAACATACACAGGCTTTTGCCTCCAAAAACTGTAAATATTGAAAAAAAAGTTCAAATTACATATTATTCTTGTTGCTGTTTGTTTGTTCTATAAAGCAATCAGTTTTGCTAAAGCGATGTTGTTGAGTTTCAAACTAGTTGCTCCAAAAACAACTTCAAATTCTGAAAATGTTTTTCCGAGCATTCAAAAACTTTTGATATTGTTGATAAAACTGAGTTGAATAATTTCAGCAAAATTAACCTCAGGCGATTATGATGTCCAAATTTTGGCTGATTCAAGTTTTGATGATGAAGAATGAATCGTTTAAAAAAATTCTTCTGTCAAAGGGATGTGAATCAGGGCTGGACGAAAGTTTCGTTTCGTTTCGTTTTGGCGAAACTTTCGCACTTTTTTAGGGGTTCGTTTCGTTTCGTTTCGTGTTTCGCGAAACAAAGCATAAAAGTTTCGTGAAAACGATGTGCTAAGAATGATGTAAAAACCCAAAACTTATGGAGAAAAATGAGCGGCAACAAAGGGCTATTGGTAAAACGCGAACCACCACGAACCGCGAATCGCCGCGAACCGCGAACCAAATTCGTGGTTCGCGGTTGATTTTACCGCGAACCACGAATCGGTTTAGTTTTTTAAAAAAAATTATTTTTTTCAGTTTTAACTATATCCTGGGTTGGAAAAGACGGGGAATCTAAAAATACAAATAACAATGTCCAGTAATAAGTAATTTCTGGTAAATGTTGAAATTTGTATTAATTGTGTTTTTGGTATCACTTTTTACCATAAGTGAAACGAAACGGCCGTTTCTGTGTCAATATTTTAAGTTGTATAATCTCAGCAGATTGCCGAAATGATGTTTACTAATACCTCATATTAAACCATTCCTAATTAATTCGATATGTGTTTTTTATCATCATGGACTCCAGTTAGATATTTTATTAGGGTGGTTTAAATTTAGGGTTGTCGATCTCCCTTTAATGACTGTGTTAGGGAATGAATCGTATTCCCCGCAAAACGCAAACATTCATTTAAATGAATAAATTAGAATAGTGGAAGCATATTTCAACTTGATTTCTAATCAATATCCCCAAGCATCTTAATTAAATGATGCAATGAATAATGACTTGGGTAACTAAGGTTGTTTATTTGTTTTTCATGATTTATACAGGAAGCAGAAAGAAAAACTATAAGGATCCCCATTTATTGTTTACAACTCTATATATCAATGTGAATTATTTTAATAATTCACATTGATTTGTCATTCAGACATATGAACATAATAATGTTATCGTAAGTTAATGTAATATAATTTATTTTTTTCGGTGTCAAAGAGATACCATTTTACCAAAAATAACTTACAAATTATTCTTCTTTTGATTTCACTATTTAACCGAAAATAGTTTGAAAAATGTATTTTAACGGAATTTCAACATTTACCAGAAATTACTTATTACTGAACATTGTTATTTGTATTTTTGGATTCCCCGTTTTTTCCAACCCAGGATATGGTTAAAACTGAAAAAAATAATTTTTTTTAAAAAACTAAACCGATTCGTGGTTTGCGGTAAAATCAACCGCGAACCACGAATTTGGTTCGCGGTTCGCGGCGATTCGCGGTTCGTGGTGGTTCGCGTTTTACCAAAGTCGAAAATAAAATAATACTTGCTTTTTGAGTTTAATTTTGGCGCTTTTTTGGAAAAATTTTCTCTAACGATGTTGCTGTTATTATGCAATATGCCAAGACATTAACTTTAAGCACAAAAAATATTTTTTAATATTTTTAAACTCTCTGTGATTCATTGTAATCTTTAAATGTCGGGCTGTATGCACTTTTAGTACCGTTCTTTTGAGCACCACTTTTTTGAGTACCTTAGTTGATAAATCAATTTAAAACGAAAAAAAAGTTAATTTTATGGTCAAACATTAATAACAAATTAGCATTTAATAATTTTTTAAATTGTAAACCCTTTTTTCTGCTCAGGTACTCAATTGAAAAAAGCTGAGAGACCTTTTTAAATTGCTGGTTTAGTTAGAGACGTGCACGCGCAATATGCGACTTTATGTTTTCCTACAGTAAAATTTTTCGGTGCAGTTCGGCGCACTTTTTTTTTATTTTATCGGATTCAGTAAAAAATTCTGCATCTGATAGGCATAAAAAAACAAACGCCGATGGACGCCCTCAAAAATCGGCCGAAAAAATTACGGTATTTTTATTTTTTCTTTCTACGGTATCTTTTTTATCAGAACCAAAATTATTAAATTTTTTAATCAATTATTATTCGTAAACACATTCTGCAAATTATGGTACCAAAATTATATTTTTTGCGAAACTTTGGAAAAACGGTGCACATATCTTGGTTTAGTCCTTGATGTAATGCGAAAGTAGGGTTGTTCATTTCCCGGGAAATCGTAAAATAGGCGGGAATTTCCCGGAAAATTCCCAGGAAATGCCCGGGAAATTTCCCCCGCCATTTCCCGAAATTTCAATTTTTGCAATTTTACGAATTTAATGTCAAAGAAACTAAAAATATCTATTTTCAGTATAAAACATTAAATTAAAGCATTTATGGACTCTTAAACTATTTTAAAAGCTGAAATAACCTTTTTTAAATAAATTTAACATAAAAAATTTCTGTTTCTATACAAAAATTTTCGGGAAATGAAAGTCATTTCCCGCAAAAATCGGGAAATTTCCCGGGAAATTACCGGGAAATGGAAATGAACAACCCTATGCGAAAGAGTTTAAAAGATGAAACCATTAAAAAATTACTGTTTTTGAATTGTAATTGAAAGCATCTTAATAAACTATTAAAAAATGTTTTTTGTTTTGTTGATTTTTTTACATTATTAATAAAAAAAAATTTATAACTTTCGTTTCGTTTTAGCGAAAGGTTCGCACTTTTTTTAGGTTTCGTTTCGCGCTAGCGAAACTAAGTTTTTGTTTCGTTTCGTTTCGTTTTGCAAATCTCAGTTTCGTCCAGCCCTGATGTGAATAAATGCCAATAAACATAACCCATGTGTTTCCCAATAGCATCTGCAATTTTTGTATTTTCTTCGTCAATATTTTTGCTACAAATCATTACCACATTCAAAAATGATCGAAAAATATTATATATTTATAAACACTAAAAAGTGTCAAAAAAATGTGTATGATGAAACCTTTAATTGTCAACAAATACAAAGAAAAACAACTTTATTTATCACTAAATATAAAAATTAAAACATTTATACACAAAAATAATAAAATTAAAAAAAATAATGCAAAAATGCATTTACAAAAAACAAAGCTACGATTTCGAAATTTCTTTTTGTTTTTTCGCAAAACAAAAAAGCAATTTACAGTATGCCGTTCTCGACACGAAAAACCCTGATTATCACTTATTTACAATTTCGCAATTTCTTGCGAAATCGCAAAAATGCGCAAACTGACGAATCTCCTTTAAAATAGATAATAGCATGTAATTACAAATTTTTAGCTTTTTGGACTTTTTGAGAAAAATTCGAGAAACTGTTGAAAAAATTAATGCTATTAAATTACGAAGTTTATGCCATTTTGGATTAAAATTTAAAAACACAGAAAAACCAATGTGGTTATGCAAAAAGACGGATGAAGATGATTTGCATAAAATTAATTCATCAGAATGAATTAGACTTGCCATTTTCGGGTTAAAAATGATGATTACGAAATGTGGGTTTTAATTAGATCCGATTAGTTGACAAAAGTCGTCCATATTCACGCCGTTTTAACGCCGCGGCAAGGCGCCTGCGGGCGTCGCGAATAGCACCATCGGATTCAGCGCACTTTTTTACCCCAGGGGGGTCTTGAATGGTAAATTCAGAGCTAACGCAAAATCACATTCACTATGCCTGAATATGGGATACGGTAGAATTTTCGATCATTTACGAAAAATCGAAATTCACTTCAAAAATGCTAATTTCTCGTTTTTTTAGGTTTTTGACCATGGGAAATTTAATAGAAAACTTTGTTTTCATCCAATATTATGTTTTCTGTTAAAAATCATCTTATGCTTTTATAACATTGGTTGAAATTTCTTAAATAATGTTATGGACTAATAAGGTTATTTAAGCACTTGAAATTAGTGAAAAATTTAATTAAGAAATACTTTCAAATCGTTTTTCATGTACTACAACCGTTATAAACGAAAAAACATCATTTTTTTATTTACACATGTACTAGAACACCATTATTTGATTTCAAAGAAAGAAAAAACTTATTTTCAGCTTTAAAAACCAGTGTACTCGCGCCGCCGGCGGCGGCGGTGGCGGCGACTTTTCGAAAAACATCATAAGAAAATGCCGAAGATCAAAGAAAAGCCGCTGGCGGCGGCGGCGGAGGCGGCTGCACGAGAGTTTTTTTTCCGGCGGTGGCGGCGATGTCTCTTAGGGCGCAGGTACACTGTTCAAAACCTAATTTTTAGTTTGATTATTATAACACGGGCTCATTTTGGGGCCAAAAATGTTCGGTTGGGGCGCCATCTTAAAATTAGGTAAATCACACCTAAAAAACAAGAAAAAATGATATTAGGGGTCTTCATATCATATTTTGGGGTTGTGAGGTCCAAAAAACGAAATTTGCATAAAATGCCGTTTTTTGGCACTGTTTCACCTGAGAAATGGAAACTAGGTCAGTTAAACACAATCAAATCTCTGAGTTTTGTTGGAAATATTGTTGACTGCAAGAAAATATATACAGATTTGGGTAAATCTCAAAAATAAAAAAAATCCATCCGGCCGACTTAAGTGTCCATTTTACCTATAGATATAGGTACAAGTCCAAAAATTTTCGGATTCCCGATAAGATATACTCAAAAGCTCGTGCTATTTTTTCCATATGGTTGTGACAATCAAAGAAAACCAACAGGAATTATCTGGATATCTGTTTTGCATGAGTTCTCTCCTTTCAACGATGTTGGGGTATAAAAAAAACGGAAATTTTCAAATAGCTGGCAAATGAGAAATATTCACCCGGCAATAAAAAGCTCGTGTAATTTTTTTACAAATAACCTAGTGATCATTTAAAAATAAAAAGCGTGCTTCTATCTTATCTGGAAAACACGGTCTCTTCTTTTTAGTTCAAAATACGCCTGTAAAAGCCACCAAGAGCAAAAGCTATAATTAGAAATGAGTTTAAACGCCAGAAAATGCTTTAATTAAACTCCCTGACCTCGATTTAGTAAGACTCAATCATATCAAAGTCGAAGAAAAGCACCAAAAAAATTTTTTTGGTTACTAGAATTTTTCACAATACCCCCAACATCATTGAAATGATATATCTTCAATATTTGATTGTTTTGTATCATTTAAATGGTTTTTATAGTGTTATTATATTATTTCGGACATATTTTGATGATTTTAAAGCAAACAAATTTTTTCTCAAAAATTTTTTTAAAATATTTTTGTCTTGGTCTCCGTCGGGTCGGGTCACGGGTCAAAATCACGGGTCAAGAATTTTATCGGGTCGGGCTGGACGGGTCAACCCGACGGGTCGTGTTGACGGGTCAACGAGTCGGGTCGGGTCGGGTTGACGTTCACTACTCCCAAATCATTTTTTAATGATTTTAGGGTGGTTTGGGAGTAAAAATAACCATATCCCATCCCTTAAACTCAAAATCCGTCTCTACCGAACACCCAATGAACCCGTGATAAAGTAATCATTTTAGAACAAGATGAAATAGATTTTACATTATTTAGGGCAAAAACGACACCAGGGGGTTTTAACTTTAAATCAATACGCGTTTTTTTTGAAAAAAAGATGATTTTTAATAGAAAATATAAATTAAGATGAAAACAAAGTTTTCTATTAAATTTCCCATGGTCAAAAACCTAAAAAAAACGAAAAATTAGCATTTTTGAAGTGAATTTCGATTTTTCGTAAATGATCGAAAATTCTACCGTATCCCATATTCAGGCATAGTGAATGTGATTTTGCGTTAGCTCTGAATTTACCATTCAAGACCCCCCTGGGGTAAAAAAGTGCGCTGTGGTCTAAAAACGTTATTCTGAAAGTATTACCAGTCCTTATAGTGCTAGTTTTGGACTGGCACGATGCCAAAGGTCATAATTGACCCAAATTTCATGACAAGTAAAATATTTTTATTCCATTACCAAAAAATTTGAAGTTTTCCCAGGTGATACTAGTTGGAACAAGGTTTAAAAATATGTATCGTTTACATTTTCATCATATTTCTGAATACGATTTTTCTCACTTTGAATATTTCACCCCCTGAAAAAAAATTTCTGTGATGATAACAAAAGAATTGAACATATTTTGTTTTCATTTTTATAATGCATTGATAAAATATTACTTTTTTTTAAATCTATTGTAAATTTCTTTATACATTACTTGTTATTACAACAATTTTTCCATTGCTGTTTAGCTATAGCAAAGTTTTTTATATTATATTGGGAACATACTTGAAACATTTAGGAACTGAATGTATCGTTAAAACAATAAAACCGCCGCTAACAATCTTTTGAACACTTGATGCAGTTTTTTACATCACCTTTTTTTCTGTTTCCGTTTAAATAAAAGAAACATTGATTTTTAATTTAAATGAACTCCTCCTTTCTTTTACTCTAAAACTCGTGTCTCTTGTACGAGAAAAATGACCGTTATCTTTCGCCTTCTCCAATTAAAATCTCATTTCAGTAGATGGACTAAAAAATAATTTGTCTCCCAAAAGGTGAGGTAAATTTTAGGCAAACAAAAACGAATTTTGTCTTTATTGTAAAAAAAGGTTCCAAAAAGGTATTTTTTTGCTTTTCATAATACACGATAAATAATTTTTTTATAGTTTTATATGAAAGTTTAACAATTTTTCCATTCCAGGATCATCTTTTAAATTATGTCAAAAAGCTTTTCCCTTGTATTTTATTTAATAATAATACTTCTGATGCATGAAAGATGAAAAAAGAGGCAGGCATATGCGGCGCTTTGACTCTGACCTACCCATTATTTTTTGAGGTCATTTGCCTTCAAATAAATAGTGAGCATATTTGATTAAAATAACTCATTCTTTCCGGTATTTTTATTCTTTGTGCCTGAGGATTAGCTGCTTTTTTAGAAATGAGTGATCAAATTCCCTGTAATATTTGTACAGAACCTATTCCAAGCAGTTCTCGACGTTATGGTGGAAGATGTTGTGATGCTTGTGCAGGATTCTTTTCTCGATCAATAGCCACCGAAGATTCATTTAATTGCAAAGGTTCAAATGAATGCTTAAAAAGTAAGTAAATTGTTTTTTTAAAAAGTCTTCTACTTGTGTAGGGACCGTCATTGTCATTTTTTTTGCAAAAAAGAGAGAAAAAAAATGACCGGATTTGTTGAACCGGAAATTTGTGTGCATTTTTGGCGGTATAGTGGTTAACGCGTTGGTCTTTCGACCAAGCACTGAGCGCATGCTCAGGTACGACTCCCAGCCAGGGCAAAAAAAAATTTGTCAAAAAACTGTTTATTGTTATAAATTATTATTTGTAACATATAAAGAAATTAGTTAAATATATTTCATATCTCATTAATGCATTTTTTCCTTTCAAAACATTGTTTCTTTGATGAAAAAAAAGAGATTATTAAACTACAATATTTGTCGGGATTTAAAAAAATATTCTTTTTTTTATTAATTTATTATCTGCACTCTTACTTCAAATAATATTATTTTATCACATTTCAAATTAGTTATCCATATTACTTTCTTTACCATTCAATACGGTATCTATCAATTCAGATTTATAACAACATAAAAAATTTAAATCTTTGGAATGTTACAATGACCGTTTTGCAACCGTCGTTTGCTGCTTCATTCCGAATGTCAATAAACTATCTTTTGTTGACATCTAAAATTATTTAAGGAAAAAACGGTGATTAAAATAACACATTCTTAATTAAATGTCACAAGCTCAATATTTAAAAATTACACAAATTTTAATTGATAATGTTTGAGAAAAAAAACGAAGCATCACCTTTAAAGAAACTTCTTTAAAGTATAATATGTAGTTTATCTTTTTCGGATATCGTCTGGACATTTAACTATGAACCGCAAAAAAGAATGCCATAGGGTCAATCAGTGCCATCGTACTCGATCATCTTCTGTTTTTGTCTTTTTTTTAACATTGCAGTCTAAACATTTTTACATTTTTTGCAAACTAATCTTTTATATGAACATAATATGTAAAACACAAATGACGCTTTTTCAACTATACCAAAACATACAACATAAAACAACTGTATTCATCAAAGAAACAATGTTTTGAAAGGAAAAAATGCATTAATGAGATATGAAATATATTTAACTAATTTCTTTATATGTTACAAATAATAATTTATAACAATAAACAGTTTTTTGACAAATTTTTTTTTTAAAGAAATTTTTTTTTGCCCTGGCTGGGAGTCGTACCTGAGCATGCGCTCAGTGCTTGGTCGAAAGACCAACGCGTTAACCACTATACCGCCAAAAATGCACACAAATTTCCGGTTCAAAAAATCCGGTCATTTTCAACTCCAGTTGCTCGCTTTCTGATTCCAATAACTTTTCATACAAGGGATAAAAAAAATATCTGTACTTGCAATTTTATAGAGAATAAGCGAAAGTATATATTTATATCAAAATTTATAACAAAATCGAAAATTTTTTTTTTCGATGACGGTCCCTATACTTGTGTTTGATTTATCAAATCATTATTTGCATAAAATAAAAACAAACTGCTTACAAAATTTTGACTCGGGATTTATGATTTTTTTTCCTTTTCAAAAAAGCATAAATAAAAGGCATTAAAATGCGTTTTATTTATTCTTTTTTTTTTAGCTCCTGAATAAAACGCATTTTAATGCCTTTTCTTGATTAACAGTGAATTAATCATATCAAGATCACGCCTTGTTGCGACTATCACAACTAACTGCCTGTTAAAACAAAAACTGCAAAAAAAATTTTTCTTCTCAGCAGTGCCCAAAAGATAAAACCAGCATTTTTGCATTCAGATTGTGTTTTTCATTCGAAAAATGCCGAAAAAATGAAGACATGTGTATGTAAATACGGATTAGCCATTTAAATATTGCATTAGTACAAAAAAAATTAAATACAAATCGCAGAATAATTCTTTCCTTTTTAGCTCCTTCAGTGCTTGGAAAAGGATGCAAACGTTGTCGTTTTGATAAATGTTTAGAAATTGGAATGATGACAAATGAGTTAGCTAAAAAACTTAATAAAGCAATGGAAACCGTTACGGAGACTGTAATGGAAGAGTATAAAGGATTCGTACAAATTTTGAATTCCGTTTTTAATACTTCCATGACATTCCCGAATATGGTTGAAAAATATTTGGTTGAATATAATGGAGAATTATTCTCCAATGCATTTCAAAGTATCAAAGGTGTTCCGTTTACGCCAATGTCAGAAAAGCATGCATTTTTAACATATTTATTCACTCAATTTCCAATTACCCAAAATGAATTTCCTGCACTTATGCAACTTTTAATATGCATGTTGGAATTTAAATGTCTTCCTTTGGAAGAACAATATAAACTTAAATTATTGCAGAATGATGCACTCTCAAAAATAAGCTGCTTCAAAGTTGTCGGAAATCGATTAATCGAATTGGCAATTTTGTCACAACATTTTTTAAACATTTTTAATATAAATTGTTAACCTGTCTGTTTTAACATAAAATTACTCAGTTTTCATACTATTACCACTTTCGTTGAGATTTTGAAACTGTCACTTGTCTTTGAATTAAATAAAAAAATACATTCCTTTACTTTTTCTTTTATCATTTAATACATTATTCTTTGCTTAATAAAATAGGATTTTATTTGAAACCATTTGTGTCTCTTTTGTTTTTCCACTTTATCTCCTTATTAAAAACCTGTGTCTCCAAAGTTCCACTTTCTTTTGGGAACGCGTTCCGTTCCGTTCCATTTTAGGCCGTATCCGTTCCGTCCGTTCCGTTCTCTTTTTTTTATCGACCCGTTCCCGTTCGTTCCGTTCTTAAATCTTCAGGAACGCATTCCGTTCCAGTTCCGTTCCCGTTCTTACAAAATTTTCGAAAAATTAATAAAATTCATTATTTATAAACACAAAAATGTTTCTTTGCTATGTTATAAAAAGTAAAGGTGTGTGTTTAATAGTAAAACAGCAAATTTAACAGCAAAAATTGGATTTAAAAAATTTTTTCCCGATCGAAAAGTTGTAATTTTACCCTATTTTTTAAGAAAAAAGGGCAAAAAAAGGAGAAAGAACGGGAACGTCTAAATCCCAAAAAGGAACGCGTTCCGTTCCGTTCTTTCAGGAATTTTACCCGTTCCGTCCGTTCCGTTCCTAAATCCCACCAGTTCCCGTTCCGTTCCGTTCTGGAACGGGAACGGAACGGAAGAACGGACGTTCCCGAACGGAACGGTGGAGACACTGTTAAAAACTAATTAATTCTGAAACTGTTTTCTAGTGAATAAATATAGTAATAATTTGTTAAAATTTTACCTTGTTTTATTTATTTTATGTTATTCCCCGTATCAGAAACTATAACTTTAGCCAAACACTTTTTACTAAAGTCTATTTTTATTTTTTCGACCGCGATCTCTAGTTATAGAAGGATTCCTTGGACCAATCTATGGACCAATCTCACTTCGAACGTAAAAAGTACATCTCCAGCATCATTTTGGAAATTCGAGTTTGAACCCGTTATGGCAAGTTCGTCCTGACGGATAAAGTGAGGCTGCAATTCCACTCCATACAATTACTTTTTTACCGTACCCAAGGGCAATTTTTCTGAGTGCATTAAAAAGATAAGATTCGCCACATCCAAGGCCGTATACAGAAAAAAATTTCGGAGGGGGCACAACGATTTTGGGGGGGGGGGGCACGCCTTTGATCTTTTGCCGCCGCCAACACTTAGCGGCAAAAGATCAAAGGAAATTCTTCAGTTTCGGGGGGGCACAGGTCCCGAATCCCCCCCCCCCCTAAATACGGCCTTGGCCACATCCACCTGGTCCATCAGTCGAAAATTACAAAAAATCGCTTTTAAATACCTAAAAAAGGCTATAATATTCGACTTTGCGAAAATCTTTCATTTTTGAAAAACTCAAAAAAATTTTTAATGGGTTCCCCTGTTAATTTTACCGATTTTCAAAAAAAAATTCCAAAAAAATCGTAAGGGTGCGAATAATTTGTTAAAATTTTACCTTGTTTTATTTATTTTATGTTATTCCCCGTATCAGAAACTATAACTTTAGCCAAACACTTTTTGCTAAAGTTTATTTTTATTTTTTCGACCGCGATTTCTAGTTATAGAAGGATTCCTTTTCGAGCTTATTTTTTTATGTTTTGTTTTTATTTTGTTTGCTATGAATAAATAATTATTTTGGTTTTGATTAATCCGTTGTTACTGCGGTAATAATATCTATATTTTGTATATAATTTGTCTTGTATATATTTTTTTGTAATAATAAACTTTTATTTTATATGTGTCCCATATCCGTTATTATCACGGTTTAATATCTTTCTTGAAGAATTTTTTTTTGCTTTTTAGGGTCTAAATGTACATTAATATGAAAGAAAATTGGCTCGTAATTATTATTGTTATTTATGTTAATTAACAGCAGACAACTAGCAGGATCTGTCGATATAAAATCTGAAAATAGACTACGACAAACTATACCGTCGTCTTTTTCATTTTTCGTAAACTACACAAGCATTGATGTACATTTTGACCCTAAAAAGCAAAAAAAATCCCTCAAGAAAGATATTAAACCGTGATAATAACGGATATGGGACATATATAAAATAAAAGTTTATTTATTCCCTCTATTGCACGGCTCGGTCATTAACTACATAGTCTTTAATAGTGAATGTCGACTCGATTCGAAATCCAAAAAATGGAGTTTCGAGTCGAAAAAAGAAAGCCAAGATCTCCCTGATTTGATAATTAAATGAAAAGAAAAAAATCTGAATCCCACTAAAATCCCGTTTTCTAAAAAAACATCTCCCTTGCCCTAAAATCCAATATTCTGAGATATTGCTTGCGCATTAATAATTTCTATGAGCTGAAATTTTTGTAAAAAACGAAAAAATGTGCATGCCCGCCCCGCTAGGAAATGGGTTAAAACTGAAAAAATAGCATCTAAAATTTGACTTTTTTTTGTTACTATTTCCTAAAAATTCCGCTGTCGCAGTATCTATATAAAATCTTATTTTTAAATGATAAAAAAAAGAATGTTACTTTTATTTAATATAAAAAAAAATTACAGTTTCAAAATCTCAAGGAAAGTTATAATAATACGAAAATTAAATAATTTTATGCAATAAATGTTAAAATGAGAGTTAAAGAATATTTTTCACTGCCTAAAACAGACAGATTAACAATTAATATAAAAAACGTTTAAGATATTTTCCGCTAAATTTGCCAATTCGATTATTCGATTTTCTTCGACATTAAAGTTGCCAATTGTTGTAAAAGCTGAATTTTGCACAGCTTTTATTTTTAATTGTTCCTCGAATGGAAGCCATCTAAACTCTATTTTGCAAAGAAATAGTTGAATGAAAACAGGAAATTCATTCCATGTCATTTGGGATGTGTTGAATAAAAAATTAAGAAATGTTAACTTTTCTGGTGAAACCGGTGTTAAATGTAAACCATTTACAATTTTACAAAGTGCATTACTATCACCCGACAAATATGTTTCAATCTTATTAGGGGTTGCCCCTAAAGTAGTTATGAGTGAATTTAAAATTTTAATAAATGCCGTATTTTGATCCACTGGAGGTTGGAATGGAGTCTCCGTTGCCGTTTCCGTTGCTTTGTTAAGTTTTTTAGCTAACTCATTTGTCATCATTCCAATTTCTAAACATTTATCAAAATGACAACGTTTGCATCCTTTTCCAAGCACTGAAGGAGCTAAAAAGGAAAAATTATTATCATTCTGCCTATATTTTATTTGATTTTGTTAATGCGATATTTAAAAGCGATTTTTTGTAAGAACCGACTTTTTTCCATTTTTTGGCATTGTGGAAAAATAAAATTTTGGGTTTGAAGGCTCAATCGCAGTTTTTAGACCAAGTCAAGGTCGGAGATTACGATTTTGAACTCTGTTTCGCTCAAAAAGGCGTGCGCGCCGAGTTACGGCATGGCGCGCCGTTTTACCCGACAAAAAAGTTTTTTTAAAAAGATTCTATAAAATGCATATAGATCGATTCCCCTCAACTTAGTGAACAATATAAAATACATTTTGACCATTCAAATTGGTTTTTTTCGATGGAAAAATCCTAATTATTAAATAATCAAAACTCCACGATAACTAAAGACATTTGTGATTAAAAAAAACAGCAAAAAGTTGGCAAAAAAAATTTACTTGTCATTTTTCACATCTCTAGGTCAGTATTTTTAAAATATGAATTAATATAAAATAAGAATGGATTTTTTTTAACACTTATTAAAAATCCCATTTTTAAAGTAAAAATATAATCAAAAATGTTGTGCTTTGCTTGTTTTTGGCAAAGTTAACCATAAATAAGTAACTGAATGTCATATTAGAACTATGACAACTTTTTGAAAACACTTAGTTTCTCAAAAGTTGGCTTATTTAATCAATAAATTCCCAAAAAATGATAAAACCTCAGATTTGGTGTCTGGTGTCTTATTTTATTTCTGTTACATATATTTACCAATAGTTAACTGCAAAAACGTTGATTCAAATCGAGAAAACTCAATTTTTGGACATATATTGGTGTTGTTAATTTTTGAGAATCTATATCCTCACTATATTACCAAATCTGAACCGATACTGCCCAAACTTGCCAGGATAACTCCAATAACATAGTTTTACATAATAAAAGTCATCGCATGTCAATATCTTTCATAATCACTGAGTTTTGGTTTCAAAATGATGCTAGAGATGTAATTTTCTCCCTTCTCCAGCATCATTTTTCCGACCTCGATTTGGTCTAAAAACTGCGATTGAGCCTTCAAACTCAAAATTTTATTTTTTCACAATACCAAGCAAAAGTCGAAAATTACAAAAAATCGCGTTTAAATTCCAAAAATGATCACTTTTCCTTTGCTATATATAGCACAGCCGAATTTTTCGGCAATAGAACAAAAAAAGTTCATGCTTTTAGCGAAATTAACTTTTTATGCCATATTTTCAAATTTGGTTTGAATTTTTTTTGCGTGTTCCTGATAGCCATATTAGCATTTTTAGTTTCAATTATAGTATTTTGAAGTAATGCTGCTGAGTATGAGCCGATCGAAAAACACGATTTTTCACTCGTATTTCCAAATTCGGCTCTATTGCACTTTCCCCGCCCATAAATATTTTACCCGTCCATATCATGTTTTACCCAGTAAATTTAAGCTCAAAAATTTTTATGGACGGGTAAAATATTTATGGACGGGGAAAGTGCATTAGAGCCCCAAATTCTCCTATAGCGATTCTGTTGTGATAGTTGTAGAAGAAAAAAAACATTGGAACAATTATTATGACACTTGTACGAAACTAGTTCCAAATTTTGATGTTGATTTCTAAAAATCGCTAATTTTTCTTTGAATCGTACATTTGAAAAAAAAAATCTCGCCAAGTTCTGTAGCATTAGCTAAAAAACTATTAATAAGGGAACGTCCAGATCCGACGTCGGACTTTTATGGGTGGGTGGGGGTAATCCAAATCCGACGGTGATGGGTGGATGCATCAAGACTCCTTTTTTTGAGTGTGGGAGTTTAACAAATCCAACGTCGGCAAATGAGGTTTTCTCGTTTACGTGATTAAAGATTTTAAATGTTTTTCCAAAGCAGCAAAAATCTTCAATCGAAAGATTTTGCGCATTTAAGCGGTGTTGTTTTCTAAGTGATAGCATTTTTACAAACTTCGAAAACTTTGTTCGAATTCAAAAAATGATGAACTTCAAAGCTGCCAACACCGGCCGACAAATTTTAAAAAACGATTATGACTGAAAAAGAAATAATTTTTTTCCGTTCGGGAACACTTTTTTAAAATCTAATTTTGCAACTCATCTTAAAAACTTTTTTTGAGCATTTGTGGATACGATATCGGCATTTTTAGTATTGAAAATCGTTTTTAACGTCCTCAAAAATGGGTATGCGCCAGCTTTTTTGATTTGGTTGCGTTTGGCCGATTTGCGATCATTTTTGGTTGAGACGTAAATGATTAGCTTTTCAGCTATTTTAACTATGTTAAAAGCTTTATATAAGTTTTTGTTCCATAGTTAAGCTTAATAAACTTGCAATTAAGGTTTTTTGTGAGACATATTATACTTAATTAGCGAATGTTTTGCTTATTTGTTAATATTTTCACATATATACGTGGTATTGTCTGTATCTTTACAGGTAAGTTTGGTATGTTTATTTTTGCTTATTAACATGTATTAATGCATATATATTTCAGATTACAACTAAAGATGCTAAATATGTACCCGTTTAATGCTTAAAAGTGATGTTTATGCCAAAAATTTAAAAAAAAAATGTTGAAAAGGATGTTTTTCCATAACCTTGAAGCGAGGGCTGACGGTTTGTGTTAAATATGGAGTTATGAAACTTTGTGGGTTTAATAAGCATGGATAGGGCTACAAAATCGGATACTTGGTTTTTCTTAAAACCTTTGCTCCGCCGCTACACCGGCACCGAAAAAATGCCAAAAATGGCAAAAATGCGATTTTCGATGCCCTGGCAAATCGACGATATTGCATATTTTTTGAAATTTTCTGCACAGACTAGCTAAATTAAGCACGCTGAACAACCTCTAAATAATTTCGTTGTTGTTTTTAATAAATACACGTAAAATTCAAAGTGGTCTTATAGTTTTGTGGAAGCATTTTTTCGAACTTTATCAAATAATTTAGAAAGTTTTCGAAAGTTTGGTGTTATTCCGGGGCAGGGCTCTGCGATATCGATATATCGATATCGAAATATCGAAAAAACCGATACGATATATCGAAAATATCGATATCGAAAGTTTTTTAAAATATCGAATATCGAAAATATGGATATCGGAAATTTTTTTAAATATCGAAATTTTGCCATATTTTTGGGGGGATAAAATAATTTTTAACAGCTTTTACATCATTTTATAACAAGTAAGGAGTACCGCTGAAAACCGGGCTGCATATTACACAAAGCTGTTCTCTCCAAAACTCTTCATCACTTTTTGCGCCAAATTTAAATTTATTTTACTTAAATGTTTTTCCATTTTTGCTTAAATTTACATTTAACTTTATTTGAGTAAAAATGTTTTTTTCTTGCTATATAGTTTATTAATAAAATAGCAGACATACATATGTAAAAAAAGGTTGCTTTAAAGCGATTATAAAAAACAATATCCATGTCATTTAAGACATCTTATTTTAGAAGGGACGCGTAATATTGCATCATTCTTACTAAAAAACACACATAATAAAATAAAATTGCAGATTAAAAAAATTTAGAAAAAATTTATAACTGCAACATTTTAGAAAAAATATCGAAAATATCGATATCGAAAGTTTTTTAAAATATCGAATATCGAAAATATCGATATCGGTAAATTTTAAGAATATCGAATATCGAAAATATCGATATCGGAAATTTTTTTAAATATCGAATATCGAAAATATCGATATCGACTTTCTGAATATCGATATCGCAGAGCCCTGTTCCGGGGGTATATAGGTTTTTTAACATGCTGAATCCGATTCTGAAACATTTGGAGCGATTCAACTCAGAGAAGTTCGGGAATCCTTGAATTTTGGGGTGGTCTTATAGTTTTGTGGAGCACTGTAAATGCCAAAAATTAGCTTAATCGGAGATAAAAATAATTTTGATGTCGCCCACCGGGATCGAACCCGTACCATAATGTGTCTAAGGCTGACTCCAAAACTATTACACATATATATATACGTTGGGAAAACAAGATTCTTAGCACGAATGTTTTTTGAAGAACATTTCGCCAAAGCAACTTTAAAACCAAAAAAACTATTTAAAATACTGTTTTTAATTTTATGATTTTATTTCCATAAAAATCAGCATGAAAAACGCTACAAAACCATTACAAAAATAATTTTTAAAACAATTTTTAATACAAAATTTTGGCAAATTTAAGTACCACAACATGTTCAACCGTCAGGATTTTGGTCAGTTTCTATACGATTTAGATGAAACTTTCAGGGGAGCTTCCTAACATGTCGTAGAAGATAAATACGGGAGCTTTTAGCTTTTACTCCGCACAATTTTTTTTTCTGGGTCAAAAAGTGTCAACTATTAGTAAAAAGTGCGATTTAGTCCACAAAAAAAATTCAAAACTAATTGTTTGGACTTAAAACTTTATTTTTTTGTTTACATTATTGCTAAAAAATAATACAAAAGTGTTTTTTACCCATAAAACATTTGCAAACTTTGACATTTTTATATTTAATATCTACAGTACCCTGTGTACCAGGAAATAATCTAAAATCAATATTTCTTCAAGTTTTGTGTTAGGAATCGATTAAGGAACCTCATATCAGGTTAAATAAAAAATTTTAGGACTTTAGATTATGTGGAACTGAATTGCCATCGACTTGAAATTACTAAAAATCAATGAACATCTCAAGCATCGACCAATAGTTATATCTCATGAACCAGATAAGATACGAACTTTCGGTGATTTGCATCATTAAATATCATGTTATTAGAGCATTTTAAACAAGTTTCAGCCATTTTGGTAAAGAATTTGACATATAGGGGCCATTTGAAGTTCACCAAATTAGCAACATAAATACCGCCGAAAAACTTCTATTTTTCTGAAGTAATTGTTATAGGAGTTTGGTTTTTTGTGATAAATACATACAGGAAAATCACATCCAATCAATAATGAACGTTAGTACAAACAAATTTATCAAAAAATCGACTTTTGATAAGGTACACTGAGAAAAAATATAGTGACGAAATGGTGACGGTTTTACCCGCGACGCAATGGTGGCGTGATGATTGCATCACTTCAGTGACGGTGATGCTATAGTGATGCATACGTAACTGAAAAGTTATCATCACAGTGATGATTCGGTAACGTTTTGGTGATGATTTTCCGCTCCCCCCGATAATTTTCTTTTTCATTCTTTTTATATTTCGAAATATGTTTATACTGTAAAGTGTTGTTATGGTATAAATAAAAAGAAAACTGTCCGAAAAATAGTTTTATTTGAATTTAACAAATTTATCTTTTTTAAATATGTTTAGTTGTTTTTCATGCATATCTGTTTTACGACAACAATTCTAAAATGCGAGCAACTAAACAATGGCAGACATTAAAAACTTTTGCCCAAAAAAATTATCGGGGGGAGCGGAAAATCATCACCAAAACGTCACCGAATCATCACTGTGATGGTAACTTTTCAGTTACTTATACATCACCATAACGTCACAATAACATCACCATCACTAGTTTCATCACAGTTGCATCACATCACTGTGATCTTTGGCATTTTTTAAGTGAGGAATTTTAAGTCACTGCAGTAGTGTCGAATTCATCACTGATTAGTGATGAATTCGTAACGGCTTTTTTCAGTGTAGCACTTTTTAAACATTTTGTTAATTTTCCTTCTAATAAAACGTGACTAGGGATATTGATGTTAATGAGTTGTGGGGACAAAATATAGGTTGTTTAAAGCATCTGTGAACATTTTCAGGCATTTATAATCTCAATTTTTGAAATTGGGGTGTCATGGGCATTTTGACCTAGAAAAAAAAATTGTGCGGAGTAAAAGCTAAAAGCTCCCGTATTTATCTTCTACGACATGTTAAGAAGCTCCCCTGAAAGTTTCATCCAAATCGTATAGAAACTGACCAAAATCCTGACGGTAGAACATGTTGTAGTACTTAAATTTGCCAAAATTTCGTATTAAAAATTTTTTTAAAAATTATTTTTGTAATGGTTTTGTAGCGGTTTTCAAGCAAAATTTTATAGAAAAGCTGAAAATTTGATAAATTTTAATATGAAAATGTTAGAGACGTTTGTCCATGGTTTTCCCAACGTGGCATATATACATGCATGAACAGGTTCGATCCCGGTGGGCGACATCAAAATGTTTTTTATCTCCGATTAAGCAAATTTTTGGCATGTATATGTTTTCGACGATGGGGAATCCGAAAATAAAGGCCGTTTTCTTTTTTAAAAAATTTTTACACCTTTTTTTCCTGTTCAAAGACACATTGTTTTGTACCTCAAACTTTCATTAATTTTAAAAACCGATTTAAGGCGAGCATTTCTTTTAGGTATTTTATTTTTTTGATAAAAAAAGGTTTAAATTTTAAGAAAATTAAGTCATTTGACTCTTAATCCGATTTCTCGCGATTTTTTATCAGGGTGATATGATAGGTGATAAGAAAAAATTGGTGTTGTAGATATTTTAAAGTTCCAAAAAGTATATATTCGGATTCCCCGACCTCGAAAACCTATTACCCCTCTGAATTAGGCAAAAAAAATAATTTCCTTTAATTTGCCATCAACTTGAAATTTTGGTAAAATTTACATAAAAATTACTGTAACTACAGTATGAAATTTTTTAAAACTTTTTTACTACGCGGAATCGGTTTCTCCAGGGTCACTTTACTTTATAGCAAAGTTTCAGGAAAAACAAATTTTGGGCTGTGCCTCTCTCTTCTAAGATTCTTTGATTTTCTCATAGACTGCGTCTTAAGACGAAGTCTGGCTAATTTTTTCACTTTTTGTCACTTCTCGGAACCCCAAAAAAATTTTTTTTCGATTTTTGGTTTGAAATTTTTATATGTTGTTGGCATATGTCCCTGGATGCTAAAAAAAATTTTTGTAAAATTTTTCGTGCCAGGATCCCGGATTTATTGAATTCAGAAGGCCGAAAGTTCCAGTAGGCGGGAAAAATCCAAATTTCCTTTGTTTTTAATTATTGCCCGGTTTTATAGGTTTTCGACCACGGGGAATCCGATGGCACACTTAAAATTTTTAAAAAAAAAATTTTTCGTGCCGAAATCGAAAAAAAATATTTCGATGTGAATTTTTTTTGGGTAAACTTCCGTGGTAGTTTCTGAAACTGCATTTATTTTATGCCCCAACATGTCTGCTTAAATGATATATATGCCTTTTATTTGAAATCGATCCGTTTGGGGGTCATCTGGTGCTCGGAATCTGGTCGATACAGAATTTCAATTATAAAATTAACCTGCAAAAATCAATTTTCCTTTCAATTTTAGCTATTCCCCGTTTGTATAGGTTTTCGAACATGGGGAATTTAATGGTAAGGTTTGTTTTTGGTTAAAATAAAATTTTCGTGTCGAGACCGTCTTGGTACCGTATAACTTATGTAAGCACCAATAAAAAAATCCGCCCGGCTGCATTTTTGCGTCAAATATTCTAAAAACTGTTTATTATTGTTCCATAATAGCTGTTTTATCACAAAAAAACCAAAAAAAAATTATCAGGTATCTGAAACTGTTTTTACAGTATACCAAGGTCAAGTGATGATGTTGGGGTACATGAGTGTAAAGTAAAAATGTCATAAGATTTCAGAAAATGATGGAATCAAAAGTAAAACTAATTAAAATCATTTCCTAACATTATATTTGCCAATGCTAGGTGATAAAAACAACATAATATTGCTTATCATCATTTACAGTATCACCAACTGATATGAACACAAATTATCAAAAAATCACCAAAAATAAATTTTTTTTCACGTAAACATTGCATTTTATAGAGTAGAAAATCATAAAAACATATTGCTAATACAATCAAAGCATCTAAAACGTGTTTCCACTAAAAAAATTATTTCTATTTTTCATCGTCTGCTTGTTGTATACTGTAGAAAACGAAAAATCTTAAAATTCATTTTTCAGGCGTGAAATGTTAGTTTTGAATCAAGAGTGTATTTTTATCATTTATCCGCTCTATAAAATGCAATGTTTACGTGAAAAAAAATTTATTTTTGGTGATTTTTTGATAATTTGTGTTCATATCAGTTGGTGATACTGTAAATGATGATAAGCAATATTATGTTGTTTTTATCACCTAGCATTGGCAAATATAATGTTAGGAAATGATTTTAATTAGTTTTACTTTTGATTCCATCATTTTCTGAAATCTTATGACATTTTTACTTTACACTCATGTACCCCAACATCATCACTTGACCTTGGTATACTGTAAAAACAGTTTCAGATACCTGATAATTTTTTTTTGGTTTTTTTGTGATAAAACAGCTATTATGGAACAATAATAAACAGTTTTTAGAATATTTGACGCAAAAATGCAGCCGGGCGGATTTTTTTATTGGTGCTTACATAAGTTATACGGTACCAAGACGGTCTCGACACGAAAATTTTATTTTAACCAAAAACAAACCTTACCATTAAATTCCCCATGTTCGAAAACCTATACAAACGGGGAATAGCTAAAATTGAAAGGAAAATGGATTTTTGCAGGTTAATTTTATAATTGAAATTCTGTATCGACCAGATTCCGAGCACCAGATGACCCCCAAACGGATCGATTTCAAATAAAAGGCATATATATCATTTAAGCAGACATGTTGGGGCATAAAATAAATGCAGTTTCAGAAACTACCACGGAAGTTTACCCAAAAAAAATTCACATCGAAATATTTTTTTTCGATTTCGGCACGAAAAATTTTTTTTTTAAAAATTTTAAGTGTGCCATCGGATTCCCCGTGGTCGAAAATCTATAAAACCGGGCAATAATTAAAAACAAAGGAAATTTGGATTTTTCCCGCCTACTGGAACTTTCGGCCTTCTGAATTCAATAAATAAATCCGGGATCCTGGCACGAAAAATTTTACAAAAATTTTTTTTAGCATCCAGGGACATATGCCAACAACATATAAAAATTTCAAACCAAAAATCGAAAAAAAATTTTTTTGGGGTTCCGAGAAGTGACAAAAAGTGAAAAAATTAGCCAGACTTCGTCTTAAAAGCAAAAAAAACTATTCAAGCTGATAAAAATGTTATTGTTCGTCGTGGAACTGTGGAAGAAAGATTTGTGAATCAAGGGATTGATGTTTCATTGGAAGATGCAATTGTTGAGCTTGTTACTGAAGGTGGGGCAGCAGAACAAAAGCGACAATCAGATCTGATTCGATCATGTACAACACTGGATACATTAAAAGAAAATTTACTACCCATTTGCTTATTTAAATGTTTTTGAAAAGCTTAAAATTTAACTGTTTTATTATTAAAAAATTTTTTGTTTGTTTTGACTTTTTAATAAATTTTTTTAAAAATCCGACGATTTTTCCGACGCTATGGGTGGGTGGGTTGCGTTCCTATCCGACGTACATCCGATTTATGGGTGGATAAGTTAAAAAATTTTGATTTTTTGCCGACGTCGGATCTGGACGTTCCCTAACTAAAGTAGAGACGGGCGGGAACACCTTTTCCCTTTCTTTTCTCTGACACTTTTTTGGCTACAGTATGAAAAATTTAATTTTTACTTAAAAACTAATTATCACACCTATTTTATTTTATTTGGTTTGATAATTAGGTTGGAATGATAAAAAAAATTGAACAGTGAAAAACAAAATGTTTGAAGAAACATAGAAATATTTTTTGATAAAAAAAAATAAAAATGTTGGAGGAGGAATCGAACCTTCAATATTGATGTAGAATTTCTCGCCTTTGACCACAGCTGCACGCTAGTAAAAAAGTCAACTTTGCAAAAACTTTAAAAGGCATCAACTTCAGAAGGAAAGTTATTTTTTTAAAAAACATAACGTACTTTTGTTCTTCAAGGTAGACCCAATAAAAGTACGTTACGCTTTTTAAAAAAAAACTATCTTTCTGAAGTTGATGTTTTTTAAAGATTTTTCAAAATTGACTTTTTTACTAGCGTGCAGCTGACATATTCAAATGGATAAAAAAATGAATGATAAAAGAATCGGAATCGGGAAAAACTGTCCCGGACGCTCCCTTTAAAAAATTTTTTGGTCTGGAAAAATTGCCGAAAATGCCAAATTACTGTATCTCCAAAAAAAAACTGGTCTTTGGCAATGCGGTTCTCAAAAGCATAAAGGAAATGCATTTTTTTGTTGCAAAAAAAGGAAAGAAAAAATGTCAAAAAATTCCAAAAAATTTTGCTTTTCCAAATTTGCAGATTACATTTTAAACACTTTAACTTAATTTTTTCACTTTTTTGTTTTTATATTATTTTTATTCAGGTCTAAAAGTACTACAATAAAACAAACAATTTTTTTTTCAATCTAAAAAAAAGGAACCGTTTAACGCCAATTCCCAATTGGCGTTAAACGGTTCCAGAGATCAGTTCTCATTTTTGTTATTATAATGTGCTACAATCCACCAAACATCAAAAAATTAAAATTAATGAAACTCCATTTTGTTTAATGAATAAATCTTTAAGAATGTTGTTTACTATTATATCAAATAGAAGACTTTTTAAAAAAACAATTTACTTACTTTTTAAGCATTCATTTGAACCTTTGCAATTAAATGAATCTTCGGTGGCTATTGATCGAGAAAAGAATCCTGCACAAGCATCACAACATCTTCCACCATAACGTCGAGAACTGCTTGGAATAGGTTCTGTACAAATATTACAGGGAATTTGATCACTCATTTCTAAAAAAGCAGCTAATCCTCAGGCACAAAGAATAAAAATACCGGAAAGAATGAGTTATTTTAATCAAATATGCTCACTATTTATTTGAAGGCAAATGACCTCAAAAAATAATGGGTAGGTCAGAGTCAAAGCGCCGCATATGCCTGCCTCTTTTTTCATCTTTCATGCATCAGAAGTATTATTATTAAATAAAATACAAGGGAAAAGCTTTTTGACATAATTTAAAAGATGATCCTGGAATGGAAAAATTGTTAAACTTTCATATAAAACTATAAAAAAATTATTTATCGTGTATTATGAAAAGCAAAAAAATACCTTTTTGGAACCTTTTTTTACAATAAAGACAAAATTCGTTTTTGTTTGCCTAAAATTTACCTCACCTTTTGGGAGACAAATTATTTTTTAGTCCATCTACTGAAATGAGATTTTAATTGGAGAAGGCGAAAGATAACGGTCATTTTTCTCGTACAAGAGACACGAGTTTTAGAGTAAAAGAAAGGAGGAGTTCATTTAAATTAAAAATCAATGTTTCTTTTATTTAAACGGAAACAGAAAAAAAGGTGATGTAAAAAACTGCATCAAGTGTTCAAAAGATTGTTAGCGGCGGTTTTATTGTTTTAACGATACATTCAGTTCCTAAATGTTTCAAGTACAGTAGCGCTCAAAAGTTTTTGGGCACTTTGAATTTTGGTTGTAACTTTTTTCCAGAAGTAATATTTCCGCAAGCCCTATATAATATTTAAACCTCTATATGAGTGTAATAAAATGGCACAATAATAATGCGTGAAATGTCTCAACACAAAAAATCGCAGGATGATGAAAAAAATTGCGTGCACAAAAGTTTTTGGGCATTTTTTGTAATGATATAAATTTTTTCAACTTTTGCTTTTTTTGACATTGGAGCACTAAAATAAGTCTTCTAACATTCCTATTTAGCATATCTAATGCGTCTGGGCCCATAAAAATACCTAAAACATTAATTTAAATAATGGTCAAATACACTAATTTTGCCATTTTTGGTGTTTTACACCCATATATAAAACGGTGCACCGGCGGTGCAGAGTGACACCAAATAAATTTTCGAATAGCCCTATCCATCATTAATAAGTATGCCAACTTTCAAATCTCAAAACCTAACACGCGCCTCAGGCCGATTAATCAAAGAGAGGGTAAAAAGATAAAAAAAACCATCAAAAAATCAAAAATTGTTATTTTTCTGCATTTTTTAACGTTTTCCCCCCATTTTTTAATAATCGGCCTGAGGCGCGTGTTAGGTTTTGAGATTTGAAAGTTGGCATACTTATTAATGATGGACAGGGCTATCCGAAAATTTAGAGAAAGTGGTCTTCGACCCAATGTTTTTTTTTAAGCTGATGTTTTGTGGACATAATAAGGCTATTTACACACCCCTGGCTACCGAGTTCGAAAGTTCCTTGTAATTGAAAATTAGTGATTTTTTGCATTGTTTTAATAATTAAATTTTTGAAACGCCATAAATCAGCAATGAGGTATTTTAAAGAAAAATTGTCACCTATTTTTGTTCTTCATGTATTGGTGAGTAGAAAAACATCTATGGAATAACTTGGATGTCACTCTTATGCGAGTTCTATTCTTTGGCAGATGGTAAGGTAAAAAAAGGGCAAATTTTTCACCAACGTAAAAAATGAAGAGAAATTGAAATAAACGAAAAAGCTTACCTAACTTTGTTCCCTGTTTCCCGAAGATTAAAAGAAAATTATAAGGAATCGTATACACCCATTTAGAACCGACTTCTATTCTTTTTTGTTAATTTCGCGCTCACCTATACCCTCAACATCAAAAAATAATATTTAATAATATTTTGCAATGTTTGAAAATGGTATATTCAGATTCTCCATGCTTGATTTAGTCATAATTAATCAAAAAAAAATAAAAAAACAACAGAATAAAATTTTTTCTGAGTGAGAAGATTTTTCACAATACCCCCAACATCAAAAAAAGTATTTAATAATATTTTTCAATGCTTGTATATGTGATATTCAGATTCTCCATACTTGATTTAATCATAATTAATTAAACCAAAGCAATAAAGCAACAAAATAAAAATTTTTTTCTATGTGAGAAGATTTTTCACAATACCCCCAACATCGTTTTTGGTGCTAAAACTCCAATATTTTACTTATTATAACCCCGTAAACGGTTTATATAGTATTTTTTAGACATTCTGCACATTTTTAAACTTTTTAAAATGCAATTACGGTGTGCTACAAAAAACAATAGTCTTCTATTAGTTTTTACAATTATGGTGTGCTACATATACCCCAACATCCAAAATTTTTAATTTTAACTATTTTTGAAGCTCAAAATTGCTTTATTTATTTTTCTAAGCATAAAACAACATAAAAAAGCTTTTATTTATAAAAATAGCAAAAAAATACAAGAAAAAATAGAAAAAAAAATTTTTTCTTTTTTTTGCCTTGGCCCCCCTGTGAAAAAAAAAATCGAAATTTTCGAAATTTTTTTTTTCGACGCACATTTCAGGGAATGTTCAGGGGACTATAAGAAGACGTTTGATAGAAACATTAATGGTTTAAAATCATCCTACGCGAAATCCACCTTAACCCTACGCCAAATGAGCCCGTGGTGAGCCATCAATTGCCGTGAAAAACTGTCACAGGACGGGAACCGATCACTATTCATAACAAATCGTATTTTGGGGGGGGGGGGGGGGGTCTTTTTGTTTAACAAAGTTCATTTTTAGATAATAAGTTCTAATTTGGAATTCCTTAATTTTTTGATATAAAGTTGTGTCTTCTAATACTTTCCTGTGAAATTAATCCTTTTATGGTCATTTTGGTTGTGTTTTTTTGCTCAGTTGAAATGATTTTTGTAACTCACATTTGCGATTAACACAAAATATCTTTAAAAAATTGTTTTAATACATGAAGATAAAAATATTTCTTCTGCTTTATTCCTCAATTATCATTTCCAAATTACTTTTTAGTCCCACGGGCTCTTTGAGTGTCCGGTTAACGCGCCCTCGGCCCATAATGGTCCAAAATAATTTAATAATGTTTAAAAACAATATCCCAGTTGTTTTCAAGCCGTTTTATGAAGGTGCATCAAAATTTTAAAAATCACGAAAAATGGTTGATTTTGGCGGGTTTTGACGTGAAATTGATAGAAGGAGACAACATATAAAAAAACCCTTGCGCCATTTTGAAGTCCTAACTATATATAAACTTTTAGTTGTAAAAGGTGTGAACTAATGCCATTATTGATGATATTTCAACAGGTTGAAAATGTTCAAAAATGGCTAAAAAAATGAATTTTTCTTACTATTTTTCATGTCCTGACCTTAATACAGCCTTAAATGGAATTCTGTTGCGCCTAATTAAAGCTCGGGATCTACTTTACATATTCCATTTACAATTTTTTCTTTTTAATACTAAAAAAAATGACTTTCAACAGGCCGAGAAAGATGCATTTTTTTGATGTTTTAGTTATACTAAAAGTTTAAAATGCTGTATTTCAAGAACAAAGTATAAATATGGAAAATCCTCTTGCCAAAAGTTAGCTAATATATTCATGTTTAAAAAAAAGTTGTAACTAAGGTTTTATCTCATAAATTGAAAATTTGTATAAACATGTTCTATGACACGTTTTTTTAAAAAAAATGACACTGTAAACTTTAAATCACTGCCAAATGAGAACCAGACCTCCAATTAAAATTTCCTCTTGCCAAATCTTAGCAAATATTGTTCTGAGTTAAAAAAAATTGACAGAAAATGTCTTCAATGCATATTGAAAATTTGCATAAACATCTAAGAACTAATATGCGGTTTGGACTTCTTCTTGAGAATAAAAGATCTGCAAAATCTTTTTCAAGTTTTATTACGTTTAAAACGTTTAAAATCATGAACGGTATCATTTTCAATCATTTTCGGCCAATTATGGTGCAAAAATTAATAAAAAAAATTTTTTACATTTTACTGCACAGGGGGGACCAAGTGAAAAAGTTAAAAAATCAAAATTTTTTTTTTTACATTTTTTGCTTTTAAATGATAAAAATATGCCTGTTGCTACATACTTTTTTAATATCAGTGTTAAAAGTAGCCACAAAACATATTTTTTCTCATTTTAATCAAAAAAATTTTGGATTCTGAATCCTCCTCCAGAATCTGTATTTTCTTTAAAAACCGGCAGGCACCCTGCTGATATTTATCAGTGAGTATTTAGCTATCTTTTGGTACCTTAATCACTCCTGTATGATCACTCTTTGCAAAATCCGTCTTAACCGGACAAAATAGGGGTAAAAAAGAGCCCGTGGTCCATCTACTGAAATGAGATTTTAATTGGAGAAGGCGAAAGATAACGGTCATTTTTCTCGTACAAGAGACACGAGTTTTAGAGTAAAAGAAAGGAGGAGTTCATTTAAATTAAAAATCAATGTTTCTTTTATTTAAACGGAAACAGAAAAAAAGGTGATGTAAAAAACTGCATCAAGTGTTCAAAAGATTGTTAGCGGCGGTTTTATTGTTTTAACGATACATTCAGTTCCTAAATGTTTCAAGTATGTTCCCAATATAATATAAAAAACTTTGCTATAGCTAAACAGCAATGGAAAAATTGTTGTAATAACAAGTAATGTATAAAGAAATTTACAATAGATTTTAAAAAAAAGTAATATTTCATCAATGCATTATAAAAATGAAAACAAAATATGTTCAATTCTTTTGTTATCATCATCACATTTTTTTTCTTTGTTACAAAGTAACATTAAAAAACTAATCAATATAAGACGCCTAAACGAAATGTGATTTTCACTTTGAATAAATTAACCCCATTTTTTAAAATTTGGACCAAAATCAAAATTTCACGTAAAGTCCCGAAAATGTCCGCGCGAAAAAAGATTTTGAGGCTACTTTGTTGATTTTCCAAAGTTGCCTCAAAAGGTGAGGCTACTTTGTTGATTTTCCAAAGTTGCCTCAAAAGGTGAGGCTACTTTGCTGTTAATGGAATGTTTTAATGTTTGTAAAAAAGTGAGGCAATTTTTGCTACAAAAATCGCCTCAAAAAAAATGAATATATAAAAAGCTAAAAATACAGTATACTTTTTAAATATATATTTAACAACAAAAACAAACAATTATTAAATTAACAAACAATGAAAACTACAGAGTAAAAAAATGTACAGTAATATATATATTTCTTTGGTTGCTGATATAACATTTAGATTATCAGCATCACCAGTATTATTTGAATCAAGAGCAACTACGGAGTGATCATCATTTCTGCAAAAAATATTGTTTTAACAATGTTGTGTGGTGAAAATTACTTACCGTTTAGATTGAGTGCCTTTATCACTCATTGCAAATTTTGCAAAATCATATCCAGCAACAAATTTACAAGAATTTGAATTCCAAATCTGGTTTATCACTTTTCATGCAAAGAAATGCAACAGAGAATTATGACCTAAAAATAGTAACAAAGACTTTAAACTGATGACAAAATTATATAAAACTTACGAAGAAAGTAAGTGTACACTGCCTTGTAAAAAGAGCCGCTTTTCAACCTAAAAAGTATAGTTATTAGATTTAACAAGCAAATGTAATAAAACAACTTACAAAAACAGGAGATAAAATACCAATCAAACGATCAGCAAGTGCATTTTTTCTTTCTTGAAGTTGATCAAAGTTATCTCGAAGAAGATGTGTTGTTCATAATCGTCGAAAATGATAAAAAAGAGCATCTTGAACAACATAATTTTTGACGTGTTCATCTACGGAGTGTGAAAAAGCATCCTTCTTCTTCTTCGATACATGTTTTAATAATTATTAACAATCTGAAACAAAGTAATATTAATAATAGTAAAAAAATGTGGATAAAATCTAATACAAAACAGAGATATAAAAATTTGTAAAAGAATAGGAGCACAAAAAAAGTAAAGCGTTAGAAAAAAATTTGTAACAAAAAAAATTTAAAACTTTTTTGAGTTTTGGCAATCTGAACTCTTTTGACAAAATTTTTTTTTGTTACAAATTTTTTTCTAACGCTTTACTTTTTTTGTGCTCCTATTCTTTTACAAATTTTTATATCTCTGTTTTGTATTAGATTTTATCCACATTTTTTTACTATTATTAATATTACTTTGTTTCAGATTGTTAATAATTATTAAAACATGTATCGAAGAAGAAGAAGGATGCTTTTTCACACTCCGTAGATGAACACGTCAAAAATTATGTTGTTCAAGATGCTCTTTTTTATCATTTTCGACGATTATGAACAACACATCTTCTTCGAGATAACTTTGATCAACTTCAAGAAAGAAAAAATTGTTGCTCTTGATTCAAATAATACTGGTGATGCTGATAATCTAAATGTTATATCAGCAACCAAAGAAATATATATATTACTGTACATTTTTTTACTCTGTAGTTTTCATTGTTTGTTAATTTAATAATTGTTTGTTTTTGTTGTTAAATATATATTTAAAAAGTATACTGTATTTTTAGCTTTTTATATATTCATTTTTTTGAGGCGATTTTTGTAGCAAAAATTGCCTCACTTTTTTAAAAATAATAAAACATTCATTTAACAGCAAAGTAGCCTCAAAACGTGAGGCTACTTTGGAAAATACATAAAGTAGCCTCAAAACGTGAGGCTACTTTGGAAAATACATAAAGTAGCCTCAAAACGTGAGACGATTTTAGCAAACTTGCCTGATTCTGAACAGCACCTTTGCAATGTAAAAATTTTTAAAAAAGGGGTCAATTTATTCAAAATGAAAATCACATTTCGTTTAGGCGTCTTATATCATCTATTGTTTATAGAAAATCAATGTGCATTGAATTTATCTTTGTTGTTGAAATGCATAAAGAGATTTAATATAAAGAATTTTTCCATTGTTAAAGATTAAAATAAATGTTTTAAAAGAATGTTTTCAATCAAAAATGTGGCTTTTGTTTGTAACAATGTAAAATCTCAACAATGAAATTAATGCATTTGGAATTTTAAATTACATATGACAAAAATAAATAATTGAAAAATGTTTTTTTGTTCGTTTCCCAGGACGGCACACAATCCCAAGCTTTAAATGCAGAGGATGACTTCATTAATTATTTTTTCACTTTTTTGTAACTTGGTATCTGTTTCTGGGCCACCCGTGAAGAATCACTAAAAAAATTTCTCTTATTTTGTCCCGATGACGGTGCATTTTTTAATATGCATTTCTTTGAATACATGAAAATAAAATTATGTTTTCTGCTTTATTCCTCAATTACCATTTCCTTATCCAAATTGAGGTTCATTTTTTTAATATTAAATTAATAATAACACGCAATATGCTTTTTATATAATTGTTACTCATAATATAAGACGCGGATTAAAAAAAAGTTTTGTACCCCAGTCGAAAAAACACAAAAAAATTAAAAGCTTGCACATTTTTTAAAATAAAAAAAAACCGGAATAAAGATGAAAATAGCTTTGCAAAATATTGTTTCGTTTGTATTTTGAAATTTCAAAAAGACATTTTTTCTTATCCTGGATTCTGGAATTTAAAACGACAATAAAGTTTAAATGCTTTGATTAATTTTATATTTTTCATAAAAATTTAAAGCATCCATTCTTTTTTTTAAACAATTACAAACAAACATTTTTACTGTGCGCAAAAACGATTGCTTTATTTTTTAAGCAATGGTTTTGGATTGAGTAAAAGACTATTTTTTCGTTGCTAAAATCATAAATTCGTAAATTTTGTATGTCCAAATGGCAAAATGAACAATCCTAACCGAATAACCTAGGTTTGACTGTCCAATTGACCGAAAAACCGAAACCCTGCAAACTAACAACATTCAGATTGTTTGATTAAACAATTCTCTTATCTATTTGTATTTGATTACCGAATTAATAAATTATTAAGTTTATTTTTTAGAGCTTTTAGTACAAACGTCGGAGTTATTAATTCTAGTTATCAATATTATCAAAACATTCTTCTTTTTTTGTTTTCAAACTTTGTTAGCTGTATTCTAACTAATTAGATTGAGATTGACATTTTTATTTCATTTGTTTTAATGGATTTTATGACTTTTAATGCGGGATAAACAAAATTATAGAATCACACAGTTATAAACAATGCTTATTATAAAAATGAAAATTTAGTTAAAAAATTTTGTGTTTTTAACAAAAATTAATAATTTTTTTAAACAAATGAATCCGGTGACAGCCGGTGTTATCTTTTTTATTTAGAAAATTTTACTGTCTTAAAACAAAGAATATTGAATGATTTAGCAGTTTATCTGGAAACAAGGAATTTATTTTTTTTGCTAAATCTCAAAAAAGAAACATTTACAATTCTTTCTTTTGTTAAAATCTTCTTGAAGTTCTCATAGCCGAAAAAACAATTTTCTTTAAAGAAAAGACGACACCGCCTGTCACCGGATTTAAAGGGTTTTAACAAAGCAATCAATTTTGTTTAAAACCCGGAACTTTAATAAACATTGTATTGTCTTAAAACAAAGAATATTGAATGTTTTAGCAGTTCATCTGGAAACAAGGAATTTATTTTTATTGCTAAATCTCAAAAAAAAAAATATTTACAATTCTTTTTAAAACGCATTTTTTTAAAACCATACATTTTTCAAAACGGATGATTTTAAAACATATTGTATTTAATTTTATTATTAGGGCTAAGTCAGTTTTGTGGCTTTTATATATTATATTTAAAAATTTTTAAATGTCTGGATAGCGGCATATATTTTTTTCGAAAAGTCGAAGTCGGATCGGATTGACGTACACTAGCCTCCGTAAGAATCATTCCTTAAATTTCAATTGTCAAAAATTAGTCCCCAAACATAGTGCGCCCAAAAATGAAAACACAAATTTCATTTTTATTTTTATGCATCAACGCGCTCTTCAGATCACTGAATTGAATCACATCTGTTTTTGTCAATTTTAAGCCATTCTTTGTTATTTTTTATTTAAAAATGTGCTGAATGCCTGCAGCTTTTCATCGATCTAAAAAGTGCCAACACAATAAGGCAGAAGAGTCTTTGTTGAGTGTTACTGTAGGCTTAAAACATCCTAGATTTTAATTGTAAACCAGAAAAAAATTGTAAAATCCATCCAAGGTTGAGCAAAGGACAGGGGCAAACTTTTTCGATTAGAAAAAAAGTTGCACATGGGGCACCAAGGCAAAACCCAAAGAAAATATCAAAGCCTTGGTTTGGCCCTTCGGCCCTAGCAATTTGCAAGGGCCCTGGACCGGGGCCAAAATGTGAGGGTTTATTCTTAAATCTCTCATTTTTTTAACCGCTAAATAAACACGTGTAATTAAGACTAGATGTGCTACAAAACGAAAAAAAAATTTTACGAAAAATTCGGCTCTAGCCTAGAATCCCCGTCCGAAAGATTTATTCCCGTCGGAACAATATTATACTCGTCTGAACAAGCTTAAGTTCCCAGCCTTTGATGCATGGTTTTGCATTTGATGCGCATTAACTTTGCATAAAAGAAAACACGCCGTACGCATTTTACATTGCATTTACCGCGCATTCAATGCATTTTGAAAAAGTGTGTGCGCGCTGAATGCATTTTGGGTGCGCATAAAATGCAAAAAATATAAAATGCGCATTTAAAATGCATTTGGCGGGCATTTAATGCAAGAAGCATTTAAAATGAATTAGATGCTTTTTGCATTTAGTGAAGTCTGGGTTTGAGGATACAATATCACTTAATTTTATTCGGACGGGAATACTAGGCTAGAGCCAAAATTTCAATGTACTCCCCCCTGTGCATGAAAAGGGTCGCGGATTTTTAAGGATATTGTCGCACCCATCTGCCCATGTGTGAACCAATTCCAGAAAAAAATATCAGGCAAAAAGAAAAAAAAGGTACTTTTTTACTATTCCCTCCCCCTTTTCCTCAAAATTTTTCTGAGTCTTTTTTTACCAAAGATCTGGAAAATTCTTCACAATTCCCCCCCCCCCTTTATTTTTCAAGTACAGTGAAAAAAAACGATATTCAATTTTATTATTAGGGCTAAGTCAGTTTTGTGGCTTTTATATATTATATTTAAAAATTTTTAAATGTCTGGATAGCGGCATATATTTTTTTCGAAAAGTCGAAGTCGGATCGGATTGACGTACACTAGCCTCCGTAAGAATCATTCCTTAAATTTCAATTGTCAAAAATTAGTCCCCAAACATAGTGCGCCCAAAAATGAAAAAACAAATTTCATTTTTATTTTTATGCATCAACGCGCTCTTCAGATCACTGAATTGAATCACATCTGTTTTTGTCAATTTTAAGCCATTCTTTGTTATTTTTTATTTAAAAATGTGCTGAATGCCTGCAGCTTTTCATCGATCTTTGACGAAAAATCGAAATTTTAGTCAATTTAGCTAATTTCCTGGTTTTATAGGTTTTCGAGGTCGGGGAATCCGAATATCCTATTTTCGAACCGAAATTTTCGAAATTTGAAAATCTCGAAATTTGAAAATCTACAGTATACCATCTTCCGCCTACGTGAACCCAATTTTGCACGAGCGCTAAATCTACCATATCAAAGCCCCCTGGGGTAAAAAATGGCGCTGAATCCAATGGTGATATTTGTGGAACCTGACGACCTCTTCGCGCGGCGTGATAACGGCGTGAAAACGGCGTGAACGCCAAAAATGGGTCTTACAACGAAAATTTCGGTTTGAAAATAGAATATTCGGATTCCCCGACCTCGAAAACCTATATGGGTAGGAAAATATTAAAAAGTTATAAAAAATTAATTATTTGCCGTTGAAGTGAAAAAAAAGCATATTTTCTCTTCAGGACCACGAAAAAGGGGGTTACGGTAGGATTTAAGCTCTAATATTTTGGGAATATGCTTGTTAAGCATAGTCGAAAACATAGGGTTACTTTCCAAAAAATTGATTTTTTGAGCTGTGCCGAATTTATGGCAAATCTTTAAAAAAATTCACAGAATGCGTTTTAAGCATAACCGAAAACATAGGTAACATAAAATAAAAATCGATTTTTTGCCTGTGCAGAATTTATCAAAATTTTAGAAAAGATTCACGGAATGCGTTTTAAGGGTATTCGAAAACAGGGGTAAAGTTTCAAAAAAATTGTTTTTTTTGTGTCCGGCCGCTGGTCGCTGCACCATTTTTTTCTCAAAGAACGCGCCAAAATCAAAAAATTTGAAAAATAGGAGTTTGTGATTGTGCTTGTAAATAATTTTTAGCAGGTAGATGTAATATTTTATTGTTTCTAGGGTAAAAAACACTGAAAAATCTGATTTTTCCATGTACAGTTTACCCCAAAATAGTGTTTTTCAGGTTTTTTTTCCACGTGTTGAAAAGTGACCTACATTTCTAGATGAACATTTTAGCACCATTGGTGAAACCAAAAACAGCAAAAGAATTTGAGTAATGTGATTCAATTCAGTGATCTGAAGAGCGCGTTGATGCATAAAAATAAAAATGAAATTTGTGTTTTCATTTTTGGGCGCACTATGTTTGGGGACTAATTTTTGACAATTGAAATTTAAGGAATGATTCTTACGGAGGCTAGTGTACGTCAATCCGATCCGACTTCGACTTTTCGAAAAAAATATATGCCGCTATCCAGACATTTAAAAATTTTTAAATATAATATATAAAAGCCACAAAACTGACTTAGCCCTAATAATAAAATTAAATACAATATGTTTTAAAATCATCCGTTTTGAAAAATGTATGGTTTTAAAAAAATGCGTTTTAAAAAGAATTGTAAATATTTTTTTTTTTGAGATTTAGCAATAAAAATAAATTCCTTGTTTCCAGATGAACTGCTAAAACATTCAATATTCTTTGTTTTTCGACTATTTTTTGAGATTTTTAGAATTTGACCGCACCTTCATGAAAAAAGTTTTTGTCAAGTAATCCATGTTTTTCCATGATTTTTAACCTATTTTGGACCATTTATAACCAAAACCGCGATAACCGGACACAAAAAGAGCCCGTGGTCCATCTACTGAAATGAGATTTTAATTGGAGAAGGCGAAAGATAACGGTCATTTTTCTCGTACAAGAGACACGAGTTTTAGAGTAAAAGAAAGGAGGAGTTCATTTAAATTAAAAATCAATGTTTCTTTTATTTAAACGGAAACAGAAAAAAAGGTGATGTAAAAAACTGCATCAAGTGTTCAAAAGATTGTTAGCGGCGGTTTTATTGTTTTAACGATACATTCAGTTCCTAAATGTTTCAAGTATGTTCCCAATATAATATAAAAAACTTTGCTATAGCTAAACAGCAATGGAAAAATTGTTGTAATAACAAGTAATGTATAAAGAAATTTACAATAGATTTTAAAAAAAAGTAATATTTCATCAATGCATTATAAAAATGAAAACAAAATATGTTCAATTCTTTTGTTATCATCATCACATTTTTTTTCTTTGTTACAAAGTAACATTAAAAAACTAATCAATATAAGACGCCTAAACGAAATGTGATTTTCACTTTGAATAAATTAACCCCATTTTTTAAAATTTGGACCAAAATCAAAATTTCACGTAAAGTCCCGAAAATGTCCGCGCGAAAAAAGATTTTGAGGCTACTTTGTTGATTTTCCAAAGTTGCCTCAAAAGGTGAGGCTACTTTGTTGATTTTCCAAAGTTGCCTCAAAAGGTGAGGCTACTTTGCTGTTAATGGAATGTTTTAATGTTTGTAAAAAAGTGAGGCAATTTTTGCTACAAAAATCGCCTCAAAAAAAATGAATATATAAAAAGCTAAAAATACAGTATACTTTTTAAATATATATTTAACAACAAAAACAAACAATTATTAAATTAACAAACAATGAAAACTACAGAGTAAAAAAATGTACAGTAATATATATATTTCTTTGGTTGCTGATATAACATTTAGATTATCAGCATCACCAGTATTATTTGAATCAAGAGCAACAATTTTTTCTTTCTTGAAGTTGATCAAAGTTATCTCGAAGAAGATGTGTTGTTCATAATCGTCGAAAATGATAAAAAAGAGCATCTTGAACAACATAATTTTTGACGTGTTCATCTACGGAGTGTGAAAAAGCATCCTTCTTCTTCTTCGATACATGTTTTAATAATTATTAACAATCTGAAACAAAGTAATATTAATAATAGTAAAAAAATGTGGATAAAATCTAATACAAAACAGAGATATAAAAATTTGTAAAAGAATAGGAGCACAAAAAAAGTAAAGCGTTAGAAAAAAATTTGTAACAAAAAAAAATTTTGTCAAAAGAGTTCAGATTGCCAAAACTCAAAAAAGTTTTAAATTTTTTTTGTTACAAATTTTTTTCTAACGCTTTACTTTTTTTGTGCTCCTATTCTTTTACAAATTTTTATATCTCTGTTTTGTATTAGATTTTATCCACATTTTTTTACTATTATTAATATTACTTTGTTTCAGATTGTTAATAATTATTAAAACATGTATCGAAGAAGAAGAAGGATGCTTTTTCACACTCCGTAGATGAACACGTCAAAAATTATGTTGTTCAAGATGCTCTTTTTTATCATTTTCGACGATTATGAACAACACATCTTCTTCGAGATAACTTTGATCAACTTCAAGAAAGAAAAAATGCACATATTCATTTTTTTGAGGCGATTTTTGTAGCAAAAATTGCCTCACTTTTTTAAAAATAATAAAACATTCATTTAACAGCAAAGTAGCCTCAAAACGTGAGGCTACTTTGGAAAATACATAAAGTAGCCTCAAAACGTGAGGCTACTTTGGAAAATACATAAAGTAGCCTCAAAACGTGAGACGATTTTAGCAAACTTGCCTGATTCTGAACAGCACCTTTGCAATGTAAAAATTTTTAAAAAAGGGGTCAATTTATTCAAAATGAAAATCACATTTCGTTTAGGCGTCTTATATCATCTATTGTTTATAGAAAATCAATGTGCATTGAATTTATCTTTGTTGTTGAAATGCATAAAGAGATTTAATATAAAGAATTTTTCCATTGTTAAAGATTAAAATAAATGTTTTAAAAGAATGTTTTCAATCAAAAATGTGGCTTTTGTTTGTAACAATGTAAAATCTCAACAATGAAATTAATGCATTTGGAATTTTAAATTACATATGACAAAAATAAATAATTGAAAAATGTTTTTTTGTTCGTTTCCCAGGACGGCACACAATCCCAAGCTTTAAATGCAGAGGATGACTTCATTAATTATTTTTTCACTTTTTTGTAACTTGGTATCTGTTTCTGGGCCACCCGTGAAGAATCACTAAAAAAATTTCTCTTATTTTGTCCCGATGACGGTGCATTTTTTAATATGCATTTCTTTGAATACATGAAAATAAAATTATGTTTTCTGCTTTATTCCTCAATTACCATTTCCTTATCCAAATTGAGGTTCATTTTTTTAATATTAAATTAATAATAACACGCAATATGCTTTTTATATAATTGTTACTCATAATATAAGACGCGGATTAAAAAAAAGTTTTGTACCCCAGTCGAAAAAACACAAAAAAATTAAAAGCTTGCACATTTTTTAAAATAAAAAAAAACCGGAATAAAGATGAAAATAGCTTTGCAAAATATTGTTTCGTTTGTATTTTGAAATTTCAAAAAGACATTTTTTCTTATCCTGGATTCTGGAATTTAAAACGACAATAAAGTTTAAATGCTTTGATTAATTTTATATTTTTCATAAAAATTTAAAGCATCCATTCTTTTTTTTAAACAATTACAAACAAACATTTTTACTGTGCGCAAAAACGATTGCTTTATTTTTTAAGCAATGGTTTTGGATTGAGTAAAAGACTATTTTTTCGTTGCTAAAATCATAAATTCGTAAATTTTGTATGTCCAAATGGCAAAATGAACAATCCTAACCGAATAACCTAGGTTTGACTGTCCAATTGACCGAAAAACCGAAACCCTGCAAACTAACAACATTCAGATTGTTTGATTAAACAATTCTCTTATCTATTTGTATTTGATTACCGAATTAATAAATTATTAAGTTTATTTTTTAGAGCTTTTAGTACAAACGTCGGAGTTATTAATTCTAGTTATCAATATTATCAAAACATTCTTCTTTTTTTGTTTTCAAACTTTGTTAGCTGTATTCTAACTAATTAGATTGAGATTGACATTTTTATTTCATTTGTTTTAATGGATTTTATGACTTTTAATGCGGGATAAACAAAATTATAGAATCACACAGTTATAAACAATGCTTATTATAAAAATGAAAATTTAGTTAAAAAATTTTGTGTTTTTAACAAAAATTAATAATTTTTTTAAACAAATGAATCCGGTGACAGCCGGTGTTATCTTTTTTATTTAGAAAATTTTACTGTCTTAAAACAAAGAATATTGAATGATTTAGCAGTTTATCTGGAAACAAGGAATTTATTTTTTTTGCTAAATCTCAAAAAAGAAACATTTACAATTCTTTCTTTTGTTAAAATCTTCTTGAAGTTCTCATAGCCGAAAAAACAATTTTCTTTAAAGAAAAGACGACACCGCCTGTCACCGGATTTAAAGGGTTTTAACAAAGCAATCAATTTTGTTTAAAACCCGGAACTTTAATAAACATTGTATTGTCTTAAAACAAAGAATATTGAATGTTTTAGCAGTTCATCTGGAAACAAGGAATTTATTTTTATTGCTAAATCTCAAAAAAAAAAATATTTACAATTCTTTTTAAAACGCATTTTTTTAAAACCATACATTTTTCAAAACGGATGATTTTAAAACATATTGTATTTAATTTTATTATTAGGGCTAAGTCAGTTTTGTGGCTTTTATATATTATATTTAAAAATTTTTAAATGTCTGGATAGCGGCATATATTTTTTTCGAAAAGTCGAAGTCGGATCGGATTGACGTACACTAGCCTCCGTAAGAATCATTCCTTAAATTTCAATTGTCAAAAATTAGTCCCCAAACATAGTGCGCCCAAAAATGAAAACACAAATTTCATTTTTATTTTTATGCATCAACGCGCTCTTCAGATCACTGAATTGAATCACATCTGTTTTTGTCAATTTTAAGCCATTCTTTGTTATTTTTTATTTAAAAATGTGCTGAATGCCTGCAGCTTTTCATCGATCTAAAAAGTGCCAACACAATAAGGCAGAAGAGTCTTTGTTGAGTGTTACTGTAGGCTTAAAACATCCTAGATTTTAATTGTAAACCAGAAAAAAATTGTAAAATCCATCCAAGGTTGAGCAAAGGACAGGGGCAAACTTTTTCGATTAGAAAAAAAGTTGCACATGGGGCACCAAGGCAAAACCCAAAGAAAATATCAAAGCCTTGGTTTGGCCCTTCGGCCCTAGCAATTTGCAAGGGCCCTGGACCGGGGCCAAAATGTGAGGGTTTATTCTTAAATCTCTCATTTTTTTAACCGCTAAATAAACACGTGTAATTAAGACTAGATGTGCTACAAAACGAAAAAAAAATTTTACGAAAAATTCGGCTCTAGCCTAGAATCCCCGTCCGAAAGATTTATTCCCGTCGGAACAATATTATACTCGTCTGAACAAGCTTAAGTTCCCAGCCTTTGATGCATGGTTTTGCATTTGATGCGCATTAACTTTGCATAAAAGAAAACACGCCGTACGCATTTTACATTGCATTTACCGCGCATTCAATGCATTTTGAAAAAGTGTGTGCGCGCTGAATGCATTTTGGGTGCGCATAAAATGCAAAAAATATAAAATGCGCATTTAAAATGCATTTGGCGGGCATTTAATGCAAGAAGCATTTAAAATGAATTAGATGCTTTTTGCATTTAGTGAAGTCTGGGTTTGAGGATACAATATCACTTAATTTTATTCGGACGGGAATACTAGGCTAGAGCCAAAATTTCAATGTACTCCCCCCTGTGCATGAAAAGGGTCGCGGATTTTTAAGGATATTGTCGCACCCATCTGCCCATGTGTGAACCAATTCCAGAAAAAAATATCAGGCAAAAAGAAAAAAAAGGTACTTTTTTACTATTCCCTCCCCCTTTTCCTCAAAATTTTTCTGAGTCTTTTTTTACCAAAGATCTGGAAAATTCTTCACAATTCCCCCCCCCCTTTATTTTTCAAGTACAGTGAAAAAAAACGATATTCAATTTTATTATTAGGGCTAAGTCAGTTTTGTGGCTTTTATATATTATATTTAAAAATTTTTAAATGTCTGGATAGCGGCATATATTTTTTTCGAAAAGTCGAAGTCGGATCGGATTGACGTACACTAGCCTCCGTAAGAATCATTCCTTAAATTTCAATTGTCAAAAATTAGTCCCCAAACATAGTGCGCCCAAAAATGAAAAAACAAATTTCATTTTTATTTTTATGCATCAACGCGCTCTTCAGATCACTGAATTGAATCACATCTGTTTTTGTCAATTTTAAGCCATTCTTTGTTATTTTTTATTTAAAAATGTGCTGAATGCCTGCAGCTTTTCATCGATCTTTGACGAAAAATCGAAATTTTAGTCAATTTAGCTAATTTCCTGGTTTTATAGGTTTTCGAGGTCGGGGAATCCGAATATCCTATTTTCGAACCGAAATTTTCGAAATTTGAAAATCTCGAAATTTGAAAATCTACAGTATACCATCTTCCGCCTACGTGAACCCAATTTTGCACGAGCGCTAAATCTACCATATCAAAGCCCCCTGGGGTAAAAAATGGCGCTGAATCCAATGGTGATATTTGTGGAACCTGACGACCTCTTCGCGCGGCGTGATAACGGCGTGAAAACGGCGTGAACGCCAAAAATGGGTCTTACAACGAAAATTTCGGTTTGAAAATAGAATATTCGGATTCCCCGACCTCGAAAACCTATATGGGTAGGAAAATATTAAAAAGTTATAAAAAATTAATTATTTGCCGTTGAAGTGAAAAAAAAGCATATTTTCTCTTCAGGACCACGAAAAAGGGGGTTACGGTAGGATTTAAGCTCTAATATTTTGGGAATATGCTTGTTAAGCATAGTCGAAAACATAGGGTTACTTTCCAAAAAATTGATTTTTTGAGCTGTGCCGAATTTATGGCAAATCTTTAAAAAAATTCACAGAATGCGTTTTAAGCATAACCGAAAACATAGGTAACATAAAATAAAAATCGATTTTTTGCCTGTGCAGAATTTATCAAAATTTTAGAAAAGATTCACGGAATGCGTTTTAAGGGTATTCGAAAACAGGGGTAAAGTTTCAAAAAAATTGTTTTTTTTGTGTCCGGCCGCTGGTCGCTGCACCATTTTTTTCTCAAAGAACGCGCCAAAATCAAAAAATTTGAAAAATAGGAGTTTGTGATTGTGCTTGTAAATAATTTTTAGCAGGTAGATGTAATATTTTATTGTTTCTAGGGTAAAAAACACTGAAAAATCTGATTTTTCCATGTACAGTTTACCCCAAAATAGTGTTTTTCAGGTTTTTTTTCCACGTGTTGAAAAGTGACCTACATTTCTAGATGAACATTTTAGCACCATTGGTGAAACCAAAAACAGCAAAAGAATTTGAGTAATGTGATTCAATTCAGTGATCTGAAGAGCGCGTTGATGCATAAAAATAAAAATGAAATTTGTGTTTTCATTTTTGGGCGCACTATGTTTGGGGACTAATTTTTGACAATTGAAATTTAAGGAATGATTCTTACGGAGGCTAGTGTACGTCAATCCGATCCGACTTCGACTTTTCGAAAAAAATATATGCCGCTATCCAGACATTTAAAAATTTTTAAATATAATATATAAAAGCCACAAAACTGACTTAGCCCTAATAATAAAATTAAATACAATATGTTTTAAAATCATCCGTTTTGAAAAATGTATGGTTTTAAAAAAATGCGTTTTAAAAAGAATTGTAAATATTTTTTTTTTTGAGATTTAGCAATAAAAATAAATTCCTTGTTTCCAGATGAACTGCTAAAACATTCAATATTCTTTGTTTTTCGACTATTTTTTGAGATTTTTAGAATTTGACCGCACCTTCATGAAAAAAGTTTTTGTCAAGTAATCCATGTTTTTCCATGATTTTTAACCTATTTTGGACCATTTATAACCAAAACCGCGATAACCGGACACAAAAAGAGCCCGTGGTCCATCTACTGAAATGAGATTTTAATTGGAGAAGGCGAAAGATAACGGTCATTTTTCTCGTACAAGAGACACGAGTTTTAGAGTAAAAGAAAGGAGGAGTTCATTTAAATTAAAAATCAATGTTTCTTTTATTTAAACGGAAACAGAAAAAAAGGTGATGTAAAAAACTGCATCAAGTGTTCAAAAGATTGTTAGCGGCGGTTTTATTGTTTTAACGATACATTCAGTTCCTAAATGTTTCAAGTATGTTCCCAATATAATATAAAAAACTTTGCTATAGCTAAACAGCAATGGAAAAATTGTTGTAATAACAAGTAATGTATAAAGAAATTTACAATAGATTTTAAAAAAAAGTAATATTTCATCAATGCATTATAAAAATGAAAACAAAATATGTTCAATTCTTTTGTTATCATCATCACATTTTTTTTCTTTGTTACAAAGTAACATTAAAAAACTAATCAATATAAGACGCCTAAACGAAATGTGATTTTCACTTTGAATAAATTAACCCCATTTTTTAAAATTTGGACCAAAATCAAAATTTCACGTAAAGTCCCGAAAATGTCCGCGCGAAAAAAGATTTTGAGGCTACTTTGTTGATTTTCCAAAGTTGCCTCAAAAGGTGAGGCTACTTTGTTGATTTTCCAAAGTTGCCTCAAAAGGTGAGGCTACTTTGCTGTTAATGGAATGTTTTAATGTTTGTAAAAAAGTGAGGCAATTTTTGCTACAAAAATCGCCTCAAAAAAAATGAATATATAAAAAGCTAAAAATACAGTATACTTTTTAAATATATATTTAACAACAAAAACAAACAATTATTAAATTAACAAACAATGAAAACTACAGAGTAAAAAAATGTACAGTAATATATATATTTCTTTGGTTGCTGATATAACATTTAGATTATCAGCATCACCAGTATTATTTGAATCAAGAGCAACTACGGAGTGATCATCATTTCTGCAAAAAATATTGTTTTAACAATGTTGTGTGGTGAAAATTACTTACCGTTTAGATTGAGTGCCTTTATCACTCATTGCAAATTTTGCAAAATCATATCCAGCAACAAATTTACAAGAATTTGAATTCCAAATCTGGTTTATCACTTTTCATGCAAAGAAATGCAACAGAGAATTATGACCTAAAAATAGTAACAAAGACTTTAAACTGATGACAAAATTATATAAAACTTACGAAGAAAGTAAGTGTACACTGCCTTGTAAAAAGAGCCGCTTTTCAACCTAAAAAGTATAGTTATTAGATTTAACAAGCAAATGTAATAAAACAACTTACAAAAACAGGAGATAAAATACCAATCAAACGATCAGCAAGTGCATTTTTTCTTTCTTGAAGTTGATCAAAGTTATCTCGAAGAAGATGTGTTGTTCATAATCGTCGAAAATGATAAAAAAGAGCATCTTGAACAACATAATTTTTGACGTGTTCATCTACGGAGTGTGAAAAAGCATCCTTCTTCTTCTTCGATACATGTTTTAATAATTATTAACAATCTGAAACAAAGTAATATTAATAATAGTAAAAAAATGTGGATAAAATCTAATACAAAACAGAGATATAAAAATTTGTAAAAGAATAGGAGCACAAAAAAAGTAAAGCGTTAGAAAAAAATTTGTAACAAAAAAAATTTAAAACTTTTTTGAGTTTTGGCAATCTGAACTCTTTTGACAAAATTTTTTTTTGTTACAAATTTTTTTCTAACGCTTTACTTTTTTTGTGCTCCTATTCTTTTACAAATTTTTATATCTCTGTTTTGTATTAGATTTTATCCACATTTTTTTACTATTATTAATATTACTTTGTTTCAGATTGTTAATAATTATTAAAACATGTATCGAAGAAGAAGAAGGATGCTTTTTCACACTCCGTAGATGAACACGTCAAAAATTATGTTGTTCAAGATGCTCTTTTTTATCATTTTCGACGATTATGAACAACACATCTTCTTCGAGATAACTTTGATCAACTTCAAGAAAGAAAAAATTGTTGCTCTTGATTCAAATAATACTGGTGATGCTGATAATCTAAATGTTATATCAGCAACCAAAGAAATATATATATTACTGTACATTTTTTTACTCTGTAGTTTTCATTGTTTGTTAATTTAATAATTGTTTGTTTTTGTTGTTAAATATATATTTAAAAAGTATACTGTATTTTTAGCTTTTTATATATTCATTTTTTTGAGGCGATTTTTGTAGCAAAAATTGCCTCACTTTTTTAAAAATAATAAAACATTCATTTAACAGCAAAGTAGCCTCAAAACGTGAGGCTACTTTGGAAAATACATAAAGTAGCCTCAAAACGTGAGGCTACTTTGGAAAATACATAAAGTAGCCTCAAAACGTGAGACGATTTTAGCAAACTTGCCTGATTCTGAACAGCACCTTTGCAATGTAAAAATTTTTAAAAAAGGGGTCAATTTATTCAAAATGAAAATCACATTTCGTTTAGGCGTCTTATATCATCTATTGTTTATAGAAAATCAATGTGCATTGAATTTATCTTTGTTGTTGAAATGCATAAAGAGATTTAATATAAAGAATTTTTCCATTGTTAAAGATTAAAATAAATGTTTTAAAAGAATGTTTTCAATCAAAAATGTGGCTTTTGTTTGTAACAATGTAAAATCTCAACAATGAAATTAATGCATTTGGAATTTTAAATTACATATGACAAAAATAAATAATTGAAAAATGTTTTTTTGTTCGTTTCCCAGGACGGCACACAATCCCAAGCTTTAAATGCAGAGGATGACTTCATTAATTATTTTTTCACTTTTTTGTAACTTGGTATCTGTTTCTGGGCCACCCGTGAAGAATCACTAAAAAAATTTCTCTTATTTTGTCCCGATGACGGTGCATTTTTTAATATGCATTTCTTTGAATACATGAAAATAAAATTATGTTTTCTGCTTTATTCCTCAATTACCATTTCCTTATCCAAATTGAGGTTCATTTTTTTAATATTAAATTAATAATAACACGCAATATGCTTTTTATATAATTGTTACTCATAATATAAGACGCGGATTAAAAAAAAGTTTTGTACCCCAGTCGAAAAAACACAAAAAAATTAAAAGCTTGCACATTTTTTAAAATAAAAAAAAACCGGAATAAAGATGAAAATAGCTTTGCAAAATATTGTTTCGTTTGTATTTTGAAATTTCAAAAAGACATTTTTTCTTATCCTGGATTCTGGAATTTAAAACGACAATAAAGTTTAAATGCTTTGATTAATTTTATATTTTTCATAAAAATTTAAAGCATCCATTCTTTTTTTTAAACAATTACAAACAAACATTTTTACTGTGCGCAAAAACGATTGCTTTATTTTTTAAGCAATGGTTTTGGATTGAGTAAAAGACTATTTTTTCGTTGCTAAAATCATAAATTCGTAAATTTTGTATGTCCAAATGGCAAAATGAACAATCCTAACCGAATAACCTAGGTTTGACTGTCCAATTGACCGAAAAACCGAAACCCTGCAAACTAACAACATTCAGATTGTTTGATTAAACAATTCTCTTATCTATTTGTATTTGATTACCGAATTAATAAATTATTAAGTTTATTTTTTAGAGCTTTTAGTACAAACGTCGGAGTTATTAATTCTAGTTATCAATATTATCAAAACATTCTTCTTTTTTTGTTTTCAAACTTTGTTAGCTGTATTCTAACTAATTAGATTGAGATTGACATTTTTATTTCATTTGTTTTAATGGATTTTATGACTTTTAATGCGGGATAAACAAAATTATAGAATCACACAGTTATAAACAATGCTTATTATAAAAATGAAAATTTAGTTAAAAAATTTTGTGTTTTTAACAAAAATTAATAATTTTTTTAAACAAATGAATCCGGTGACAGCCGGTGTTATCTTTTTTATTTAGAAAATTTTACTGTCTTAAAACAAAGAATATTGAATGATTTAGCAGTTTATCTGGAAACAAGGAATTTATTTTTTTTGCTAAATCTCAAAAAAGAAACATTTACAATTCTTTCTTTTGTTAAAATCTTCTTGAAGTTCTCATAGCCGAAAAAACAATTTTCTTTAAAGAAAAGACGACACCGCCTGTCACCGGATTTAAAGGGTTTTAACAAAGCAATCAATTTTGTTTAAAACCCGGAACTTTAATAAACATTGTATTGTCTTAAAACAAAGAATATTGAATGTTTTAGCAGTTCATCTGGAAACAAGGAATTTATTTTTATTGCTAAATCTCAAAAAAAAAAATATTTACAATTCTTTTTAAAACGCATTTTTTTAAAACCATACATTTTTCAAAACGGATGATTTTAAAACATATTGTATTTAATTTTATTATTAGGGCTAAGTCAGTTTTGTGGCTTTTATATATTATATTTAAAAATTTTTAAATGTCTGGATAGCGGCATATATTTTTTTCGAAAAGTCGAAGTCGGATCGGATTGACGTACACTAGCCTCCGTAAGAATCATTCCTTAAATTTCAATTGTCAAAAATTAGTCCCCAAACATAGTGCGCCCAAAAATGAAAACACAAATTTCATTTTTATTTTTATGCATCAACGCGCTCTTCAGATCACTGAATTGAATCACATCTGTTTTTGTCAATTTTAAGCCATTCTTTGTTATTTTTTATTTAAAAATGTGCTGAATGCCTGCAGCTTTTCATCGATCTAAAAAGTGCCAACACAATAAGGCAGAAGAGTCTTTGTTGAGTGTTACTGTAGGCTTAAAACATCCTAGATTTTAATTGTAAACCAGAAAAAAATTGTAAAATCCATCCAAGGTTGAGCAAAGGACAGGGGCAAACTTTTTCGATTAGAAAAAAAGTTGCACATGGGGCACCAAGGCAAAACCCAAAGAAAATATCAAAGCCTTGGTTTGGCCCTTCGGCCCTAGCAATTTGCAAGGGCCCTGGACCGGGGCCAAAATGTGAGGGTTTATTCTTAAATCTCTCATTTTTTTAACCGCTAAATAAACACGTGTAATTAAGACTAGATGTGCTACAAAACGAAAAAAAAATTTTACGAAAAATTCGGCTCTAGCCTAGAATCCCCGTCCGAAAGATTTATTCCCGTCGGAACAATATTATACTCGTCTGAACAAGCTTAAGTTCCCAGCCTTTGATGCATGGTTTTGCATTTGATGCGCATTAACTTTGCATAAAAGAAAACACGCCGTACGCATTTTACATTGCATTTACCGCGCATTCAATGCATTTTGAAAAAGTGTGTGCGCGCTGAATGCATTTTGGGTGCGCATAAAATGCAAAAAATATAAAATGCGCATTTAAAATGCATTTGGCGGGCATTTAATGCAAGAAGCATTTAAAATGAATTAGATGCTTTTTGCATTTAGTGAAGTCTGGGTTTGAGGATACAATATCACTTAATTTTATTCGGACGGGAATACTAGGCTAGAGCCAAAATTTCAATGTACTCCCCCCTGTGCATGAAAAGGGTCGCGGATTTTTAAGGATATTGTCGCACCCATCTGCCCATGTGTGAACCAATTCCAGAAAAAAATATCAGGCAAAAAGAAAAAAAAGGTACTTTTTTACTATTCCCTCCCCCTTTTCCTCAAAATTTTTCTGAGTCTTTTTTTACCAAAGATCTGGAAAATTCTTCACAATTCCCCCCCCCCCCCTTTATTTTTCAAGTACAGTGAAAAAAAACGATATTCAATTTTATTATTAGGGCTAAGTCAGTTTTGTGGCTTTTATATATTATATTTAAAAATTTTTAAATGTCTGGATAGCGGCATATATTTTTTTCGAAAAGTCGAAGTCGGATCGGATTGACGTACACTAGCCTCCGTAAGAATCATTCCTTAAATTTCAATTGTCAAAAATTAGTCCCCAAACATAGTGCGCCCAAAAATGAAAAAACAAATTTCATTTTTATTTTTATGCATCAACGCGCTCTTCAGATCACTGAATTGAATCACATCTGTTTTTGTCAATTTTAAGCCATTCTTTGTTATTTTTTATTTAAAAATGTGCTGAATGCCTGCAGCTTTTCATCGATCTTTGACGAAAAATCGAAATTTTAGTCAATTTAGCTAATTTCCTGGTTTTATAGGTTTTCGAGGTCGGGGAATCCGAATATCCTATTTTCGAACCGAAATTTTCGAAATTTGAAAATCTCGAAATTTGAAAATCTACAGTATACCATCTTCCGCCTACGTGAACCCAATTTTGCACGAGCGCTAAATCTACCATATCAAAGCCCCCTGGGGTAAAAAATGGCGCTGAATCCAATGGTGATATTTGTGGAACCTGACGACCTCTTCGCGCGGCGTGATAACGGCGTGAAAACGGCGTGAACGCCAAAAATGGGTCTTACAACGAAAATTTCGGTTTGAAAATAGAATATTCGGATTCCCCGACCTCGAAAACCTATATGGGTAGGAAAATATTAAAAAGTTATAAAAAATTAATTATTTGCCGTTGAAGTGAAAAAAAAGCATATTTTCTCTTCAGGACCACGAAAAAGGGGGTTACGGTAGGATTTAAGCTCTAATATTTTGGGAATATGCTTGTTAAGCATAGTCGAAAACATAGGGTTACTTTCCAAAAAATTGATTTTTTGAGCTGTGCCGAATTTATGGCAAATCTTTAAAAAAATTCACAGAATGCGTTTTAAGCATAACCGAAAACATAGGTAACATAAAATAAAAATCGATTTTTTGCCTGTGCAGAATTTATCAAAATTTTAGAAAAGATTCACGGAATGCGTTTTAAGGGTATTCGAAAACAGGGGTAAAGTTTCAAAAAAATTGTTTTTTTTGTGTCCGGCCGCTGGTCGCTGCACCATTTTTTTCTCAAAGAACGCGCCAAAATCAAAAAATTTGAAAAATAGGAGTTTGTGATTGTGCTTGTAAATAATTTTTAGCAGGTAGATGTAATATTTTATTGTTTCTAGGGTAAAAAACACTGAAAAATCTGATTTTTCCATGTACAGTTTACCCCAAAATAGTGTTTTTCAGGTTTTTTTTCCACGTGTTGAAAAGTGACCTACATTTCTAGATGAACATTTTAGCACCATTGGTGAAACCAAAAACAGCAAAAGAATTTGAGTAATGTGATTCAATTCAGTGATCTGAAGAGCGCGTTGATGCATAAAAATAAAAATGAAATTTGTGTTTTCATTTTTGGGCGCACTATGTTTGGGGACTAATTTTTGACAATTGAAATTTAAGGAATGATTCTTACGGAGGCTAGTGTACGTCAATCCGATCCGACTTCGACTTTTCGAAAAAAATATATGCCGCTATCCAGACATTTAAAAATTTTTAAATATAATATATAAAAGCCACAAAACTGACTTAGCCCTAATAATAAAATTAAATACAATATGTTTTAAAATCATCCGTTTTGAAAAATGTATGGTTTTAAAAAAATGCGTTTTAAAAAGAATTGTAAATATTTTTTTTTTTGAGATTTAGCAATAAAAATAAATTCCTTGTTTCCAGATGAACTGCTAAAACATTCAATATTCTTTGTTTTAAGACAATACAATGTTTATTAAAGTTCCGGGTTTTAAACAAAATTGATTGCTTTGTTAAAACCCTTTAAATCCGGTGACAGGCGGTGTCGTCTTTTCTTTAAAGAAAATTGTTTTTTCGGCTATGAGAACTTCAAGAAGATTTTAACAAAAGAAAGAATTGTAAATGTTTCTTTTTTGAGATTTAGCAAAAAAAATAAATTCCTTGTTTCCAGATAAACTGCTAAATCATTCAATATTCTTTGTTTTAAGACAGTAAAATTTTCTAAATAAAAAAGATAACACCGGCTGTCACCGGATTCATTTGTTTAAAAAAATTATTAATTTTTGTTAAAAACACAAAATTTTTTAACTAAATTTTCATTTTTATAATAAGCATTGTTTATAACTGTGTGATTCTATAATTTTGTTTATCCCGCATTAAAAGTCATAAAATCCATTAAAACAAATGAAATAAAAATGTCAATCTCAATCTAATTAGTTAGAATACAGCTAACAAAGTTTGAAAACAAAAAAAGAAGAATGTTTTGATAATATTGATAACTAGAATTAATAACTCCGACGTTTGTACTAAAAGCTCTAAAAAATAAACTTAATAATTTATTAATTCGGTAATCAAATACAAATAGATAAGAGAATTGTTTAATCAAACAATCTGAATGTTGTTAGTTTGCAGGGTTTCGGTTTTTCGGTCAATTGGACAGTCAAACCTAGGTTATTCGGTTAGGATTGTTCATTTTGCCATTTGGACATACAAAATTTACGAATTTATGATTTTAGCAACGAAAAAATAGTCTTTTACTCAATCCAAAACCATTGCTTAAAAAATAAAGCAATCGTTTTTGCGCACAGTAAAAATGTTTGTTTGTAATTGTTTAAAAAAAAGAATGGATGCTTTAAATTTTTATGAAAAATATAAAATTAATCAAAGCATTTAAACTTTATTGTCGTTTTAAATTCCAGAATCCAGGATAAGAAAAAATGTCTTTTTGAAATTTCAAAATACAAACGAAACAATATTTTGCAAAGCTATTTTCATCTTTATTCCGGTTTTTTTTTATTTTAAAAAATGTGCAAGCTTTTAATTTTTTTGTGTTTTTTCGACTGGGGTACAAAACTTTTTTTTAATCCGCGTCTTATATTATGAGTAACAATTATATAAAAAGCATATTGCGTGTTATTATTAATTTAATATTAAAAAAATGAACCTCAATTTGGATAAGGAAATGGTAATTGAGGAATAAAGCAGAAAACATAATTTTATTTTCATGTATTCAAAGAAATGCATATTAAAAAATGCACCGTCATCGGGACAAAATAAGAGAAATTTTTTTAGTGATTCTTCACGGGTGGCCCAGAAACAGATACCAAGTTACAAAAAAGTGAAAAAATAATTAATGAAGTCATCCTCTGCATTTAAAGCTTGGGATTGTGTGCCGTCCTGGGAAACGAACAAAAAAACATTTTTCAATTATTTATTTTTGTCATATGTAATTTAAAATTCCAAATGCATTAATTTCATTGTTGAGATTTTACATTGTTACAAACAAAAGCCACATTTTTGATTGAAAACATTCTTTTAAAACATTTATTTTAATCTTTAACAATGGAAAAATTCTTTATATTAAATCTCTTTATGCATTTCAACAACAAAGATAAATTCAATGCACATTGATTTTCTATAAACAATAGATGATATAAGACGCCTAAACGAAATGTGATTTTCATTTTGAATAAATTGACCCCTTTTTTAAAAATTTTTACATTGCAAAGGTGCTGTTCAGAATCAGGCAAGTTTGCTAAAATCGTCTCACGTTTTGAGGCTACTTTATGTATTTTCCAAAGTAGCCTCACGTTTTGAGGCTACTTTATGTATTTTCCAAAGTAGCCTCACGTTTTGAGGCTACTTTGCTGTTAAATGAATGTTTTATTATTTTTAAAAAAGTGAGGCAATTTTTGCTACAAAAATCGCCTCAAAAAGTGAGGCAATTTTTGCTACAAAAATCGCCTCAAAAAAGTGAGGCAATTTTTGCTACAAAAATCGCCTCAAAAAAATGAATATATAAAAAGCTAAAAATACAGTATACTTTTTAAATATATATTTAACAACAAAAACAAACAATTATTAAATTAACAAACAATGAAAACTACAGAGTAAAAAAATGTACAGTAATATATATATTTCTTTGGTTGCTGATATAACATTTAGATTATCAGCATCACCAGTATTATTTGAATCAAGAGCAACAATTTTTTCTTTCTTGAAGTTGATCAAAGTTATCTCGAAGAAGATGTGTTGTTCATAATCGTCGAAAATGATAAAAAAGAGCATCTTGAACAACATAATTTTTGACGTGTTCATCTACGGAGTGTGAAAAAGCATCCTTCTTCTTCTTCGATACATGTTTTAATAATTATTAACAATCTGAAACAAAGTAATATTAATAATAGTAAAAAAATGTGGATAAAATCTAATACAAAACAGAGATATAAAAATTTGTAAAAGAATAGGAGCACAAAAAAAGTAAAGCGTTAGAAAAAAATTTGTAACAAAAAAAAATTTTGTCAAAAGAGTTCAGATTGCCAAAACTCAAAAAAGTTTTAAATTTTTTTTGTTACAAATTTTTTTCTAACGCTTTACTTTTTTTGTGCTCCTATTCTTTTACAAATTTTTATATCTCTGTTTTGTATTAGATTTTATCCACATTTTTTTACTATTATTAATATTACTTTGTTTCAGATTGTTAATAATTATTAAAACATGTATCGAAGAAGAAGAAGGATGCTTTTTCACACTCCGTAGATGAACACGTCAAAAATTATGTTGTTCAAGATGCTCTTTTTTATCATTTTCGACGATTATGAACAACACATCTTCTTCGAGATAACTTTGATCAACTTCAAGAAAGAAAAAATGCACTTGCTGATCGTTTGATTGGTATTTTATCTCCTGTTTTTGTAAGTTGTTTTATTACATTTGCTTGTTAAATCTAATAACTATACTTTTTAGGTTGAAAAGCGGCTCTTTTTACAAGGCAGTGTACACTTACTTTCTTCGTAAGTTTTATATAATTTTGTCATCAGTTTAAAGTCTTTGTTACTATTTTTAGGTCATAATTCTCTGTTGCATTTCTTTGCATGAAAAGTGATAAACCAGATTTGGAATTCAAATTCTTGTAAATTTGTTGCTGGATATGATTTTGCAAAATTTGCAATGAGTGATAAAGGCACTCAATCTAAACGGTAAGTAATTTTCACCACACAACATTGTTAAAACAATATTTTTTGCAGAAATGATGATCACTCCGTAGTTGCTCTTGATTCAAATAATACTGGTGATGCTGATAATCTAAATGTTATATCAGCAACCAAAGAAATATATATATTACTGTACATTTTTTTACTCTGTAGTTTTCATTGTTTGTTAATTTAATAATTGTTTGTTTTTGTTGTTAAATATATATTTAAAAAGTATACTGTATTTTTAGCTTTTTATATATTCATTTTTTTTGAGGCGATTTTTGTAGCAAAAATTGCCTCACTTTTTTACAAACATTAAAACATTCCATTAACAGCAAAGTAGCCTCACCTTTTGAGGCAACTTTGGAAAATCAACAAAGTAGCCTCACCTTTTGAGGCAACTTTGGAAAATCAACAAAGTAGCCTCAAAATCTTTTTTCGCGCGGACATTTTCGGGACTTTACGTGAAATTTTGATTTTGGTCCAAATTTTAAAAAATGGGGTTAATTTATTCAAAGTGAAAATCACATTTCGTTTAGGCGTCTTATATTGATTAGTTTTTTAATGTTACTTTGTAACAAAGAAAAAAAATGTGATGATGATAACAAAAGAATTGAACATATTTTGTTTTCATTTTTATAATGCATTGATGAAATATTACTTTTTTTTAAAATCTATTGTAAATTTCTTTATACATTACTTGTTATTACAACAATTTTTCCATTGCTGTTTAGCTATAGCAAAGTTTTTTATATTATATTGGGAACATACTTGAAACATTTAGGAACTGAATGTATCGTTAAAACAATAAAACCGCCGCTAACAATCTTTTGAACACTTGATGCAGTTTTTTACATCACCTTTTTTTCTGTTTCCGTTTAAATAAAAGAAACATTGATTTTTAATTTAAATGAACTCCTCCTTTCTTTTACTCTAAAACTCGTGTCTCTTGTACGAGAAAAATGACCGTTATCTTTCGCCTTCTCCAATTAAAATCTCATTTCAGTAGATGGACCACGGGCTCTTTTTGTGTCCGGTTATCGCGGTTTTGGTTATAAATGGTCCAAAATAGGTTAAAAATCATGGAAAAACATGGATTACTTGACAAAAACTTTTTTCATGAAGGTGCGGTCAAATTCTAAAAATCTCAAAAAATAGTCGATTTTTGCATGTTTCGACCCAAAATTAATAGAAGCAAGTAAGATATCGATGAAAGATCCCGTAGTTTTGAAGTACTAACCATGTGCAAACTTTTGGTAATAAAAGTTTAAGGACAATGGCTCTTCTCTTTATTTGGCAGCACTTTGAAAATGTCAAAAAATCGTGAAAAATCGTTGTTTTTTTAGTATTTACTTTCTCACAACTTTTCTAATGCTTAGATTGACTATCCCACCCGCTCTTTTAAAGCTGGGGTCATGCTTTACAAGTTAATGCCATCCTTGCCCCTGTTTTCTTTAAAATGAAAATGCGTCAGCACATTGAAAATGATTACGTTTTTGCTGTTTTTCTTATAGATAAACTTTCGACTGCCATATTTCAAGAACGAAGTTTTTTAAAGTAAAATCCTCCGTTTCAGCTCTGATAAATATATAAAAGATTAGATTAATGTAGAAAACAAGTAGCTAGCTAAAGTTCTGACAGAGGAGATGCGATTTTAAAGCAATGCATTTTTCTTGATATTTATCGTATAGCAAAGCTAAATCAGTGCCTAATGGCAACCAAAGCTCAGATCGCTAATTCCTCCGTTTCAGCTCTTAAAAATATGTATGAGATCCTAAAACAACCGATAGAAATTATATTTTAGCATTTTTGACCAGCTAGATGCATTTTGAAACTCTATATATAGGATCGAAACCCAAAACATTATAATTCAATTTTAAACGATTTCTAATCATTCTTTTGGGTCCAAATATATTTAAAAACATGAATTGTATTAATAATACATGAATTTAACCAAAAAACAGCAAAAAAAATTTTTAAAAATTTCTTCAATTTTTTTCCACAGGGGGGACCACATGAAAAAATTAAAAAAAAAAAAATCTGAATCCGGATTCAGAATCCATATACTTTTATGAAAACATCAGGCACCTCGTTACTATTAATAAGTGAGTATTTGGCTATCTTTTGGTATATAAATCATCCATGTACGCCCCTTCCCAGCAAAATCCGAGTTAACCGGACAAAATATAAATAAAAAAGAGCCCGTGATTGGAATTGTAATGCCGTGTATACATTGTTGTCCAAAAGATGTTTTTTCTGCTTCAAGACAAAAAATAAATTTGGCAATGAAAAATTTCTTTTTTTCTCAAATATTTAATCAATAAAAATCGAAAATGTTTGTCCATTAAATGTTCGCCAAAATTCCTGCAAAAAATATAAAATGCGCATTTAAAATGCATTTGGCGGGCATTTAATGCAAGAAGCATTTAAAATGAATTAGATGCTTTTTGCATTTAGTGAAGTCTGGGTTTGAGGATACAATATCACTTAATTTTATTCGGACGGGAATACTAGGCTAGAGCCAAAATTTCAATGTACTCCCCCCTGTGCATGAAAAGGGTCGCGGATTTTTAAGGATATTGTCGCACCCATCTGCCCATGTGTGAACCAATTCCAGAAAAAAATATCAGGCAAAAAGAAAAAAAAGGTACTTTTTTACTATTCCCTCCCCCTTTTCCTCAAAATTTTTCTGAGTCTTTTTTTACCAAAGATCTGGAAAATTCTTCACAATTCCCCCCCCCCCCCCCCCCCTTTATTTTTCAAGTACAGTGAAAAAAAACGATATTCAATTTTATTATTAGGGCTAAGTCAGTTTTGTGGCTTTTATATATTATATTTAAAAATTTTTAAATGTCTGGATAGCGGCATATATTTTTTTCGAAAAGTCGAAGTCGGATCGGATTGACGTACACTAGCCTCCGTAAGAATCATTCCTTAAATTTCAATTGTCAAAAATTAGTCCCCAAACATAGTGCGCCCAAAAATGAAAAAACAAATTTCATTTTTATTTTTATGCATCAACGCGCTCTTCAGATCACTGAATTGAATCACATCTGTTTTTGTCAATTTTAAGCCATTCTTTGTTATTTTTTATTTAAAAATGTGCTGAATGCCTGCAGCTTTTCATCGATCTTTGACGAAAAATCGAAATTTTAGTCAATTTAGCTAATTTCCTGGTTTTATAGGTTTTCGAGGTCGGGGAATCCGAATATCCTATTTTCGAACCGAAATTTTCGAAATTTGAAAATCTCGAAATTTGAAAATCTACAGTATACCATCTTCCGCCTACGTGAACCCAATTTTGCACGAGCGCTAAATCTACCATATCAAAGCCCCCTGGGGTAAAAAATGGCGCTGAATCCAATGGTGATATTTGTGGAACCTGACGACCTCTTCGCGCGGCGTGATAACGGCGTGAAAACGGCGTGAACGCCAAAAATGGGTCTTACAACGAAAATTTCGGTTTGAAAATAGAATATTCGGATTCCCCGACCTCGAAAACCTATATGGGTAGGAAAATATTAAAAAGTTATAAAAAATTAATTATTTGCCGTTGAAGTGAAAAAAAAGCATATTTTCTCTTCAGGACCACGAAAAAGGGGGTTACGGTAGGATTTAAGCTCTAATATTTTGGGAATATGCTTGTTAAGCATAGTCGAAAACATAGGGTTACTTTCCAAAAAATTGATTTTTTGAGCTGTGCCGAATTTATGGCAAATCTTTAAAAAAATTCACAGAATGCGTTTTAAGCATAACCGAAAACATAGGTAACATAAAATAAAAATCGATTTTTTGCCTGTGCAGAATTTATCAAAATTTTAGAAAAGATTCACGGAATGCGTTTTAAGGGTATTCGAAAACAGGGGTAAAGTTTCAAAAAAATTGTTTTTTTTGTGTCCGGCCGCTGGTCGCTGCACCATTTTTTTCTCAAAGAACGCGCCAAAATCAAAAAATTTGAAAAATAGGAGTTTGTGATTGTGCTTGTAAATAATTTTTAGCAGGTAGATGTAATATTTTATTGTTTCTAGGGTAAAAAACACTGAAAAATCTGATTTTTCCATGTACAGTTTACCCCAAAATAGTGTTTTTCAGGTTTTTTTTCCACGTGTTGAAAAGTGACCTACATTTCTAGATGAACATTTTAGCACCATTGGTGAAACCAAAAACAGCAAAAGAATTTGAGTAATGTGATTCAATTCAGTGATCTGAAGAGCGCGTTGATGCATAAAAATAAAAATGAAATTTGTGTTTTCATTTTTGGGCGCACTATGTTTGGGGACTAATTTTTGACAATTGAAATTTAAGGAATGATTCTTACGGAGGCTAGTGTACGTCAATCCGATCCGACTTCGACTTTTCGAAAAAAATATATGCCGCTATCCAGACATTTAAAAATTTTTAAATATAATATATAAAAGCCACAAAACTGACTTAGCCCTAATAATAAAATTAAATACAATATGTTTTAAAATCATCCGTTTTGAAAAATGTATGGTTTTAAAAAAATGCGTTTTAAAAAGAATTGTAAATATTTTTTTTTTTGAGATTTAGCAATAAAAATAAATTCCTTGTTTCCAGATGAACTGCTAAAACATTCAATATTCTTTGTTTTAAGACAATACAATGTTTATTAAAGTTCCGGGTTTTAAACAAAATTGATTGCTTTGTTAAAACCCTTTAAATCCGGTGACAGGCGGTGTCGTCTTTTCTTTAAAGAAAATTGTTTTTTCGGCTATGAGAACTTCAAGAAGATTTTAACAAAAGAAAGAATTGTAAATGTTTCTTTTTTGAGATTTAGCAAAAAAAATAAATTCCTTGTTTCCAGATAAACTGCTAAATCATTCAATATTCTTTGTTTTAAGACAGTAAAATTTTCTAAATAAAAAAGATAACACCGGCTGTCACCGGATTCATTTGTTTAAAAAAATTATTAATTTTTGTTAAAAACACAAAATTTTTTAACTAAATTTTCATTTTTATAATAAGCATTGTTTATAACTGTGTGATTCTATAATTTTGTTTATCCCGCATTAAAAGTCATAAAATCCATTAAAACAAATGAAATAAAAATGTCAATCTCAATCTAATTAGTTAGAATACAGCTAACAAAGTTTGAAAACAAAAAAAGAAGAATGTTTTGATAATATTGATAACTAGAATTAATAACTCCGACGTTTGTACTAAAAGCTCTAAAAAATAAACTTAATAATTTATTAATTCGGTAATCAAATACAAATAGATAAGAGAATTGTTTAATCAAACAATCTGAATGTTGTTAGTTTGCAGGGTTTCGGTTTTTCGGTCAATTGGACAGTCAAACCTAGGTTATTCGGTTAGGATTGTTCATTTTGCCATTTGGACATACAAAATTTACGAATTTATGATTTTAGCAACGAAAAAATAGTCTTTTACTCAATCCAAAACCATTGCTTAAAAAATAAAGCAATCGTTTTTGCGCACAGTAAAAATGTTTGTTTGTAATTGTTTAAAAAAAAGAATGGATGCTTTAAATTTTTATGAAAAATATAAGTAGTGATGCTCCAACTAGCCCGTCATAAATAACGTCCGTTTCGTAAGTCCTCTTTTTGAGTCCAAAAGACTATTGGGCCATATTTTTGTGGTAAAATATTACTCTGGTAAAATATTACTCTGTTAAAATATTACTCTGGTAAAATATTACTCTGGTAAAATATTACTCTGGTAAACTGACAAAAATCTGACCTACTTTTTATTTTTTCACGTGAGACATGACTGATAAGGATTTTTCAGGCTAAACTCGAATATCCTTTTGGATGTTTTTTTCAATCAGCTCTTATCACTAATTTCTTATCAGTAAATATTTTTTATCAATTTTTCAAGTCATACATGACTGATAAGGATTTTTCTCACTGATTTCAAAAATAATAGTCTTTTATCACTAATTCTTATCAGTAACTGATAATTTTATCAGATTTTCACGTGACGTATCTTTAATCATGATTTTTATCACTGATTACGAAAATCATAGTCTCTTATCACTAAACCTTTATCAGCAAATTCTTATCAGTAAATTCTTATCAGTAAATTCTAAAATGCCGCTCAATTATGACGCAATAGCAAGCATGATTTTTCAAGCTCATCATTTATGCCCTGAGGCGATGATCTTATCAGTAAATATTTTTTTCTCACAAAACCAAATACTTGGTTTAAGAGGGATTTTTTTTATTACTAATAATCTCTTATAAGTCTCTTATCACTAAAATATTTTTTTCGAAAAAGTTGGCATCGAAATTATCAATCTCGCTTAATTTGTTTTTTATCACTAGTGCCAATTTTTTTTTCTCGAGTTCATCAGCAGCAATATTCATGCTTAATTAATTTTTTTAAAATAAATGCTAATCTAAATTTCGCGCGCCAAAATCTCGCGTCCATTTTTTTCAATGATTTTGAAATCTTTTTTTACAAATTTGCATTGTTTACTTTTCCCGTTTTCTTTTCTTGACAGTCTTTTTCTTGTCAAGTCTCGATTCTTTTTCTGGCAAGTCTCACTTCTTTTTCTGGCAAGTCTCGATTCTTTTTCTGGCAAGTCTCGCGCATTTCTTTTTCTGGCAAGATTTTTTTTTGGGCAAATTTTTTTTTCCTTAAAAATGTGTCTCATCATGGTCGATGTTTTTTTCTGTCTCGATCAAAAACTCACTGCGCAAATCCAAGTGACTCGCTGCCAGACATGGCAAAAAAAGAATCGCGACTAAAAAAAGCCAATCATGGCAAGAGAGAAATAAATCGCGACAAAAAACTCACTGCCAGGCGCGACGACAAATGCGACAAAAAACTCACTGCCAGTCATGGCAAGAGAGAAATAAATCGCTGCAAAAAAAGCCAGTCTTGACAAGTGCGGCAAAAAAAGCCAATCACGGCAAATAAAAGTGACTCGATGCCAATGTGATCCTTCAAAAAGGGACCAAAAAAATAGCTGAATAAAAAAAGAGACACAAAATTGTTTCAGTTATTTATTTATCGCATCATTAAAAATCATAAAATAGCTATAATAACAGTAAAAATTTAAAAAAACAGAGAGAAATTTTCACACTGACGCACACATTTTCTCGAAAAATAATTAAAAAGGCGAACACTCACACACACATGGACAAAACGCACACACGTACGTACGCTCGCACACGCACGCACGGGCATTTTTGTAAAAAAACCAAAAAAAAAACAAGAAAAAAACCAAAAAAAACAAGAAAAAAACAAGAAAAAAACCAAAAAAATACACGTTTTACACGCTTAAGCATATACGAAAGTGAAAAATTATTTGGGAATTTTTTAGGAATTTTTTAAGAATTTTTTTGGAATTTTTCAAGAATCGCCGATTTCCTTTGATCTTTGCCGACAAAACCACTTGAGATTTTCGCAAAACCACTTGAGATTTCGCCGATTTCCTTTGATCTTTGCCGACAAATCGGGTGCGCGCGCGTGTTTTTAGCCGGGTGCGTGAATTTTGAGGGAAGAGATTTTTACAGGTGAGAGAGATTTTCACGGGTGAGAGAGTTTTTTGGCAAAAAGTGTGCCAATCGTTCAAATGATTATTTCGAAATATCTCATGAAAATTAGAGTATAAATAGAGTGACTTTTCTAATAATTCTTCATTCTTGTCAACTGACACTCCAGAAATTGGCAGTTTTTTATTTTTGTCTCTACTTTTTTCTACATTTTTTTGTGTTTATCCAAGATGACTCCAAAAACGGATGAAAAAATGCGTTTAAAACATTTTTTTCCAGTTCCAGATAAAATTCCCACCGAATTGCATCCTATAATGGCAGCGTTCATGAGTTATTGTTTGAGAACTCATGGCAATAAAAGTGTGAAAAGAGTTGAACCAATGATATGGAAATTGCTTTGCTTTTTAAAACCCGAATATAAATATGATAGCAGGACTAAAAGAAATATCAATCCAGCAAAGCGAAGAGCATTATTAATTAAAAATGTTACTAATTCTGATGGATCGATCATGTCAGCCAAACAGCAGTTTGCTCTTTTTTGTGAATCTTCTGAGTTTAATGGAAATCGATTAGCATGTTATTTGTTCAAAGAAAATATTAAAGAACCAATTTGGAAAAGCGTAGAAAACGTTTCTGCTGATCTTATAATCCCTATTCTTCATTTTGACAATGGAAAGTATGCCGGGACTTCTAATAATACAATTTCTGGTTATAATTTAAAGAAACTTCCAACAAAAATGGATTTCTTTAAAACTTCTCGTTCACATGTTTTTCCAGTTTATGATAGAATTCCTTCTGAAGCTCAACCTTTAGTGGCAGCTTATATGAGTTACTACTTACAAGGAAAGGATAAAAACAGAATTAAATCTCTAAGTTATCTCACTCATAGGATTTCTACTTTGCTTGATTTATTTGGTCATGATTATAAACGAATGGAAAATCCATTTATGAAATATTCTCAAGATTACTATATTTTTGCGCTTGGTGAATGTGTTCGTAAAGAAAATGGAGCAATTTTGACGTCCATGGAGCAATTTGAGCTTTTTGCCAAACTTATAAACGAAAAAGGATATAAAGCTGATATTTATCTTTATCAAGAAGGACATCAAAATCATGTTGACAAAACTAATATTCATGAATTTGCCCCATCTATTATCCCCATTATTAGACTTGCTGACGGAAGATTTGCTGCTTCTCCTTTCAATTGCTTAACGTTTGACGTAAAAAATCGTTTGCTAAGAACTGAAATTCATAAATCGTATAAAGAAAAAAAGTTAAAGTCAACTGAATAATCTGAAATTTTTTTTATTATCATTAATTCTTGCATGCTATTTCCACTTATTTTATATGTATTTTGTAATATTTTTGTGTGTTTAATAATTTAATAAACGTGACTGATAGATAATTCTTTGACTCATATTTTTGATCTTTTATTTAACAAAACAAGAGACATTTTACACAAATAAATAATAATGCACAAATAAATAAGTGAAAAAAGAGTTCAAATCTTTCTCAAATCATGTTTACCAAAAATTCGATTTATTTTACTAGAAACAGCAGAATATTTGTCATCTGTTAGTTGAATAACAGGGATTTTTAAAAGAGTAATTCCACGATCTTTACATGTTTGAAATGGTCCTTCGTTTTTCCAAATTAAAGTTTGAGTATTTTCATTAAACAGATAACACCTGACTTCGTCACAGCTATTGCTTGCAATTCGACAAAAATGGGCAAATTGTTCTGTTGCCGACATGATTTCCCCGTCATTTTTAGTAATATATTCAATAAGTTTTTGAATTCTTTTTGCAGGCGGAAATTTTCTCCTATATAATTCTTTAGCTGTTTCGTATTCAGGATGAAAAAAGCACAAAAGTTTCCAAATCAATGATTCGCTTCTTTTGGCTAATCTAGCGTTATTATTCTTATTGGTATTAGTACTCAAATAGTAGCTTATGAACGCTGCCATTATAGGATGCAATTCGGTGGGAATTTTATCTGGAACTGGAAAAAAATGTTTTAAACGCATTTTTTCATCCGTTTTTGGAGTCATCTTGGATAAACACAAAAAAATGTAGAAAAAAGTAGAGACAAAAATAAAAAACTGCCAATTTCTGGAGTGTCAGTTGACAAGAATGAAGAATTATTAGAAAAGTCACTCTATTTATACTCTAATTTTCATGAGATATTTCGAAATAATCATTTGAACGATTGGCACACTTTTTGCCAAAAAACTCTCTCACCCGTGAAAATCTCTCTCACCTGTAAAAATCTCTTCCCTCAAAATTCACGCACCCGGCTAAAAACACGCGCGCGCACCCGATTTGTCGGCAAAGATCAAAGGAAATCGGCGAAATCTCAAGTGGTTTTGCGAAAATCTCAAGTGGTTTTGTCGGCAAAGATCAAAGGAAATCGGCGATTCTTGAAAAATTCCAAAAAAATTCTTAAAAAATTCCTAAAAAATTCCCAAATAATTTTTCACTTTCGTATATGCTTAAGCGTGTAAAACGTGTATTTTTTTGGTTTTTTTCTTGTTTTTTTCTTGTTTTTTTTGGTTTTTTTCTTGTTTTTTTTTTGGTTTTTTTACAAAAATGCCCGTGCGTGCGTGTGCGAGCGTACGTACGTGTGTGCGTTTTGTCCATGTGTGTGTGAGTGTTCGCCTTTTTAATTATTTTTCGAGAAAATGTGTGCGTCAGTGTGAAAATTTCTCTCTGTTTTTTTAAATTTTTACTGTTATTATAGCTATTTTATGATTTTTAATGATGCGATAAATAAATAACTGAAACAATTTTGTGTCTCTTTTTTTATTCAGCTATTTTTTTGGTCCCTTTTTGAAGGATCACATTGGCATCGAGTCACTTTTATTTGCCGTGATTGGCTTTTTTTGCCGCACTTGTCAAGACTGGCTTTTTTTGCAGCGATTTATTTCTCTCTTGCCATGACTGGCAGTGAGTTTTTTGTCGCATTTGTCGTCGCGCCTGGCAGTGAGTTTTTTGTCGCGATTTATTTCTCTCTTGCCATGATTGGCTTTTTTTAGTCGCGATTCTTTTTTTGCCATGTCTGGCAGCGAGTCACTTGGATTTGCGCAGTGAGTTTTTGATCGAGACAGAAAAAAACATCGACCATGATGAGACACATTTTTAAGGAAAAAAAAATTTGCCCAAAAAAAAATCTTGCCAGAAAAAGAAATGCGCGAGACTTGCCAGAAAAAGAATCGAGACTTGCCAGAAAAAGAAGTGAGACTTGCCAGAAAAAGAATCGAGACTTGACAAGAAAAAGACTGTCAAGAAAAGAAAACGGGAAAAGTAAACAATGCAAATTTGTAAAAAAAGATTTCAAAATCATTGAAAAAAATGGACGCGAGATTTTGGCGCGCGAAATTTAGATTAGCATTTATTTTAAAAAAATTAATTAAGCATGAATATTGCTGCTGATGAACTCGAGAAAAAAAAATTGGCACTAGTGATAAAAAACAAATTAAGCGAGATTGATAATTTCGATGCCAACTTTTTCGAAAAAAATATTTTAGTGATAAGAGACTTATAAGAGATTATTAGTAATAAAAAAAATCCCTCTTAAACCAAGTATTTGGTTTTGTGAGAAAAAAATATTTACTGATAAGATCATCGCCTCAGGGCATAAATGATGAGCTTGAAAAATCATGCTTGCTATTGCGTCATAATTGAGCGGCATTTTAGAATTTACTGATAAGAATTTACTGATAAGAATTTGCTGATAAAGGTTTAGTGATAAGAGACTATGATTTTCGTAATCAGTGATAAAAATCATGATTAAAGATACGTCACGTGAAAATCTGATAAAATTATCAGTTACTGATAAGAATTAGTGATAAAAGACTATTATTTTTGAAATCAGTGAGAAAAATCCTTATCAGTCATGTATGACTTGAAAAATTGATAAAAAATATTTACTGATAAGAAATTAGTGATAAGAGCTGATTGAAAAAAACATCCAAAAGGATATTCGAGTTTAGCCTGAAAAATCCTTATCAGTCATGTCTCACGTGAAAAAATAAAAAGTAGGTCAGATTTTTGTCAGTTTACCAGAGTAATATTTTACCAGAGTAATATTTTACCAGAGTAATATTTTAACAGAGTAATATTTTACCAGAGTAATATTTTACCACAAAAATATGGCCCAATAGTCTTTTGGACTCAAAAAGAGGACTTACGAAACGGACGTTATTTATGACGGGCTAGTTGGAGCATCACTACTAATATAAAATTAATCAAAGCATTTAAACTTTATTGTCGTTTTAAATTCCAGAATCCAGGATAAGAAAAAATGTCTTTTTGAAATTTCAAAATACAAACGAAACAATATTTTGCAAAGCTATTTTCATCTTTATTCCGGTTTTTTTTTATTTTAAAAAATGTGCAAGCTTTTAATTTTTTTGTGTTTTTTCGACTGGGGTACAAAACTTTTTTTTAATCCGCGTCTTATATTATGAGTAACAATTATATAAAAAGCATATTGCGTGTTATTATTAATTTAATATTAAAAAAATGAACCTCAATTTGGATAAGGAAATGGTAATTGAGGAATAAAGCAGAAAACATAATTTTATTTTCATGTATTCAAAGAAATGCATATTAAAAAATGCACCGTCATCGGGACAAAATAAGAGAAATTTTTTTAGTGATTCTTCACGGGTGGCCCAGAAACAGATACCAAGTTACAAAAAAGTGAAAAAATAATTAATGAAGTCATCCTCTGCATTTAAAGCTTGGGATTGTGTGCCGTCCTGGGAAACGAACAAAAAAACATTTTTCAATTATTTATTTTTGTCATATGTAATTTAAAATTCCAAATGCATTAATTTCATTGTTGAGATTTTACATTGTTACAAACAAAAGCCACATTTTTGATTGAAAACATTCTTTTAAAACATTTATTTTAATCTTTAACAATGGAAAAATTCTTTATATTAAATCTCTTTATGCATTTCAACAACAAAGATAAATTCAATGCACATTGATTTTCTATAAACAATAGATGATATAAGACGCCTAAACGAAATGTGATTTTCATTTTGAATAAATTGACCCCTTTTTTAAAAATTTTTACATTGCAAAGGTGCTGTTCAGAATCAGGCAAGTTTGCTAAAATCGTCTCACGTTTTGAGGCTACTTTATGTATTTTCCAAAGTAGCCTCACGTTTTGAGGCTACTTTATGTATTTTCCAAAGTAGCCTCACGTTTTGAGGCTACTTTGCTGTTAAATGAATGTTTTATTATTTTTAAAAAAGTGAGGCAATTTTTGCTACAAAAATCGCCTCAAAAAAATGAATATATAAAAAGCTAAAAATACAGTATACTTTTTAAATATATATTTAACAACAAAAACAAACAATTATTAAATTAACAAACAATGAAAACTACAGAGTAAAAAAATGTACAGTAATATATATATTTCTTTGGTTGCTGATATAACATTTAGATTATCAGCATCACCAGTATTATTTGAATCAAGAGCAACAATTTTTTCTTTCTTGAAGTTGATCAAAGTTATCTCGAAGAAGATGTGTTGTTCATAATCGTCGAAAATGATAAAAAAGAGCATCTTGAACAACATAATTTTTGACGTGTTCATCTACGGAGTGTGAAAAAGCATCCTTCTTCTTCTTCGATACATGTTTTAATAATTATTAACAATCTGAAACAAAGTAATATTAATAATAGTAAAAAAATGTGGATAAAATCTAATACAAAACAGAGATATAAAAATTTGTAAAAGAATAGGAGCACAAAAAAAGTAAAGCGTTAGAAAAAAATTTGTAACAAAAAAAAATTTTGTCAAAAGAGTTCAGATTGCCAAAACTCAAAAAAGTTTTAAATTTTTTTTGTTACAAATTTTTTTCTAACGCTTTACTTTTTTTGTGCTCCTATTCTTTTACAAATTTTTATATCTCTGTTTTGTATTAGATTTTATCCACATTTTTTTACTATTATTAATATTACTTTGTTTCAGATTGTTAATAATTATTAAAACATGTATCGAAGAAGAAGAAGGATGCTTTTTCACACTCCGTAGATGAACACGTCAAAAATTATGTTGTTCAAGATGCTCTTTTTTATCATTTTCGACGATTATGAACAACACATCTTCTTCGAGATAACTTTGATCAACTTCAAGAAAGAAAAAATGCACTTGCTGATCGTTTGATTGGTATTTTATCTCCTGTTTTTGTAAGTTGTTTTATTACATTTGCTTGTTAAATCTAATAACTATACTTTTTAGGTTGAAAAGCGGCTCTTTTTACAAGGCAGTGTACACTTACTTTCTTCGTAAGTTTTATATAATTTTGTCATCAGTTTAAAGTCTTTGTTACTATTTTTAGGTCATAATTCTCTGTTGCATTTCTTTGCATGAAAAGTGATAAACCAGATTTGGAATTCAAATTCTTGTAAATTTGTTGCTGGATATGATTTTGCAAAATTTGCAATGAGTGATAAAGGCACTCAATCTAAACGGTAAGTAATTTTCACCACACAACATTGTTAAAACAATATTTTTTGCAGAAATGATGATCACTCCGTAGTTGCTCTTGATTCAAATAATACTGGTGATGCTGATAATCTAAATGTTATATCAGCAACCAAAGAAATATATATATTACTGTACATTTTTTTACTCTGTAGTTTTCATTGTTTGTTAATTTAATAATTGTTTGTTTTTGTTGTTAAATATATATTTAAAAAGTATACTGTATTTTTAGCTTTTTATATATTCATTTTTTTTGAGGCGATTTTTGTAGCAAAAATTGCCTCACTTTTTTACAAACATTAAAACATTCCATTAACAGCAAAGTAGCCTCACCTTTTGAGGCAACTTTGGAAAATCAACAAAGTAGCCTCACCTTTTGAGGCAACTTTGGAAAATCAACAAAGTAGCCTCAAAATCTTTTTTCGCGCGGACATTTTCGGGACTTTACGTGAAATTTTGATTTTGGTCCAAATTTTAAAAAATGGGGTTAATTTATTCAAAGTGAAAATCACATTTCGTTTAGGCGTCTTATATTGATTAGTTTTTTAATGTTACTTTGTAACAAAGAAAAAAAATGTGATGATGATAACAAAAGAATTGAACATATTTTGTTTTCATTTTTATAATGCATTGATGAAATATTACTTTTTTTTAAAATCTATTGTAAATTTCTTTATACATTACTTGTTATTACAACAATTTTTCCATTGCTGTTTAGCTATAGCAAAGTTTTTTATATTATATTGGGAACATACTTGAAACATTTAGGAACTGAATGTATCGTTAAAACAATAAAACCGCCGCTAACAATCTTTTGAACACTTGATGCAGTTTTTTACATCACCTTTTTTTCTGTTTCCGTTTAAATAAAAGAAACATTGATTTTTAATTTAAATGAACTCCTCCTTTCTTTTACTCTAAAACTCGTGTCTCTTGTACGAGAAAAATGACCGTTATCTTTCGCCTTCTCCAATTAAAATCTCATTTCAGTAGATGGACCACGGGCTCTTTTTGTGTCCGGTTATCGCGGTTTTGGTTATAAATGGTCCAAAATAGGTTAAAAATCATGGAAAAACATGGATTACTTGACAAAAACTTTTTTCATGAAGGTGCGGTCAAATTCTAAAAATCTCAAAAAATAGTCGATTTTTGCATGTTTCGACCCAAAATTAATAGAAGCAAGTAAGATATCGATGAAAGATCCCGTAGTTTTGAAGTACTAACCATGTGCAAACTTTTGGTAATAAAAGTTTAAGGACAATGGCTCTTCTCTTTATTTGGCAGCACTTTGAAAATGTCAAAAAATCGTGAAAAATCGTTGTTTTTTTAGTATTTACTTTCTCACAACTTTTCTAATGCTTAGATTGACTATCCCACCCGCTCTTTTAAAGCTGGGGTCATGCTTTACAAGTTAATGCCATCCTTGCCCCTGTTTTCTTTAAAATGAAAATGCGTCAGCACATTGAAAATGATTACGTTTTTGCTGTTTTTCTTATAGATAAACTTTCGACTGCCATATTTCAAGAACGAAGTTTTTTAAAGTAAAATCCTCCGTTTCAGCTCTGATAAATATATAAAAGATTAGATTAATGTAGAAAACAAGTAGCTAGCTAAAGTTCTGACAGAGGAGATGCGATTTTAAAGCAATGCATTTTTCTTGATATTTATCGTATAGCAAAGCTAAATCAGTGCCTAATGGCAACCAAAGCTCAGATCGCTAATTCCTCCGTTTCAGCTCTTAAAAATATGTATGAGATCCTAAAACAACCGATAGAAATTATATTTTAGCATTTTTGACCAGCTAGATGCATTTTGAAACTCTATATATAGGATCGAAACCCAAAACATTATAATTCAATTTTAAACGATTTCTAATCATTCTTTTGGGTCCAAATATATTTAAAAACATGAATTGTATTAATAATACATGAATTTAACCAAAAAACAGCAAAAAAAATTTTTAAAAATTTCTTCAATTTTTTTCCACAGGGGGGACCACATGAAAAAATTAAAAAAAAAAAAAATCTGAATCCGGATTCAGAATCCATATACTTTTATGAAAACATCAGGCACCTCGTTACTATTAATAAGTGAGTATTTGGCTATCTTTTGGTATATAAATCATCCATGTACGCCCCTTCCCAGCAAAATCCGAGTTAACCGGACAAAATATAAATAAAAAAGAGCCCGTGATTGGAATTGTAATGCCGTGTATACATTGTTGTCCAAAAGATGTTTTTTCTGCTTCAAGACAAAAAATAAATTTGGCAATGAAAAATTTCTTTTTTTCTCAAATATTTAATCAATAAAAATCGAAAATGTTTGTCCATTAAATGTTCGCCCCGCGCCCCGCCCCGTGCCCCGAAATTTCTAAAAGTCCCCCCGCGCCCCGCCCTTCGCCCCGTCGGGGCGCCTCGGGGCGCCCCGGGGCGGGGCAAAATCGGGGCGAAGCATAACACTGTTCGCCATACAGGTAAGTTTGTATGGTAAATGGTTAGTTATTATATTATAGCATATATATAAGGACTAATAATTGCCTTTGTTTTAGGTGATGAAGCTGGCAGTGGTGCTTTTGCCCTACTGTCAGCTTCGGTGGATATCGTGGTTTCTGTTTTGGGAATGGACTTCCTGAAGGTGATTCACGCCTAACTAATTCATGTATGCTATATTTGAAAATGTTGTTGTTTCATGTTTTTTTTATTTGTTTTTGATGTGTGTTGAATAAAATTAATACATTTAGAAAAGTGTCGGTTTTTTAATGTCACTCATTCTTTGTTTTAGTTAACATTTTTGTTCGAATTTTTTACAGAATAGTGACCTCTTTGCGTGATGATATCCCCTGAGGTCACTTTTGCTTATTGATCAACAGTTTCTTTCTTTTCATTTTTTACGCTGTCACAGATATTTTTTGTCATTCATTTATAGCGGTTTTTGAACTTTCTTGTTTTTTGTATTTTTAAATAGAAGTGGTAATGGCTGGCAACGGTAATTGAAGTTTTTTATAGTTCGAAATATGATGTAATTTTACAGACGAAAATAGATGGGATAAAGTTTTTAATAGTTTCCCGAGTGCAGCAGTAGTTGAAAAACTTCACACAAAAAGAAAGATCACTACTTTCAACAAACTTCTTGGCACAGATTTATGCAACAGAGATCCAGAAAACGTTGATTACTGTCACTGCGGCAATTGTAAAGAAATGTCTAGTTGCCTGGAATCCTTTTGCTGTAAAGAGGTATTATCAGCTAACACTGCTGCAGCCGAAGGATATAAAAATTATTCGAATGAAAACTGTATTTGTGACAACATAACGATTACCAACATGGTTGAAAATGAAGAAGAACTAAAAGTGTTTATCAACACTTGTAAGTTGCTTGGGAACTCAAATTCCGAAGAGATTGAGTTGATCACAGTGTATGGTTTCTTTGCTAAAAGAATTTTTGAAAAAATAAAAAAAATTTTTTTAGCAATTACCGATACACATCGTGTGCAAAGCAAAGAAAGCGTTCTATTTTTCACGCCGATGTTTGGCAAAATGTATTTCTGGCGTTAGCAAAAACCGCCAAGTTCAAATATTTCTTGGAAGAAAAATACGAAAAAATCGTGTTTTTTCTTCAAATAAAAGGTATTCAGACGTTTCCCCGACTGACATTTCCCCGACCGACGTTTCCCCGACCGACATTTCCCCGACTTGACATTTCCCCGACTCGACATTTCCCCGACCAAGACGTTTCCCCGACCAAGACGTTTCCCCGACCAAGACGTTTCCCCGACTAAATCATAAAAAATTTCCCCGACGTCAAAAAAAATTATTTTTCGAAAAAATGGAGAACTCCAAAAATTCCAAAGGTAAAGTAAACGAAATTCAAATTATCTATCTAAGCTTAATTTAAAGTTTCATAGGATTATCAAATTACTATTGGTTTTCTCCGATTGCTGTTTCTCCAACTTAAGCATTTCTTCAGGTAAAATACTGAACTTCCCAGGGTTTAGTATTTTACCTTAATAAAGTCGGCCTATGTAAGATATAACACTCAGTTTATTGGTTTTACCCGTCCCACTATTCCATGTACTAAGCTAAGTGTTCTTAGGGTTTCCTCAGGGTTTCTTAGGGTTTCCTCAGGGTTTCTAAGGGTTTCTTAGGGTTTCTCAGGGTTTCACAGTGTTTTTTATAATGTATTTGTCGGAGAAAAAGTAGTCGGAGAAACGGTAGCCGGAGAATTGTCATGCAATCGAAGAAAAAAAACGTTTTAACTTTTTTTGAAGTCGGGGAAATTTTTTATGATAGAATCGGGGAAACGTCATGGTCGGGGAAACGTCATGGTCGGTGAAACGTCTTGGTCGGGGAAATGTCGAGTCGGGGAAATGTCAAGTCGGGGAAATGTCGGTCGGGGAAACGTCGGTCGGGGAAATGTCAGTCGGGGAAACGTCTACTAATCCAAATAAAAGTTTTTTAAAAAAGATTTTATATATAATTTTTTGATAAAACTTCTATTTTTTTTGTCTTTTTATGATATATAATTAAATTTTACATGTTTATAACATTTTTATGTCGTATGCATAGTTATTTTCACAAAAATCATATATTAAACGTAGTTTTAAAAGAAAGCATATCTAATGTTGGACTTCACGTTTTGCAGAAATTAAGGATGTTGCTGCAGAAGCATTTTTAACAGGTATAAATCAATGAAAACATTCGCTGAGATTATTGTATAGATGTCCAATTATAAATGAAAATGGTGCAATTGTTGCTGTTACAGCAATTTGTGATCATCATTTCATCTCAAGCTTTAACTCAAAAATTGTTTTGGAAAATATGCGATCAATACATAAACGACGAAGATCATAAATTATGTAATCGAGAACATTTTTAGAAAAAAGTTCATTTATTTTTTCTTACATACTCTTTACAGTGAAATGAATGAAGTGAAAAATTACAAATTTCTAGCATGATTAATACATAATATAAAATATATTTAAAGCATCAGCGTTAACACATCATGATTGATTATCCTTAACTAATACCACAACAGATGAATCAAGTCCGGCTTCTTTAAAAGTTTCAATTCTATTTGTTCATTCTGCAACAGTTCCATATTCTTTGTACCTATCAGGAGCACATGCCAATTCGTTACGAGGATAAGCTGATATAAATGAAAAATCTTCAGGACATTTCCATGCGCAATAACTGTATTGAAAAGAACCTAAAAAGTTAGATTAAATCAAAGAACAAAAAAGAAAACAAAGCTTACTTCTAATGATTCGGTTGCAACGACGATGATGATTTTTTGCTTCAAATTCTTTCAATTCATCTCCTTCACGTTTTTGATTTTCCAAATGTTCAGATTAAAGGCGACGACGTTCTTGTAATTCCTTTCAGTCTTCTTGTAAAGCTCTTTCATATTCTTCTTCTTCTTGTTCACGTCTAAGGCGATTATTTAATTCACGTTGAGCTCTAAAAATTTACAAAGGTTCACGTTTAATATATAAATTTTGTGAAAACAATAATAAATAATGTACAAAAACAAAAAACTTTATCATAAAAATGTTATAAACATGTAAAATTTAATTATATAACATAAAAAGACAAAAAAAATGGAAGTTTTATCAAAAAATTATATATAAAATCTTTTTAAAAAAACTTTTATTTGAAGAAAAAACACGATTTTTTCGTATTTTTCTTCCAAGAAATATTTGAACTTGGCGGTTTTTGCTAACGCCAGAAATACATTTTGCCAAACATCGGCGTGAAAAATAGAACGGTGAATTCGATGTGCGATATGCTTTATATAGAAAATTGACGATTTTGTTTCATGGATCGAAAAAAGGCAAACAACGATTACCTCTTCCTTCCTGTATTGTAAGCTATATTCGAAGCAAATATCCGGATCCTGATAATATTTATGTTGGATTTGTTGACGATGGTCAATAATTTTTAAAAAGTCATCACCACATAGGTTTTTAAATTTTGTTATTTTATTGTTTATTTTTCCTACTTTCATGACGTACATTTTTTGCTTTTATATGTGGATCTTTCGCGTGCCATGTCAATTGATTGGGGTCCGGAAATATGGGTTCACTTTTTCCAAAAACCAAATCAATGAGAAAAAAAGAGCTTGTCTTTCATTGATTAAAAAATCTTTTTCGAAAACCAATTAACAGAAACATGGCACAAAGCAATGTGACCTAATTTCTTAGAATTCCGGTCAGGATAAATTTGCCATGATCCATTGAAACTGAAAAGGAGGAAAATACATCCGACTCCAAAGAAGAAAAAACTGCTTCAGATTTTTCAGAATCATCTGATGATGAACAACATCAAGAAATATAATCATATAATATTATTTCATTTTTCACACATATTTATTTTATTTGTTTAATAAAAACTAACAATTCCATAAGTCCAGAACAGCAACGACGATATCATATCAGCCGAAGCTGACAGTAGTGCCAAAGCACCACTGCCAGCTTCATCACCTAAAACAAAATCAAATAATAGTTCTTATATATATGCAATAATACAACACACTAACCTTTTATCACACAAAACAACATCATCCATTGATGCATCATCAACTCCATCATCCATTGGAGCACCACCAACAACAGTCAATGAAACAACAGCCGAAGCTGACAGTAGTGCAAAAGCACCACTGCCAGCTTCATCACCTAAAACAAAATCATATATTAGTTCTTATATATATATGCAATAATATAATAACTAACCTTTTATCACACAAACTTACCTGTTCCTAAAAATATCATCTTATTTATAAGCAGAACAGCGCCTAAAAATATGGATAAAACGATGGTTTCAACAAAGTTGCACGAAAAAATTGCAATAATTTTATTAAAAAAGTTCACGGCACGTTTAATAAGGATTATAACAATCACAAAAATAAAAAGAATGAATATATAAATAAAAAATGCAACATTTGTGTCGAAAAAAGAATAAAAAATTTATTGTTGCAAAAAAAGATTTGAGCAGCAATGAAAATTCAAATTTCGCGCGCTTTTGCCTGAAAAACCCTGGTGAATGTTGTTATTCATGCTCGTTGGGTCCCTTTAATCCAATCATTGAAACAAATTTGTCTTCAAAAGTTTGCGGCGGGGAGCGTCTTGCAGAGCAAACTGAGTATTTATTGGAAGTTTCAAAAGAAAAAATGGCATTGATCAACTTGGTAGAAATATGTTATAATCTGTTAAAGAGAGTGTCGAAATTAAACTTACAAACAAATCTCAATTAAAACCTCCAGTCTACCACTCAAAGAACTTAATGCTGAGGCGGGGAGTGTCGTGGAGAAACTCCACGATTATGCAAATTATGGAATGGAAATCTCATTCACATCAAAAGTATATAAAAGGACGGTTGTCCATTCTCATTTTATCTTTTTCATTTGTATTTGTATATCTATCTTTGTTACTGACATGTTGTTTCATCATCAATAAATACTTTATATTAAATATCTTGCTGTGGATTCAAATGATGCGTTTCTTCACAACATTTTTGTCCATAAGATTAGCTTTACGAGCCAGCCATTTATTCCCGTGAAAAACTATCATGGGACGGGCACCGATCACTAGTTATGAATCAAAAAAATATGGACAGAATATTTAAAAAATGTTGTGATAAAATTGATAATTCAATCAATCGATTTCCACTAACATTTAAATTCCCAATTATTGCAAAAGCTGCATTTTGGATAATTTTAATTCTTATTTGTTCTGCAATTGAAAGCCATTTTAGTTCTAAATTGCAAAGTGAAAGATGAATTAATGTAGGAAGTTCATTTTGAGTAACGGGGAATTTGTTAAACAAAAATGTAAACAAAGTAATTCTTTCTGACATAGGTACAACTTGTTGACCATGAACTGCAGTAAATGTGTTTGCCAAAAGCCCTGAACCATGAGGTACGGTTAAATATGTTTCAATCAAATTAGGATATATCATTGAATTAGTTAAAACTGAATCCATGATTTTCGCAAATCCCGTAAATTGATCCAATTCTGCTTCTGTGACAACAGTTTCAAGTAAAACAGGTTCCAATGCAACAGTTTCAGATGCAACAGTTTCTGAAGCAGCAGGTTCCGATGCATTTGGTTCAGTTGTCAAAATCATTCCATTTTTACACATTCCAATTTTTATGCATTTATCATACCGGCATCTGCGGCAACCTCGACCAAGAATGCATGGTGCTGAAATTTACAACATGATTTAAAGGGAGTGTCGGAGATAGTGAAAAAATTTTTACGACAGTTTTCCGTCATTCCAAGTGATGGGGAATGAAAAAGTTTGTTCGCCCGCGCGCCACGAATGCATTCCCCATCACTTGGAACGACGGAAAACGGTCGTAAAAATTTTTTCACTATCTCCGACACTCCCTTTAAAGAGTTTAAAAAAAAAGGATTTTTCTGTAGAAATTGAATAAATTATGTGACTCAATTCAACATTTTCTTTAATAAAAAAACAAGTTCTTTTTACAGTTTTCATCAAACTTGATGATGACTCATTGAACAGGTTCAAAGACCTTTTTTTTGAGGATTTTCTGCAAAACCGAAATTTTTTTGTCACGGATTTGGCTCAAAATGTTTTTCTGGGGTAATATGGGCCCAAACACGCCAAGTTTATCATCAGTTTCCCCCAACTTTACGCGGCTCTTTCTAGAGTAAGAACTGCTTCTTAATTCAAGTTTAATTTTGTTAAATAGCATCTGCTTTTTCATTTTACTCCTTTTTTCATTTTCTCTCCTTTTTCCCTGTTTTTTTACGCGAGACCCCAAGTGGCCTTCGACCCAATGTTTTTTTGTGGGCTGATGTTTTGCGGATGTAATGAGGCTATTTCCACACCCCTGACTACCCTATTACAAAAGTTCCTTCTAGCACGGTGTGTCAAACGCAAAGAAAACTGTCCGATGAGAGAAAATTTTTTTTTGCATTTTTCCATATTAAATTTTTAAAACTAGATTCTGAGAGACTGAAGCAATTTAAACGTTTTCTGTAAAAAGAAATAAAACGGTTACCGCCACATTAATATGTGTGACTTAAAAAATTTGAAAAAAAGGATTCAGAATCCAGCGGATTCAGAATCTTGGAAAAAATATTGTCCAAATTCTACAAAATTGCTATCATTCGAATCGTCTTGATGAGTAGATTACATTGAATGTAAAATTTAATGTTGTTCAGGATTCAGAAACCAGAGAAATTAAAATAAAAAAAAAGAAAAATAAAATTTTTAAAAGATGTGAATCTTTTTCCTGACTTCTAAAAAAACACTTGATTTAACATTTAATGTAATCTACTCATCAAGACGAATCGAATGATAGCAAATTTGTAGAATTTGTACAATATTTTATTCCAACATTCAGAACCCAGCGGATTCTGAATCCTTTTTTTCAAATTTTTTAAGTCACACATATTAATGTGGCGGTAACCGTTTTATTTCTTTTTACAGAAAACGTTTAAATTGCTTCAGTCTCTCAGAATCTAGTTTTAAAAATTTAATATGGAAAAATGCAAAAAAAAGTTTTCTCTCAATGGACAGCACAACACAGCGTGTCTAATAATATTCCTTATAAAAAACCAAAGAAATCTCAATCTATCTAAGTAGTGAGTGACTGGCTTTAGCGTTATTTTCGACATGGGAGGAGCCTATGGTATACTGTAGTTTTTCAAGGATGTTTTCAAGGCTGTTTTGGGTTACTGTAGGATACTGTAGTTTTCACTCAATGCTTTTTTCATTCTTTGCGATTTCGAAATAATATTGCGAAATATTTTTGCGAAACTTTTTATCAGCTCTGATAAGAATTTTACTGATAAGAATTTTTACTAATAAGAATTTTTTAATGATATGGATTTTTTTAGTGATAAGAATTTTTAGTGATAAGATAACAAAAAAAAAATCGATATTTTTTTATCGAAAAAAGAGGGACCAGTTTTTAAAGGAAACAGTTTTTTTGTTTTAAATAGAAGTGTTAACGAAAAAAAAACTTTTGGTTACCGATAAGAAACTATTACTGATAAGAAAAACTATTACTGATAAGATAAAAAAGAATCAATAAAAGATCGATATTTAAAAAATTTATCCGTTATCACTCATAAAAAAAAGCAACCACTATAAAATCTAATCACCACAACAAATATTTCACGACTCACTCCCAGAAACATATTTCTCAATAATGATGACTTTAAAAAAAGAAACACCACTTCAATAAAAAATAGCATACTGTATAAAAAAAGGACGCCACTTTTCCCGCCAAAAAAAGGACGCCACTTTTCCCGCCAAAAATATTTCGCAATAATTTGTCAACAAACAAAACAATCGATATAAAATAAAAAATTTTGAGACGGTGGTAATTAAGTTTCCAGCCAAACTTTTTTCGTGAAAAAAGTTTGACTGGAAAATTCCCCCAAGGGCCGGGCGGGCGGGCGGGCGCAACGTTTACTCCTTGTTCGCAACGTTTACACTTTGTTCGCAAAATCAATGAGGTATTAATACAAATAACTTTATTATCTCTTTTTAACAAATTGAAGTACAAAATGACCGTTCGCACGATCACAAACAATAGGATTTCCAAGAAAATCTTTAAATTCTAAAGAAATAGAATGAACCAAAGTTTTTTCAACCTTCAAGTACAACGGATCCGAAAAGAATGAATAAACTGTTTTCCCTTTTTGGACTGGTATTATTGCAATTTCCGCATCATGATTCTTATTAAATGACCGGAGAATCCCATGAACATGGATACAAATATGACTGTAGAAGGGGTTGACTGAGGGCAAGTCACTTGCAGTTTGATTATTTAATACTGTAGTTCCCTGAGTAAAACCTGTTGCTTGAGCAAAACCATGACTTAATTTCAATGAATTGATATATTTTGGGTCATAGGAAACAATAAATCGGTTTGAAAGTGTTTTTCTAAAGTTAATTGATTTCAACCCTTTTAATTGAAATTCATTTAATTCATTAGGTTTATCCTCTGCTGGGAATTCACTCATCTCAACATCTTCTGATGTAATTTCAGGTACAACTGGCTTTGTTATTGGTGTTTCAGGTTCAGCTGTAGTTTCTAATTCATCAACTTTTTTTCCTTCATCGGGATCTGGAAATGCAAATGGTACCGGTCCCTGTTCATTAACTTTCTTTCGTTCTCCGACTTCTTCTCCTTCATCAGGATCCGGAAATGCAAAGGGTGTCACTTCTTTTTCAACTTTGCTTTCATTATCATCCTTTTTTTCAGATTCACCAACTTTTTCATCAGGATCCGGAAATGCAAAGGGTGCCACTTCTTTTTCAACTTTACTTTCATTATCATCCTTTTTTTCAGATTCACCAACTTTTTCATCGGATGTTATCGCTGGATAATCTTCAGGTGCTACATTTTCACGTTCTCCAACTTTTTCATCGGATGTTGTCGTTGGCAAATTCGAATCATCTGTTTTATTTTCGGGTTCATCAACTTTTTGATTTTTATTATCAGATACTATAGATGGATAATTATCTTCTTTATCGCTGTCAATATCATCGAAAATAAAGGCTTCACTTTTTGGAGGTTCTCCACTAGATATACCTCTGTTTTCTTCTTCTTGCTTACGTTTATTTTCTTCTTCTTGCTTACGTGTTTTTTCTTCTTCTTGCTTACGTTTATTTTCTTCTTCTTGCTTACGTGTTTTTTCTTCTTCTTGCTTACGTTTTTCTTCTTCTTCTTGCTTACGTTTTTCTTCTTCTTGCTTACGTTTTTTTTCTTCTTCTTGCTTACGTTTTTCTTCTTCTTCTTGCTTACGTTTTTCTTCTTCTTGTTTACGTGTTTTTTCTTCTTCAAGCTTTCTCTTATTTTCTTCTTCTTGCTTACGTTTTTTTTCTTCTTCTTCAAGCTTTCTCTTATTTTCTTCTTCTTGCTTACGTTTTTCTTCTTCTTCTTGCTTACGCTGTTTTTCTTCTTCAAGCTTTCTCTTATTTTCTTCTTCTTGCTTACGCTGTTTTTCTTCTTCAAGTTTTCTTTCTTCTTCAAGCTTTCTCTTATTTTCTTCTTCTTGCTTACGTTTTTTTTCTTCTTCTTCAAGCTTTCTCTTATTTTCTTCTTCTTGCTTACGTTTTTCTTCTTCTTCTTGCTTACGCTGTTTTTCTTCTTCAAGCTTTCTCTTATTTTCTTCTTCTTGCTTACGCTGTTTTTCTTCTTCAAGTTTTCTTTCTTCTTCAAGCTTTCTCTTATTTTCTTCTTCTTGCTTACGCTGTTTTTCTTCTTCAAGTTTTCTTTCTTCTTCAAGCTTTCTCTTATTTTCTTCTTCTTGCTTACGCTGTTTTTCTTCTTCAAGTTTTCTTTCTTCCTCAAGCTTTCTCTTATTTTCTTCTTCAACTGTAATTCCGTGTTTCCCTCCTTCAGACACAATTGGAGGTTTTCGTACGGGTTCAGGATAATTAGCTTTATCATAAGTAAAAATTGTAGCATGATCAAGAATTTCAACATCAAAACCAATTTTTGTAATAATGGGTTCTTTTTTAGTTCCAACTTTTACCTCAGATTTTGGAGGATCATGTTTTTCTATAGGGTTTTCTACAGGTTTCGGATCTTCTTTAGACTTCTCTACAGGTTTTTCTACAGGTTTCGTATCTTCTTTAGATTTCTCTACAGGTTTTTCTACAGGCTTTGAATCGTCTTCATCATCATCGTCAACAATAATAACTTGTTGTTCTTGCTCCTCTTCGTCATCATCTCCAGCACCAGTTATATTTCCAATCACATCCCTTTTTGCTCTTTTATTTAAAACAAAAATGTCTGACAGACTTCGTTTTTCTCTTCTTTTTGGAAACATTTCTTCTAGCACAATTTCAACATTGGATGCCCCATAAGTATTAACAGGTCTTATAACTGTACTTGTACCATCTTGGAAATTTACCGTAATTTCATCTTCTGCCAATGACCATTTTGGTTCTAGACTAAATTCTTTTAATCCACAGCACCATGCGTTACCTGGTAACTCTAACGGGTTATCAAGTCTAATATTAATTTTATTTCCTTTATTTAGCATAAATTTTTGTGTAATATATTCCATGATTAAAAAAACACGACTGCTCAGTTTGTACACAAATTATAAAATGAAAAAGTTTTATAAAACCGTTTGATACTGTCTAAAAGTCTCTCGCGCATACATACTCTCTCTTGCACAATCTAGGTGCGAGTGTTTGTCCGTGTGTCCACAAGTGCATAAAATTTTAATGCGTTATTAGAAAAACTGTTAAAAAATATGTAAAAAATATGTAAAAGATGTGTAAAAAATATGACAAATTCAATGGTTAAGGATACAAATTTGAACAAAAAGCTGACAAATTTTTTGCAAAAACTGAACATGTAAAAAAATATGTAAAAAATATAAAAAAAATATGGCAAATTCAATGGTTAAGCATAGCACATTGAGACAGTTTTGTGACAAAAAAATAACAAGGCTAAAAAGGGGTATACACATGGGGCAAAAATGATAGCATGAAAAAAATGGGGATGTATGGACACATGCTCACAAGGCGGATGTACGGATGCACGCTCACAAAAGTATAAATAGTTCGGGAGGGAAGGGGGGTAAAGTTCATTTGGAGCTTTTTGTTAGCTGACAATCAGTCGCTTATTAATATTACTCTTATTAAAAATGATGCGAAAAGTTGATCCAGATAGTGAACCTCATATCCCTTCCCCACTAGAAATTTTTACTCCCAAACCTATGAATGTTGCGTTTCAAAATACTAATGTGGTTGAATACAGTCCTCTTAATCCTTATGGAACGCTTCCGATTCGATTTTCAATCAATTCTGGTTCTACTTATCTTGATCTGTCACAATGTTATCTTCAAACAACGTTCCAGCTTAAAAAGAAAGAAGTTACAAAAGTGGATGGTAAAGATGTTACTAAATTTGTCAATGTAATTGCTACAGATGAAGTTAGCCCCATCAATGCCTTTGGAGCTACTGCATTGAAAAACGTTAAAGTCTCATTTAATGGACGTCAAGTATATAATTCAAATGATTTATATGCTTACATTAGACGCAGATTAGGGATTGAGAGTTCTCGGAATATTGACGACTTGGAACTTGCAGGATTCGCTGAAGATTCTGTAGATAGCCAAATTTCAGGAGCAGGCTTTGAAAATCGTCGAAGTAATTTTATTCAAAATAAAGAATTTCATGCAATCGCACACCTTGATGTTGACTTTTTTAAACAAAAAAAGTTTCTTCTTAATGAAATTACTGTAGATATTGAAATTACACCACATGATATGGATTTTAGTTTGATTAGTCAAGATAAAACTGCATATTCTTTTACAATTACAGACTATAAACTTTATGTAAAACAACATCATATTTTACCACAGTTGGATGACGAAATTCAAAAATCATTGAAAGCTGGTAATTTGGCAAAATATCCCTACACAAGAAATCTTGTTAATACACATTACGTATCTTCTGGAAGATTTGATTACAAAGCAACTTTATATAACGATTTTATCCCCCAAACGTGTTTTTGTTGCACTTGTTGATGGACAAGCATTTAATGGAACTTTATACACTTCCCCTTTTGATTTCAAAAAATTCAATGTTCAAAACATACATATTAGTGCAAATAGCAAACTTGTTCCAACTTATCCCTATGATTTATCCAAAAATGAATTTGTTCGCTGCTTTAAAGATCTTGTAGATACTACCGAAAATACAGGATTATCTTTCGAAGAGTATTTAAACCACACATGTATTTATGCGTTTGATTTTCAATCATATCATTCAAAAAATGCTACTGAATTGCAACATTTGGGAACAACTGCGCTTTCCATTAAATTTTCAAAAGCAGTGCCTGCAAACGGGATCCAAGTCATTATTTTTACAGAATTTGATTCATTAATGGCTTTTGACTATGCCCGAAACATTACCACTACTCTTCCTGTTTAATTTTTGTGTGCTTTGTTTTTTACGTGTTTTGTTTTTTTTTAATTTTTCGTGTTTTGTTTAACGATTACAATAAAATTTTTTTTAGATGTCATTTCAAAAGTTTATCGGTATTCCTTTTACTAGACACAATGATCTGTTAGAGACTGAAAAAAGATGTAAAATCGCACTAGGAACTGTTAAGGAAGCCACTAATGCTATTGCTAATAATCAAGAAACTCAGGAATTTCTTCAACGTAAACAGGAATACAAAGAAAAACAAGAAGATATTCCCAAAAGTTTAAACAAAGAAATCCCCACAAAAGCTGCCACTTTAACACCTCCTTCTTCGGTAAAAAAAAGAAAACAACCAGTTAAAAACAATTTTGTATTTCCTATTGTAAAAAAATTTCGCGAAAGTCAAAAAAGAAAACCAAAACAGAAAAAAGCTGCTCCCTCAAAGAATGTAACTGGTTTACAAAAATGGAAGTTTATTCGTGAAGACTAAATGTATTTTTTTTCCTTTTATTGTTAAATAAAAATGAAGGTCATTTGAATAGCGCGCAAAAAAAGACAGATGTTTTCCTTCTTTCATTTTTGGAGGATAGAAAAAAATCATACTGTAAAAAACATTGATTTTGCAAACAAAGTGTAAACGTTGAGAAGAAGGAGTAAACGTTGCGCCCGCCCGCCCGCCCGGCCCTTGGGGGAATTTTCCAGTCAAACTTTTTTTCACGAAAAAAAGTTTGACTGGAAACTTAATTACCACCGTCTCAAAATTTTGATTTTATATCGATTGTTTTGTTTGGTGACAAATTATTGCGAAATATTTTTGGCGGGAAAAGTAGTGTCCTTTTTTTTGGCGGGAAAAGTGGCGTCCTTTTTTTGGCGGGAAAAGTGGCGTCCTTTTTTTGGCGGGGATACAGTATGCTATTTTTTATTGAAGTGGTGTTTCTTTTTTTAAAGTCATCATTATTGAGAAATATGTTTCTGGGAGTGAGTCGTGAAATATTTGTTGTGGTGATTAGATTTTATAGTGGTTGTTTTTTTCTTATGAGTGATAACTGATAAATTTTTTAAATATCGATCTTTTATTGATTCTTTTTTACCTTATCAGTAATAGTTTTTCTTATCAGTAATATTTTCTTATCAGTAACCAAAAGTGTTTTTTTTCGTTAACGCTTCTATTTAAAACAAAAAAACTGTTTCTTTTAAAAACTGGTCCCTCTTTTTTCGATAAAAAAAATATCGATTGTTTTTTGTTATCTTATCACTAAAAATTCTTATCAGTAAAAATTCTTATCACTAAAAAATTCTTATCAGTAAAAATTCTTATCAGAACTGATAAAAAGTTTCGCAAAAATATTTCGCAATATTATTTCGAAATCGCAAAGAGTGAAAAAGCATCGAGTGAAAACTACAGTATCCTACAGTAACCCAAAACAGCCTTGAAAACATCCTTGAAAAACTACAGTATACCATAGGCTCCGCCCATGTAAAAAATGACGTTAAACCCTCCGCCTCACTACTTATCTAGTATGAATTTAAATTTTCCCCTTATTTTTGGTCGACAAGGGGGGGGGGGGGGTACTTTCACCAGTTCCACCCCCCTATTTGCGGCCTTGTATACCCCAACCAAGGCCGTATTTAGGGGGCGGGATTCTACACCGATGCCCCCCGAAACTGTAGAATTTCCTTTGATCTTTTGCCGCTTCGTGTTGGAACAGTGTTTTCCCGATTCCGATTCCGATTCCTCGATTCCGATTCCGATTCCTTATAAGGGAATCGACTAGAATCGGAATCGGAATCGAGAATCGGTGGAATCGGATCGGAATCGGAATTAAAGGAATCGATTCCCACTTTGGTACTGAAAACTAAAATAGAATATATTTTTTAAGAAAAACATAGAAGTGGATTCACTTCCTAATTGAGAATAATGACTTTTTAAACACAACGTGTCCCTCTAATATTTATAAAAAAGGCCAAATTTTTTTGAATTTGGATTTTTCATGTATTTTTGCCACTTTTTTTTGCTTCCTTGTTCAAAAAATAAGTAAAATTTTTCGTAAAAAACGATTTAGAAAAAAATGAGGAATTGGAATCGATGGAATCGGAATCGGGATCGGAATCGGAAAAACAAGATGGAATCGATTCCGGATGGAATCGGAAAAAAGTGGAATCGGGAAAACACTGTGCTCGAAGTTGAAAAAAAATGAGTTTTATGAATAATAATCTCATTAACTTCTTCCACATGCAATTTATGAATTTGTAAAATTTATCTCACCGATACTTTTCATACAAAGAAATCGACCGGATGTGAAAAACAATCAAACTGATTTCTTCCACGTACAATTTTTGAGAAATTCGTAAAATTATCCTAATTTTTTTTTTCACCTCTCAATTCTTGGACTTTCAGAAAAAGCCTAAAAAAGTTAGGCAAAAAGTCGCATTTGCAAAATTTCGCCAAACAAGGTTTTTCACTATTTTTGTTGTTTTCCTCAAAAGTCTCATTTTTTTGAGCCTGAAAAAGAGAGATTTTCCACCGAAAAATGACTATTTTACTGTGTGACACGGGCTCATTTTGGGGCCAAATTTGTCCCCTTTTAAAATTAGGTTAAACACGCTTAGAATCCATGGAAAAACGATATTAGGGGTTTTCATGTTATATTTTGGGGTTGCCCCTAGCGCTGTCAAGCGTTGGCGAAAAAGTGACAATACGTTGTAAGTATGGACAACGCGTTGTCAAAAAAATTTTTTGATTTTTTTGTTAAATAATGATAAGGGATATCCAAAAGTAATTAAAAAGTTTTTTTTGACTTTTAAAAACAGTTTTGAAAAATGACAGCGCGTTGTCCCTCCTGACAGTGTATTGTCGGCCCTGACAATGCATTGACAGTACTGACAACGCGTTGGCGCAGTGAAAAATGCGTTGTTTTAGCTTTAATATTTGTTGATGACAACTCATTTTTGTCAAAAAATTATTTTTTAAGAGTTTCGGATCTTTTTAGGTAAAAAAATCAAAAAAAAATTTTTTCGAAAATTTTTTTAAACTTTTTGAGATTTTTTTTCGAAAATTTCGAAAATTAGTTTTCGTTTCAGTTTTAATGGTTTAGAATTAATCAAATTTGCCTCCGCCTATGACATGCCTCTTATTAAAGTAAGTATTTTCTCTTTATTTAAAGCTTTCCTAGTTTTCGTTTTCCACGTAGTTGAAAATATGCTCAAAAATTTGAGAAAAATCATCTGGAAATCAATGTTTTTCCGACACATGATCACTAAAAACGTTTTTTTTGGCTTAAATGTCCATATTTTAACACTTTCTAAATGATTTCAACATAAAATAAAATAAAATAATTTTTTTCAAATTTTGAAAAATCAGTAATTTTCGAAAATCTTAAAATTGTTCAAAATGATTTCAAAACACTTCACCCCACCAAAATAAATTATAATAGATCTAAAAATAATGTTTTTAACGATGTGGTATCGTATATTAAAAAGAATATGAATGCTCATTTAAAATCAAAATTGGTAATGTGTTGTGCAGTATTTATGAACTCTTTTATTAATGAAGTTATGTCTAAAGTAAAATTTGATTTAAATTATTAAATTAAAAATTAAAATATTCAAAAAAAAGGAGAGAAAGCACACATTCCTTGTATCTTTTTAAATAAAAAAAAAAAAGGAATGTAAAAAAATAATGCTATGTTTTTTGAACAAAAATATATTTAGTTTTTTTTAATTTCCTTTTTTTATCGCTCAAAAAAAATTGTGTTGCATCATTCTGATGCAGTTTGTTTCGTCAAAACACTTTCAAAAGGCTTTTTGAAAGTGTTTTAAAACAAACTCTCTGAATTTTTCAAAAAACGCTGGCACAGCAAAAAATTCGTTTTTTTGGAAACCATTCCTATGTTTTCGTCTATGCTTAAAAAGCCTAAAAACAAAATATTGGAGCTTAAATCCTACCGTAACTTTGATTTTTTAGTCCCGAGACGCAAAAATTTGTTTTTTTAAATTCGTAAACGGCTGCAGATATTGGGATAACTTTGTATGGATATAGGGTAATCGAGGTCGCTGATTCCGAAAATCGATACCGTAACCCGAAATTTTCGCGTCGGGACCCATTTTCGGCATTTTTTCGACTTTGACCTAGAAAAAGTGACTCCCATTTTTGCGGTCGCGATTAGCTTTTATCACCATTGGATAAAAACATGTTTAGAAGCATTAAGTAATTATTATTAACTGAAAATAAATCATTTTTGACGATTTAGAGCGATTATGATTTATTATGATTTGATTTTGACAATGAGTTGTAAATACAGACAACGCATTGGCGGCTCTGACAACGCGTTGTCAGGGCAGTCAATGCATTGTCAGGGCCGCCAATACACTGTCAGGGGGGACAACGCGCTGTCATTATTTAAAACCATTTTTGTGCGTTAAAAAATAGTAACAATAACTTTTCGATGTCTCTTATCATTATTTTACAAAAAAAATCAAAAAAAATTTTGACAACGCGTTGTCCATACTGCCAACGAATTGTCGCTTTTTTGACAACGCTTGACAGCGCTAGTTGCCCCATCACAAAAACGGAAATGACAAAAAATGACGTTTTTTGGCACTTTTTTGCTCGAGAAATAGATTCCAGGTCAAATGAAACCAATCGCCTCGACAAATTTGTCGGGCTATATCTTGTCAACAAATTTGCTATAACAGATTCGGGTTAAAACTGAACGCAAAAAAAAAACTCTATGACAATAATTTTTTTTTATAAACTGTATATCTGTTTCACTGTCTAAAAAGTCATTTGATTTATCCGTAGGATCTCATGATCATTGTTTTCTACGAGCAATAAATGTTCAATTTCTTTTTGGCATTGTTTATCTTCCGTAACATAAACTTTATGAAACAGCCATCAGTTTTGTAATAAAATAAATATAAAGCGAATTATAACAAAACCGCTGCATAAAAAAGTAATGCTGCAAAAAAATTGAATTACAAAATTGATGGCTGTTTCATAAAGTTCATGTTATGGAAGATAAACATTGTTGAACATTTATTGCTCGTAGAAAGCAATGATAATGAAGATCCTACGGATGAAGCAAATGACTCTTTAGACAGTGAAACACATATATATAGTTTATTAAAAAAATTAGAGTCAGGCTCAAAAATCTCACTTTTTTGAGTCAGGCTCAAAAAAATGAAAATATTTTCACAAAAGTGCGGATTTCTCAACATGAGCTTTTTTGGACCCCAAAAAATGCCTCCTACAGACAAACATGGCATTTTTAACAAAAATCAGGGTTTGCTTAAAATTGGTCCTAGATTTTGAGATTCTTTTTACACAAGACAGGATTTTTCAAAGTGACAAAAAATGTCTGAGATTATTTTCATTAAACAACCAAAATCAGATGTTGAAAAACAACGTGAGATAAATTTTTCAATTTCTCTGAAAACCTTGTATGAAGAAAAGCTATGAGATGCTTTTTATGATTTTCTCGAAATCGGTAACTGAAAAAAAATCTGAATTTTATTTTAAAAAAACACCAAAAATTGATGGTGAAACGGGCCTGATATTATTTTTCAAAAAAGCCATTTTCTGTAATGGTTTTAAAAATATTTTATAATTCCGCGTCTTATTTGTAAATGCGATATTCGGATTAAGCAACCTCGATTTAGTTAGCTAGAGGACCCCACAGCCTTCGGCGGTGTTGTCCGGAAATCCTTGAACAATAATTATGATAAAATGCTTTTTTTCTATTACAAATTGTTTGCCTCGAGTAGCAAAGTTATTTTAATTTTGTTATAAAATCTTAAGCTTATTTTTTGTCAAAATCATAAAATAGGTTTTTAAAAATGTTACTGTTAAGTTCACCAACCCGGCGGTGAACTTAAGTGTTGCTTTTCTACGGTTACTGCTAACAATGCAAAAAAATACTAAACAATATTTTGCACTTTTTCAATAACACTTTTGATATCTCTATCAAATAGTGAAAAAAATTAAAAAGCATAGTTTTTCAGCAGAATTATTTCAACATTATTAAATAATTTTTAAGAAAAAGATAGTTTGAAGATAAAAAATAAAATTGCTTTTAAATCATAATTAGTTAGCTTCACATTTTATGCCATCAACAGATTCAAAAAAAATTTCTGTAATTTTCTTCTTCTGATAAAGCTAAAAAATGAGTGCAAAAAATAATAATTAATCTTATCAATCTAACACTCATCTTATTGGCTTTGTATTCTATACTTTATATTTAAAAAAAAAACGCAATTAATCGCAAAAAAATATAAAAGGATCTATCCACAAGGGTCGTGTAGTCGACTGGTCAAGCGTTGGCTCAACAGGAGGTAGGTATCTGGTTCGAGTCCGGCAAAGGGCCAGTTTAAAAATGAGTATGCGTACCCGTGCCTGAGCTCCTGCGGGCTAAGCAAGAGAGATCCTTAGGGGGTTTAGGCAAGCCTAAATCCGGCCTGAGATCACCACCGGGTTGGTGAACTTAACGTTTTTTTTTAACGTTAACGTTTACAAACAAATTTGTTTAATTTTTTCACCACAAAACACGAGCCGACAAACCACAAAAAAGCGTCATTTAAAAAAAGAAGAAGAAAGTGTTTTCCCCACAAGAGCACTATTTTTTGTTGAAAAAAAAACTGTTTTTTTGATGAAAAAGTACAATTAATATCTGAACTTCTGTATTTGATAATGTTATTTTTCTTTATCAATATCTGTTCCTAACATGCTAAATAACATATCTGGGTAGACTCAAAACATAAGAATTAATATAAGTAGATGTTTCTCTGTTCCGAAAACTCGTTATTTTCTATAGCGAACTTGATAATTAGTACTAAAAAAGCTTAAATTAAAGGGAGCGTCCACCTTAGTTAAAATGGTGTGTGTGAGATGAAAAATGCATTTGTTTGTGCAAGCGTTGTGAATGATTGACATAAAAATACAAACTTTTGCATTGCCCATTATTGATGACAGACACTTTCGCGTTAAGAAAAATGGTGGGTGTAAAAAATTCCATTTTAAATAAGGTGGACGCTCCCTTTAAATATAAAAATTTCTGTTTCTATACAAAAATTCTAGGGAACTGGAAGTCATTTCCCGCAAAAATCGGGAAATTTCCGGGAAAGGGAAATGGTCAACCTTAGAGACAACGCCGCAAGTCAAAGAAAAGAAATAGTGCGCTTTTCTCTTTTTCCCCCTGATTTTCAATAATTTTTATAAGAAAAGATTTATATGAACTGACAATGTGAGACTTCTCCTTTAAAAAAGTAATCAAAATAAAAAAGGAAACAAACTTTTTAAACATTCATTTGAACCTCTACAAACAAAATCGGGATTGTATTGATCTTGCAAAGAATCCACCACAAGAATCACAACATCTTGCACCATATCGATGAGTGCTGTTTGGAATAAGCTCTGAACATACACCACATGGAACTTTATTTTCCATTTTAAAATTTAAATTCAAATATATAAGATTAAGCAGCTACTTTTGAAGCAAATCAAATTAAATAATAAATAAAATTATTTTTGAATAATATTTTATTTTACTTGGATGGCTCAAAGCAGGTGACCGAGTTTTTTCAGGTCAATGTCATAGCGCGAGAAAGAAGCATGCCCTCTTTTTTTTTTAACCTGTGAGATTACAATCACTCGATACCACGGAAAGTATATCAAAGTCAGAATAATCAAAGCTGTAAAAAATAAGCCCAAAATGTCTGAGAAAAAAATCAATTAAATATCCCTGCAGTACTGCATGCAGTTACTAGCTATCTTTCAATATACAAAAAAAACTATTTTCATCCCTATATAGCTGCTTTATCACAATCAAGTCAGAAAATGAATTTCTGATGTCTATAACGTATTCTACAGTATCCTGAAGTCAAACAATGATGTTGGGGTATATGACATTTTTAGTGATATTAAAAAAATGTCATTACTTTTTAGAAAACGATGGAATCAAAAGTAAAACTATCAAAAATTATTTCCACAAATTATATGTATCTATAGAAAATTGATAAAATCAACATATTACTGATATTCATCACCTACTGTATCCTCAACTGATATGACCAAACGTCAAATAAAATTCATGAAAAATTTATTTTTTTCAAGGTTTTAATATACTTTATAGTTCAAAAAGATTTAGAAACATATTTCCAATAACAAAATGACACAGAAATAATGTTTCATTTAAAAAAGATTATTTTGTTTTTTATTATCTACCTGTGGCATACTGTAGAAACCAAATTTATTGATAAATCTTTTTTTTTACTTTTCAGTGTAGTATTTGTTTTCGGAAATATGTTTCTAAATCTTTTTGAACTATAAAGTATATTAAAACCTTGAAAAAAATAAATTTTTCATGAATTTTACCTCACATTTTTTTACCTCGAAAATCACTAAAAACCAAAAAACTAAATTTTCTACAGTAATCTCCCCATTTTACCATAATTAATTATTACTCTCTGAATAATTGTGGTAAAATTTGAAGAATTGTTTTTTTTGCAGTAATAAGGAGCTACGTTTAGTTTACTAAATGTTATACTTTTCCAGGGTGACAAAATGTGAGATATACCACAATTTCAGTTATTTTTGCACAATAATAATTATTTGTGGTAAAAGGTGGCTTTTCTTCTTTGTAACCGCGTAACCGTGTAACCGTTTGCATTTCGTGTCGAGAATTTGCGCGGTTACAAAAGATTCTTCTTTGTAACCGTTTTTTGCACTAATGCAAATCTATTAATATATTTTTAATATTTTACTGATTTTTTATCATTTTTATCATTTTATCACTAAAAATGATTAAAGGGACATACAATAATGGTTTTTTAAAAGTTTTTGTTTGTTTTAGTTTAAAATTTATATTGGATTTCGACGTTTGATTAAAGTTGATATTATTAGTTTAAATAATATTTTTATATAACCATTATCAATAAATGATTAGTGATAAGCTGGTTGGTAATGGTATTAGTTAAAAGTTGAACAATTAGGGTTATTACTTTTAACCTTTTTAATAGAAAGATTGATATAATAAAACTCTATCAAAAGTATATTAATTGTTTAAATAAGTATCTTTGTGGAAATATAATCTGAAATTAATTAATAAATATTCTATCAATAACTATATGATCAGAAATAAATTAACAATGAAACAATTAAATAATGTTTTGAATGCATTATTACTTTAATCAATTGCGTTAAGCTTTGAAGTTTTATTAAAGTTTTTTCAACTGCTTTAATTTATATTTTTATCTTATCAATAGTGATCGGATCCCGTGATAAGTTATGAATGAAATTAAAGTTACTGGAGGAAATATTAACAAAATATGGTACAGGGGCGTCGGTAGAATAAATAATAAAAATATTTTCAGCGATGTCCTTATAAAATTAACCTCACTTTGCAATTTTAGCAGAAACATTAAGGTAGCCCCTCCATTCTTAGAGTATTTTGTTACTAGTTACAGTACGCTGTAACAGAAAAATAATGCTAAACAAAATTAAAGTTCGCATCCCTTGGTGTTTCTCAAACAATATTAAATTACAAATAAATTATGATGATGGCAATAATATGGCGATGAAAAATAATTTGGAAACAAAAAGTTTTGCAACTATGGTTTGAAAAGACGAAGTATGCAAAAACAACTTAATAAAATTGGTCGATTATCGAGTGGGTCAGAGCTTTGCAAATGGATTTGTATAACCCTGTTTATATCTTTTTTACCCAAGGAGCGACAACCCCGAGTCGATATTTAATTACAATAATACTTGAGTCAAGCGGCGCTTAGCATCAAAGCAGTCAAAAAATTGTGGTCATGTGTGGCATAAATAACAAATTTGTAAAAATTTAATAATGATACATTTTTCATTTATACTAGCTTTTATTAAAACTAAGAAGGATGCGAGGCTTGAAGATGTATTTTTTTGTTTTAATATTTTTTTTCTGAAGTAAATGCAGCACCACTGCAATACAATTTAAATAAGGAAAACTTCCTTAATTATACTGTAGGAGATGTTGAGTAAGTTTGGTTAAAGGGGGAGTCGCACTTCATACAAACTTTTTATAAGAGGGAGCAGAGAAAAAGAGACAACGCTGTCAAGTAAAAGAAAAAAAATAGTGCGTATTTTCTCTTTTTTCTCCCTGATTTTCAAACTATAAGAAAACATTCATGTGAACTGCGACTCCCCCTTTAACCATAAAAAAATATTTAAAGCCGTTACTTGATTTCAGAGTTATCAATTACGAAAATCAAAGCCCATTTTTATCTACCCTTCCCAGAAGTAAATTTGATATTAGTAGAGTTAAAGAAGGAGCAGTAAATAAGGCTTCCAAATTAAACTCAGAAAATCAAACATAAGTCAATAAACAAAGTGATTCGGTAAACAGACGTCTCCGTTTCTTGCACATTGCACATACAAACATGAAAATCAAGTCAGAACAATCAGCGCTGATCTTCGTGCCTTGGAACAAAAAGAGAAAAAATTGAGAGAGAAGAAAATAAAACTTTTTGAAGAGATGAATGAAGAACAAATGCTCGAATTTTTCAGGGACATCAAAAACAGTGGTTTCCCGATTCCGATTCCGGAATCGATCCCCTTATAAGGAATCGGAAAAAAATGGAATCGGGTGGAATCGGATCGGAATCGGAAAAAACTGGAATCGGGAAAACACTGATTCAGAAACGAATCATTTGCAACTTTCAAAGGCAGTTACAAATAGGGATCGGATACCGTACCGTTTTTCGAAAAATGCGGTAACGGTAAAATACCGTTTTTGTAAATTGTCACGGTACGGTATTACGATAATATCGCGGTATTACCGTAATACCGTCCATTGTAACATGTCCCCAAATAAATACCAAATTTAATTGTACTAAAGCTATATTTGAAATCGACCAAAAAAGCAACAGAGTTTTTATGAAAAACAATAAACTTTAGATTTATTAATTATTTATTAAATTTTTTATGCCAATAATTTCCTCTGAAAAAGACTATTTTAGTGGCAAACTGATTAACCTTTTTCTAAAGAATAATTCATGGAAACATCTTTTCCAAATTGTGTATCAAAAAAACAAACTTTCATAAAAAAAGTTCACGGTACGGTATTGCGATATTTTTGACGGTACTGAAACCTTCGCGATACGGTAACACGGTAAATTACCGTACCGTTACCGCGGTAACGGTACGGTATCCGATCCCTAGTTACAAATGGGATAATTTTACCCAGAAAAAAACATTCTCTCCCATATTAATCATCAAATCATCGCAATTAAAAGTTCCGTCCAACGCTGTACTAATAATAGTCTAGAAACTGTCCATAAAGTAATTAGCGGCAGTAGCCTTCATTGAAGGCTACTTGAAGGCCCTTCAAAACTTTACACTTTATAAGGTAACAATATAGTAAATAAATTTAAAATGCTCTCCACATATATTTTTAGTTTGATATACTTGGTTCAGTTGATGAAGGAAATAATTGTCCAAATAACAACTACCTGATTGATAACTTATCACGGGATCCGATCACTATTGATAAGATAAAAATATAAATTAAAGCAGTTGAAAAAACTTTAATAAAACTTCAAAGCTTAACGCAATTGATTAAAGTAATAATGCATTCAAAACATTATTTAATTGTTTCATTGTTAATTTATTTCTGATCATATAGTTATTGATAGAATATTTATTAATTAATTTCAGATTATATTTCCACAAAGATACTTATTTAAACAATTAATATACTTTTGATAGAGTTTTATTATATCAATCTTTCTATTAAAAAGGTTAAAAGTAATAACCCTAATTGTTCAACTTTTAACTAATACCATTACCAACCAGCTTATCACTAATCATTTATTGATAATGGTTATATAAAAATATTATTTAAACTAATAATATCAACTTTAATCAAACGTCGAAATCCAATATAAATTTTAAACTAAAACAAACAAAAACTTTTAAAAAACCATTATTGTATGTCCCTTTAATCATTTTTAGTGATAAAATGATAAAAATGATAAAAAATCAGTAAAATATTAAAAATATATTAATAGATTTGCATTAGTGCAAAAAACGGTTACAAAGAAGAATCTTTTGTAACCGCGCAAATTCTCGACACGAAATGCAAACGGTTACACGGTTACGCGGTTACAAAGAAGAAAAGCCGTAAAAGGTGAAAGACTTTTGTTTTTCTTTTTTTAATGCTTTTTGGGAGATAGAATATACGCATCATTTTTGTTGAGTAATAGGAAATTTGGTAAAATTAGGAATAATTTATATTTATTTTTTAAGGCTATCTTAGGTTTGTTTGTTTTCCTTAAATTTTTATTGTACAAGAAACTCTGGGATAATTTATTTTTATTTTTTAAGCAAAAAATGGACTATTTTGTGTTTAGATCAGTAATTTATAATTGTAGGAAAAATGATAACTCAGATTTAATTTATGTGTATTAAAATTTTACGCGCCAGTGCAGATGACTGATACGGTTTTTTAAATTATTTTACAAAGTATTTTTTATTAAAATTAATTTAAAAAATTAAAAAAAAAATGTTATTTTAATTTCAAGATTTTATAGAATGTGACGTTTCGGCCCTTAACTCTAGACGTCAAATTGTATTTTTTTACTTACAGGTGGGTCATCATCAGTAGAGGGGTGTCATTAAAACCTGGCAGTCGGCACATAAAACCTGGCAGTTGGCACATAAAACCTGGCAGTTGGCACATAAAACCTGGCAGTCACTTGGCACATAAAAGCTGGCACTTGGCACATAAAACCTGGCAGTTGGAAGGAAAAAGCTGGCAGGTGTGGAAAAATCGTAAAATAGGCTAATTCGTTACGTTACACGTAACAATTGATAAAAATTTGCATATTATCCCTGATAATATAACATAAAGGCAGAGACGGATGACAAAAGGCGGATTATTAAAATTTATTAAAATTTTTATAAAATAGTGGGGAATTGGGATACTTTTTTATGGAGAGTTCAGTAATAGGGGCAAAAAATGATTTTTCGGATTCAGAATCCGGATTCTGAAGTCAAAATTTTTGTTCATATCATTCGACTTAGAATTTTATAAGAAATGTGATAATAGAGACAAAACATGTTTAATCGGATTCTGAAGTCGGATTCTGGACGGAAAAATCGTTTTTTGCATTCTGAAACGTTTACAATACTTATATTATTTCTGAAAATGGACTGTCAACAATGGGAAATATTTATTTTATACCCTAAATATTAATGACTTTGACCCTAAATATTTTCAAAACCCTAAATATTAATGACTTTGACCCTAAATATTTTCAATACCCTAAATTTTATTGAATTTTCAAATTTTTAACATTTATACATAAAAAACAACAACAAAGTAAAAAAAATTAATTTAAATTCTGGATAATGCTTGAGTATGTTTTCTTGGTCTTCCTGGTGGAGTTCTTGCAGTACCATTAATTGTTTGACGAAGTGCTGGCATGTTTGGCCATTCTCGATGATTGCAGAATACTTGAATAAGAAGAACATGCTTGCAACGTGTTCTTAAAGCACCAATTGGACAATTGCAAGTGAATTCATTTTCATATAAAGTTGATCGAGTAACAACGACGATATTTTTTTGAAATAATTCAACATCTCCAGCATCCAAATCATTATCCAAATCATTATCCAAATCAGTATGATATTCAAGAAAATCACGATAATCAATTTCATCCCATTCAGATTTTGATCTTTTTACATACCTGGAATATATATATGTAATGGCTTTGTTTAAAGAAAAAAGAAAATAAAAAAAAGCTTACCATGTTCCACCAGAAAAAATAACTTTTGTAACACTTTTGAGATCATGAGCAGCGATCCATTCATTGGTTTTGACAGAAATTGCAGGATTTCCATAATTCTTATGAGCACAAACATAAAGCTGCAATAGCTTCCATCAATGGATGGCGACGATTAAAAAAATCCCGTTTAATCCCTTTGTTGCTTCCTTCCATTCCATTATTCTGTCGAATACCTTAAAATACAAAATACAAAAATTTTACAAAAAGCCAAACGAATACTTTGTCCATTGGCAGCATACCAAAACTTATTCTTTTCAATATATTCACGATCAAAATAATCAGCGAATTGAACAATTCCTTCATGATCAGATGCTTTCCATTTAGCAATTAAAGCAGCACTAGCAATGTCAAAATGATTTTCAAAAGCATGATTTGCCAATTCAAGGATTTCATTTTTGATTCTTTCACCATCAGTTTGTTTATCAATACCATATTCTCCAAAAATTGACACCATTCGTGATGAGAAATGAAGATCCAATAATTTATTAGTTGCAATTTTTTGGCTTGATTTAGTTTCGTAATGACCACCATTTCTTGTCGAGACTGAATGAAAAATTAATTCCAGTTTTTCATTTGGATGAGTGATCATCATATCATAAGCAAGCATAATATCAGCTATAATTCTTCGGTGATGAAGAGACATCATTCCATACATTTTTAATCTTTCAGAGTAAGATGGAGTTTCCAAATATTTGACATTTGGGTGATTTCTTTGGTATAAAATTTTTGTAAATAATTTCTGAACAGCTTCCAAAGTTTTGATCGCATTGATTGATGAGATATTAAAAACAGAGGAGGCATATTCATAATTTGGTCGAATATATGTAGTAAAAATTTGAATAAGGATTTTTGGATCATTTATGACGACTTTACGGAAAATTGAAAACATTTTGCCAGTTGCGGCAGCAGAAATATTATCAAAATGTGGATCCAGAGTTAAATCATTTTTGATATATAATCCAAGATCACGAGTGACTTCTTTTTGGGTGATTGGAACATTGTTGATGAAATATTTGGCATTTTCATTTTTTGGTCCAAATTGGACGAGAAAAGTTTTTGAAGCATTGATTGACATAGATTTTGATGTGCACCATTGGTATACTGTATCAAGCGCTTTTTTTTGTAAATGTAAAACATTGTAAATGTAAAGCACTTTTTTCTCATTTGAAACAGCATAATTCAACATTTTTAACACTTTGTAAAAAATTTCAAAATAACAAAATTTTCGGTTGAATGTCCTTGAGTTCAAATTGTTGCACATTTTTAGGATTATTTAAAAAAGTTGAATTTTGTTGTTAGTTATTGTTTTATTAAAAAAAATTATTATTCATTGTTATACATTAACTTATTTATAACTTAATGCTTTTTAATATGTTTCAACGTTGATATTTTTTCACAATACATTCAAATCCAAAGAATAAATTCTTATCATTTAAGTTACTCATTGATAGATTTTTATCGCCCAAAGGTATTGTTGACAGTCCATTTTCAGAAATAATATAAGTATTGTAAACGTTTCAGAATGCAAAAAACGATTTTTCCGTCCAGAATCCGACTTCAGAATCCGATTAAACATGTTTTGTCTCTATTATCACATTTCTTATAAAATTCTAAGTCGAATGATATGAACAAAAATTTTGACTTCAGAATCCGGATTCTGAATCCGAAAAATCATTTTTTGCCCCTATTACTGAACTCTCCATAAAAAAGTATCCCAATTCCCCACTATTTTATAAAAATTTTAATAAATTTTAATAATCCGCCTTTTGTCATCCGTCTCTGCCTTTATGTTATATTATCAGGGATAATATGCAAATTTTTATCAATTGTTACGTGTAACGTAACGAATTAGCCTATTTTACGATTTTTCCACACCTGCCAGCTTTTTCCTTCCAACTGCCAGGTTTTATGTGCCAAGTGCCAGCTTTTATGTGCCAAGTGACTGCCAGGTTTTATGTGCCAACTGCCAGGTTTTAATTTCTCCGTCAGTAGAGTCCAGTAACAAAAAAAAGTTTAAAAAAAAATTTGACAAAAAAGATTTGACATATATTTTTCCACAGAAATGTTGCATATTGCCGCTAAAAATGTTTGCCATTTGTTCACAAATGTTCGCCGTTTTTTCTTTCACTTTGGCACATATGTTTTTTTCTATTTTCAAAGAAGAGCTTGCGCAACTGTGCGTATTTTTCGTTTAGGGAAAATAAGGGAATGTCAATCAAGTGGTTTCTGGCAGTATAAAAGCAAGTTATATGCAGCAAAAAATTTAGTTAAACCTTTTTGGAAATACAACTACACGCTACTAGTACCTTTTGATAAATTTTTTTAAACTTTTTTTTTAAAAATATTTATCTTTTTTTTTGAATTTTATTTTTTTAGAATTTTTTTTGCAAAAAAAGACAGCAATGTCCCTGTTGTTGATAACATTAATTTTTCGAGGTCTGAAAACGGCAGCAGCAATGCTTGCGTTGATGACAGGCAAAGGGCAGGGATTTTGTAGCTACGGGTTTTCTGGTGTTTTTTTACTGTTGAGTAGGGCGAGATACAGACCCTTATAGAAGGTTGGCATTTCTCCATTTTAATGGTGGTATTTTACCCTCATAAAGGGCTCATAAAACCCTTAAAAAGGTTTAATTATGTTCCTACCTAAAAGGGACTATTTATCCTAGCTGTAGTTAGGGGGAGCCATTTTGTATACCTAAAGCGGTATGAATACTCACTACTTTTGGTATATATATGCACCTACTTTTTTTCAGTGTGTTACAATACCACTGGTCGACAAATTAAAAGTCTGGACCGAAGACCGAAAGACAGCCAACATTGGTCTTAACCATTAATAGTAAACCATTCTGATATGTCTTTGAAGATTTCAGCAACAAAAGTTTTTTTATACGTATTGTTTTTCTTTAAAGGGGGAGTTTCATTTCTAACAAATTTTTGGACAAACTTTGCGTAAGAGTGCAAGCAAAAAGAATGCATTTGTGCATATTTTTTTCTTTCTTTTTTTCAAAACCACGCACAAATGCATTCTTTTTGCTTGCACTCTTATGACAAAGTTTGCCCAAAAATTTCTAAGAAACGAAACTCGAACCTAGTAATTTATTTTTTAGTTTTTTAGGGAGAGGCACACCACTGCCAAATTTTTTAAACAAAAAATCAGGCCAATGCATTGTTATTTTTTCATTCACATTTTTTTGTCAACTGGGAATAAAAAAAAACACAATGCGTTTGCTTCATTCTTCTCGAGATCTCCAATCAATATCAAACAAAAGAAATTGTTAGAGGTGCGTCTCCCACTTTTAATTATTTTAAAGGGATGTACTGCTTCTGTTTACCGCCCCCCTTTACATTTATCATTCACAAAAGAAACAGCTCACTTCATTAATCCGCCCCCCTTTTCAGTAAAAACTCGACATTTTTGTGTAAATTTTATTATTTCAGCTAATCCTGTAAAAAATTCAAATCAATGTTTCTCAAAAAAATTTATTAGCGGTGCATCTCGTCCTTTGAGCATTTATTCTCTGTATCATAGCTTTTATTTTTATTTTTGAGAATAAACAAACTTTGTTACTTTCTGTTGTTTTTCTGGGTGTTCATGAAATTGTGCACAGAAGAAAATTGATCGGAGCTTTGGAAATTAATTTTTCCCAAGTCACAATTATTATTATTTCATGTTACATATTTATTATGGCTATTTGAAAAGCTATAAGGCTGCATTTTGTATATGCTTGTTCTTTATTTTTTTGTACAGATTTCAAAAAAACGATAGTAAAGGTAAGCTTTTAAAAAATAGATGCCAGATTTTTCTTATTTTAGTTGTGATGAGGCCTAGGCTTAGGCCTAAGCCTAAAATTTGGTACGAAAAATTTGTCGGATGTACATTCTACCAAGCTGGGGGTTTTGGTAATCAAGTATGTTTTTATAGTTGTTCTTACCTTAGAAAAAGTAAATATATTTTTGCATTTTTACGTTTACAAATACTGAAACATATACAAAAATGAAACAACTGAGCAAAGTATAATGTCGTTCAAATTTTCGTTTTAGATATGGAGGTTAGCTTCTTTGTATGGCATCGGAAAGACATTAGGCAGGCAACCATATATCGAAAACCGTGTACTTCTAAATGACTTTATCAAGTAAGAGTTTTTTATCGCCAAAACTAAAAAATGTTTCATTTTGGAATCTACTTGTTTTAGTGCGACATGGAAACGTATGAATCTTACTGAAATAGGATTCGTATTTCCACTGATGTATAGCACTTTAAATATTATGAATCCCCCTAACAATTTAACAAAAATAGCAAATTTTGCTAAAGATTGCTGTAAATATGATGAACCAAAAAAGTAATCATTTAAGACTCATTTAAAAACAACATATTTATTAATTATCGCAGGTTGCTAAATATCTCGGAAACTTATTTAAAAATCAATGGTAATTATTTGCAATCATATAAATTTTTTCATCCTTACAAAAAAGATATAAAAAAGTTACTTCGATGTGGATCACATGTTATGACTTCTGTTATTAAAATTGCTGACAAAATGTTTGATAACGATCAGAATTTCAAATTATGTGTCCATATCAGGCGTGGCGATTTTATTGAAGATGTTATGCTGGAATCAAAAGAAGAATTTGTTATTCCTGCTATTGTGTATGCTCAAAACGATTTAATTCAGAAAGGCTATAAAAATGTATCCTTAATTATTATTGGGAATGATATCGATTTTTCTAATAATTTTAAAAAAATATATATGGTAAAATATTAAAAAGAGAAGGCTTCTAAAGATAAATATTTTTCTAGCGGTTTGAGAATGTATATACATCTCAAGAAAACACCCGAGGAGAAGATATGTGTTTTGGAATAAATTATTGTGATTCAATAATTTTAACAGCATCTGGCTCCACATTTGCATGGTGGATTTCATATTTAATGGAAAGTAATGGACCAGTTTTTTATAATTCTCAAGTAACGGATTACAGTAATCATTCAAAAGACTTACATGATTTTGACATATTTTTACCAGAGTGGACGGGACTAACTATTCAAAATGGAGTTGCCGTAAAGGAAACAAAATGGAGTTACGAAAAAACTGGAACAATTTATGCCTAAAACCAAACATTGATTGTTAATAAAATTTATAATATAAATGAATGTCTTTATGCTTTTATACAAATAATTATGTTAGGACCACGACCACGATATTCAGATAGAGCTTGAGATATATCCGGAAAACCTCGAGAATTATTATTTACCCCAAGCAAAACCCCATAAATTCCATTAGAAATCATACCCTTATACCATTAATATTATAACCACGATAGATATAAATAACATTTTATTAAACCAAACACTTTATAACATAATAAATAAATAAATAATACAAGAAGAAAGCAGGAACAACTTGCTTTGAGCAACACAAAAGTTGAAGACTGAGTTCCCAAAAATAAACAACAACAAAACAGCGGTTGACAATTTGTCATAAAACGCCAAGAGAGAAAAAGACAAAACAAAAATAAAAGAGAGGCAACCAAGATTGACGAATAAGAATAGAACGCCAAAATAAGTCCGTACTATCGCAAATGGAGAATACAATAATTAGGGGAATATGCATAATGCTCTAACAATTATAAGTGTTAAAAAATACAAGAGAAAGCATTTTAAACACCAAAAAAAAGGCGGCTTATTAAGGTTTAGGCTTAGGCTTCTGAGGAAAATCCTGAAAATTGTCTCCAGAAAAAAATTTCGGAGGGTCTTTTGCCGACGCCAATAAGATGAACCTGAAATAAGGTTGATCCAAGTAATAATCCCCAGGTAGCAACAGAGATGGGCAAACGCTTTGCGCGCGAAAGTGCGCCTTTTTTGCAGTCGCTTAAAATTTGGCGACGCTTTTTATTTCTTCAAAGTTTTCGCGAAAAAAAGGGCGACTGGACGACAAAATAAAAGCGTTCAGTTAGTGCGTTTTCTCTTTCTAAAACTTAGGTTGAAATAAATTTTTGTTTCTTTTTACGCGCGAAAGTTCGATCGAACGAGAGAGAACAAAAAAGAGCAAAACTTGCACGACAAAAAATTTTCTCTTTTATTTTTTTGCCTTTTTTTTGCGATGCTTTCTTTTTTTGGGCGACTGATAAAAAAAACAAAACAAAGGCAAGCGACGAGCGACAAGTTTTGGCGAAGCTTTTCCCATCTCTGGGTAGCAACAGAGATTGCACTCAACGCGTTTTACGCGGTTTTGCTATTTTGTTAGAGAAAAAAAAGACAAGTGAAAAAATGAGAGAGCAGCGTTTCGAATATTTTCGAAACTTGAAAAATCATGGAATAATGGAATTATCCTTTTTTTAATTTTTCGAGTTAATTTTTAGTTTTTTATTCTTACAAACGTTTGTAATAATAAATTAATAACGACAATGCAAAAAAAACCAAGTTTCTGGATTTTGTTACAAAAAGTGATTTTTTAAAGCAAAAAGTTGATTTGAGCTAACTTTGTTTATTTTAGAAGAAAATAAATTATTTTTGGTGCTATTGTGTGTAAAAATGCTTGAATTTTCGTAATAAATGCTTTAAAATAGTTCAATCTTAAAAAATTTTGAATTTCGCGCGGTTTGGCGAAATGTCCCCGAATGCCAAAATTTTTAGTCAAAAAGTTGCTCGCGATTGTCGTTGGTCTACCCTGAAAATATGAGCCCCTGGGCGCTTCTGGGAACAATTTGCCAATATAAAACAAGTGAGACTTTTAAATGGACCACCCTGTATATTTATATATAGGATACATCAGTGTTGTTACATCGATTTTACATTTAGAATTCACAACCCATTTTATTATGCCAGAAAAAATGCGAGTCGATATCCAAAACTCTCAAAATAACGTTTTTTCACCTAGTTTTATCGACTGGCTTTAAAGGACGTTTTTTTTAACAATCCAGTATTTTTGAGGATTTTCAGCAAAACCGAGATTTTTTTGTCACGGATTTTTCTGAAAATGTTTTTCTGGGGTAATATGGGTCCAAAAACACCAAATTCATCATTAATTTTGAGATTCATGAAGTCATTTTTGAGTTACAGTATACCGGATTCAGAATCCGGATTCTGGAGCCAAGTTATCAGACAGCTCTAAAAGTGATATCGTTGGATAGCCCTGGACAAGTCTATGAGACCAAGAAACATCCATATTTATGACATTTAAAGTGGTTTTTCATCCAATTGAATGTCCAATAACGTCAAAAATTACTGTAATCCAGCTACAGAATCAAACCAGGATCCAAAATTACTGGGTTTCTATTTTTTTCCATATACTTTAGGATATGGGGCATCTAAAAATACCAGAACTTTGAGAAAAAAAGGGCTCTCAATTACTTTTTTTTTTGTCAAAGCTCACTCACCAATATCTTCAACATCATTAAAAATTCATAACTTCTGAAATATGTTATGAAAAGTGTTCCGGTGTTTTTTATTATCAACTATAATGTTGTTGGAACATTTCGGGTAAGTTTCAGCCGCTTTCAATTAAAAATCTCAGATAATTTGGCCATTTGGCATCAACTTGAATATCAAATTCCGTCCAATATAGTCAACATCAAATAAAATGGTTTTTTGATGATCAATTCAATCACAAACATTTTTTTAATGAATAATACATACAGAAATACTAAAATGAAGTATTGGGAAATGACGGGGGTTCAAAATCAATTTTTTAGAATTTTTTAAAATTTACTTATTTTCGATCAATTCTCAATAAAATAAAATTTTATTAAAAATGAAAGATATCAGTTTTTAATATGTTTGTGATAAAATATACCTCGTTTAAGATTTTTGGGCCATGTTTCAACATCCTGGGATTAAGGATGGACGAGGGCCTAGGGCTTTTGAAAAGCCCGGGCCCGGGCCGGGCCTTTTAAATTTTTTGAAAAAAAATTTAAAAATTCCACAGAGGGGAGACCAAGACAAAATTTATAAAAATTTTAAAAATGAGGGCCCGGGCCGGGTCAGGGCTTTTTTTATATTTATAAGGGCCAGGGCCGGGTTTTTCAAAATTTTGAGGGCCCGGGCCTGAAAATTCGGGCCCTCGTCCATCCTTACCTGGGATCATTACTTTTCATTTTTCACCAAATTTGAAAAATGGTGAAAAATAAGAGAACAAAACATCTAAAAATCAGTGTTTTTTCAATACATTATCACTAAAAAAATTTTATTTATTAAAATGTCACTATTTTATCACTTTGTGAGTGACTTCAATACCAAATAATGTCAAATCAGTTTTTTCAAATTTTGAAAAAATCAGGGATTGTTGAAAAATCTTAAAATTGTATAATATAGACAAAATTCAAAACTGATTCCACTGTCTGAAAAATTTTTACAAAATTTGATACTGTAGTTACAGTAATTTTTATGTAAATTTTACCAAAATTTCAACTCTCTTGCTGTTGGATTTGCTCTTCCATCAACCCTTCAAAATACATATGGTAAAATGTCTATTCCCCTGCTGGCATCAAATGGCCTTCCAGTTTGAAAAATTTATCTCGGATATTTATTTATTCGTCCAGTTCATAATCTTGAAACTCCATTCAAAATGGATGTATCATTTATTAAACATTGGAAAAAGAGAACAACATTGGAAGTTGGACATCGTGGTAAGTTTTGCTTTTGGTATACTGTAATATCATACATATTTTTTATTTACGCCTTTTGTAGGCCACCTTCAGTAACAAGCTCAACAATTGCATCTTCCAATGAAACATCAATCCCTTGATTCACAAATCTTTCTTCCACACATAGATGAATTGGGGGTAAGTATACTTGGGGGTACGACCGACCGACCGCGGAGCGGTCGGTCCCGAAAAGTCATGTAAGGTAGGTACCTGTCGACTTTTCCCAAAATTTTGCCTCGTGATGTCATCAAATTGCGAAAAACTTAAGGGAATTATTTATTTCAATCGAATGAAGTAATTTAATAATCAATAATTTACAAAGTGTTCAATCTTTCATGTAAAACTAGTAAAACTTTATTCACAAAGGTGTACTGGAATTGGATTGGTATCACTTTTCACTTCGTTTTACCATTAGCAAAGCTGCCAATCAAAATCTGCAACTTTGTATTTATTTGCCATTTACGCAAAAAAAATTCCAAATTTTGTTTATCAAATGTTGCTTTATTAGGTCGTTCTGAAACTTTGCGTTTTTTACACTTGGCAAAATGTTCTTCCTCGGGAAAAAAACGCAAAAACTTTTGGAACGGCCTGTTAATTTAATTTAACTTTTGGAGGTGAAAAGCTTTTTAAATCAAAAATAAGAAGTTGTTGATTTGCACTAATCGTGACGGGAAATAACATTGAGACATCTATAAGCTAGAAGAGATTTCTGTGGCATTTTGCGAAGGGTTGTTTTCTGAAGTTCTTGAAGATTCAGTAATCCTATTTTTCAATTTATTCAACTGTTGTCGACCAACATTATTTTGAAGTCATGTTTCAATGATGTTGCTGCAGCTGATCCCCGATCGGTATTATTTCGTGTTGAAGTACTAGAGGCAGAACTTGTTCGGTATCGTATCAGCTCTGGTTCAGATGCAAAACGTTGGTAAGCATGTTTGCGGTTCAAAGAATATCTTGCCGGATTTCCAGGCACTTTAATTCCGTTTGTTAGTCTTTTTGACATTTTTTCTTGATACTCTGCTGAAAATACAAGTTGCCCCTCTGTTAAGCGGTTCAATCCTTAGCTTAGTTAGTCGGTACTTGTTAGCACTATCACTTTCTTGACACATTGCAAAAAGCGCTTCCAAAATTTTTTTTGTTACAGTTTTTATAAGATCTTAATCTAAAATATTTCTAAAAACTAATATTTAATACATTTTTTGTTGTTTATAATAAAATCACATACATAATGATTTGATACAAAAGTGTACACATTTGAAATCCATTCTCAATCTAAACGTAGATAATCTTTTAAAATATCGCTCATATAGACAATTTACCCAGGTCCACCATCATCACTTTTGCAAAACAACAGAAAAAAAGATCAAAAACTGAACCGGCCATTTGTTATTTCAGGTAATAACCGTCATCATTACCTGAAAAAACAAATTTTATCACGAAAGGTGATTATTTTGACCAGGCTTTAGATATGAAGAGAGAAGGGTTTTTGCGTTTGCTCATTATTGAATGAAAATAACGGAATAAATATATTTGCGATAAATAAGGAAAAAAGAAAGAAAAGGGAAGCGTAACGTTTTGGTGATGATATTTTTGGAGTGACACGACCTTTGGGTACACACCGTTTGCCACAAAGGATTCCAGGTACAACAATTTTTGTCAGCATGCGAAAAGCGTTAACACTTTTTATTACTAAAAACAATAAATGATCGACGCATCGGTTCAGGTCAAAAAACATTAAATGATTAAAAAAAAGTTTAAATAACTGAAAAAAGATGTATAAACAAATGTTCTGATAAAAATACAAGTAAAAAATAAAGAAAAAGCCAAAAATTGTTTATTTAAATAAAAAACGAGATAGAAAAGCAATATTGTAATAAAAATTACAAATTATAACCAGTGGACCCGTGGGATCTATATATTACTATTAAAATAAATTACAGTAATTTATTACAATATTATTACTTTTTAAAACATCCAAATCGCATAAAAACTCACTTAGTTATGAGCAAACGCGCGCGCATGACTGTTGTTTTATGAAGAAATGGAAGGGAACGAAAGGCCAAATATTTTTTAATGGCAACCCGCTTAGTTTTTTGTCAGAAGGTTTCGATGGCCGGATCTTGAATCGCTCACCGGCAATCCTTCGGATTACCGCTTCGCGATTCACAGCTGTTCCTAGGCCTTCGGTTTCGGGTTCTATGGCAGTCACAAAGAAATAAAAATTAGGACCCGTCGAATATACTTAAACTTTTTAAAATTTTTATAAAATATTTAAGGACCCGTTAAATAAATATATTTTTTTAAAACAATTATCATTTTTAATCAGTAAACTGATAATGATATCAAAATTTATTGTTGATTTTTGGAGTTCCTCAATGACTCCAAAAAATCAACGTTGAAATAAATTCAACTGTAAAAAATCCTACCTAATATTGCAAATCTCAAACCCCCTATAAGCGCGCACCCTAATGCAAGTCAAAGCCGAAGCTGATTTTACCAAACGGTTTTACCCATACTTCTGCCAAAATAAAAGTTTCCGCAGTGCGCGGTCGGGTTTTCATGACTTTTATTTTCTCTGTTTCTCTAATGCACTTTTTACCACAGAATAAAACAAAAATGTTGTTTTACTTTTCTTTTTTTTGCGATAATTTTACAGAGTAAAAATTACTAAAAGTAATGTTCACGTTTTGTGTAGTTTTTTATGGGCTATCCGAATATGTATAGTTTGTAATTATTTTCTTCTATGACTCACCCCGAAAATCACAAAAAACTCGTTTTTTGAGTTTTAGAATCCTGTAACTTCTGAATCCGGCGGTGAACATTTTTTTTCAGATTTTTTACAGAATCCCCATGGTCGAATTAGTATTCCATGAAATTTACAGAAAAATCCAACCGTGGGAAGTATTTTTTCTACCAACTTTTTTGTTCGTCAAAAGTTTATACAATAGTGCATTTTTGTAAAAGCTAACTACAAACTACATTTTTTGTCTTTTTTCGATTTCAAAAAATTTAAGATTACAGTTAAAGAATTTTAGGACCCGTCGAAATCCAATAAATATCAGAAATAAATCCCCGTAATCCGAAAATTATCGCACCCGCCCCCCCTTTTCGCCCTGACCCTTTTATAAATAAATATTTCTGAAATTTTAACATGAAATGAAAAATATTTTAGGACCCGTCGCATCCTTTAGTGTTTTAAAAAAGTTGAAAAAAAATTCCGCCGCCCATCACACCCCCCCCCCCTTTTTTTAAATCAAAATGGACTACGATTTTTTCAAAAATAAAAATATTTTAAGACCCGTCGAAAAATCCCAAACGATTTCTCCATTATCCAAAATTTTGACTTTAGGACCCGTCCATCCACCCCCCCCCCTTTTTCAGAATCACATAAAAATAATTTCATTTTCTGATTCCCCACAAAATTTTACCGCGAAACATAGTTTAAAATCAAAAAATAATTTTCAGAATCTGAATCCGATCCTCCCCCCCCCCTTTCTGAATCCCAAAAAATTTAAATAGTTCCATTTTCTGAATCCCCACAAAATTCTAACCCGAAACGTGGTTTAAAGTCAAAAAATAATTTTCCGAATCAGAATCCACCCCACCACCCCCCTTTCTGAATCCCAAAAAATAAAATGAATTCCATTTCCTGATTCCCCACAAAATTCTACCCCGAAACATAGTTCAAACTCAAAAAACTTTTTTTCCGTCAAAATCCCCGATCCGTGATACCCCCGACTTTTTAAAACTAAAATTTAATGAAATTAAATTAAATTTAAATTAAATTAAATTAAATTTAAAACGCGATTAAATTTCTCTGCATTTTTCTCTGCTCTCGTCTCTCATTTTCTTCACTCTTTTTTATGCAAAAAAAAAAAACCACTTGAAAACCACTTGAAGAAGAGAGAATAAATTTTACCACTTTTCAAAAAAAGGCCACAAAATTACTGACACGGAAAGTATAAAATTAATTGAAAGAAAACAACGTAACTTTTTACGGGCTACACGCTCATATTTTTTTTGGAGTTTTTACACCCCCCAGAAAAAATCCCCGAAGGAAAAACGTGTTTTTCGACTTTCAGAAGGCCATAACTTCTGAATCCGCCGGTGAACATTTTTTTTCAGAATTTTCCCAGAATCCCCATGGTCGAATTAGTATTCCATGAAATTTTCATTAAAATCCCACCGTGGGAACCCTTTTTTCTACCACTGTTTTTGTTCGAGACTAATTTATACAGATAGTTAAACTAAAGCAATAGCAAAAAACAGCATTTGGGATATATGCTGATAATAACACTGATGAAAAATATCATTCATTTCGTCGTGGAGTAGATATATGTATTATAAATTAGACCTGTTTTTGGAGCGGTGCGAAGCACCGCTCCAAAAAAAGGTCCTTACAGACCGACCTCTAGATATAGTAATTTGGCGGTACTTCTTCAAAAATCAAAGAAATTTCGTCAAAAAGGTCGATAATTTGGGTTTTTCAAAATTCCAACTCCCATAATTCAAAATTCTCCCCGACTTTTTCGATTTCCGGGGGGGGGGACGGCAACCCTAATCCCTGCACCAAACCTCTACAGAGGGGAGGGAGTACGTTGAAGTTTGAAAATAAAAATTTTTTCAAAAAATTATTTTATTCAAATTTTGTTTAAATATAGTTTTTTTTACTTCACATTGTCCCATTTGACATTGGAAATAATTTTGGTGTCTTTTCAACAGTAATGAGTTGGAATTTTGAAAAACCCAAATTATCGACCTTTTTGACGAAATTTCTTTGATTTTAAAAAACAAGAAGATTTGAATTTGAGCGCCAACCAGGGCTCTGCGATATCGATATATCGATATCGAAATATCGAAAAAACCGATATGATATATCGAAAATATCGATATCGATAAAATTTTGAAATATCGAATATCGAAAATATCGATATCGGAAATTTTTTTAAATATCGAAATTTTGCCATATTTTTGGGGTTATAAAATAATTTTTAACAGCTTTTACATCATTTTATAACAAGTAAGGAGTACCGCTGAAAACCGTGCTGCGTATTACACAAAGCTGTTCTCTCCAAAACTCTTCATCACTTTTTGCGCCAAATTGTCAATTAACAGGAGGAAAAATTCGTGAATTAGATCGAGGTGTTGTTTTATGGATTTGCTGTGATTTAAAACCTTTCAATACCACTGATAAGCCAGGGTTTTTACAATTCCAAGAAAAAAACAATCCTAATTATAAGCCAAAGTAGATCCATTAAAAGCGATTGAAGTCTCATGCCAAAGTTTTAGACATTCATCGAACATTATTCGAACTGATATTCCTTTATTATTGCATGAAGTCACCAAATTGGTCAAAGAAGATATTCGTGCTGCAAAATATTTTTCTTTTACAAGTGATTCATGGTCATCTAAGAATAATAAACATTGTCTTTTATCTTTAACCGTTCATTTCTGGAAGAATCATAAAAGAGAATATCGCGTACTTGGTGTTAAAGGGGGAGTCCCACCTCAAACAACTTTTCTTACGACCTTTTTTGTCAACGCACAATGAAAAAGAATGCAAAGCGTGCGTAACACCGCACTCACTTTTTCATTCTTTTTCATTGTGCGTTGACAAAAAAGGTCGTAAGAAAAGTTGTTTGAGGTGGGACTCCCCCTTTAAACCTATCGTTGGTCGACATACTGGTGAAAATCTTTCTGATTTAATTAAACACGTTATTGCTGAATATAATATTCCACATGCAAAGATCCATTTGTTGATTCGTGATGCTGCTAGTTCAATGGTTAAAACAGCTCGATTAGCTGAACTTGATTCCATGAATTTTTTAAATCACGTTTTAGGGAATTTTCGCTGGACTTAAAATTTTGGATAACAATGAATTCAAGCAATTAATTGAAAAAGTCAAAAAGTTCATTAGAAAAATTAACAAATCTTACGTTGATCGAGATAAATTCCAAAACTTACAATTAGGCTATTTGTAAAACACGAACCGCCACGAACCACGAACCAGATTCGTGGTTCGTGGTCCATTTTACCACGAACCTTTTTTTCGTATATGCTTGGAATTAATATTATGTTGTAGTTTTAATAGTTTTACCTTTATTAAAGATTTGAAGTGAACTAAAACAATCGCTGATTTAAAAGAAATCGAGGGATCCCCGACTTTCGGGGGGGGGGGGGGGGGGGACGGCAACCCTAGCAGGGATGTCAAATGCAGACGACCGCCGCCGCCGGCCGCGTGCCAGCCGCGACGGCGGCCGGCGGGCAAGGTTTTTTTCGCCGGCGGCCGGCACGGCCGACGATTTTTTTAAAATTCTTTGTTTTTCCCACACAAAAAAAGAAAAAATATAGGCCGTACGGCCGGCCGGCTAATAATTTTAGGCCGCGCGGCCGGCACGGCGACCGATTTTTCGCCGCCGGCCGCGGCCGGCCATGTTTTCCCGCCGCATTTGACAACCCTGGTTTGGTGTTTCTGGGGGTGTGTAAATCGCTTGTCCAAGTTTTATTTTACATACTCTGCGGGAGTATATGTAATCGACCACGCCGATTCCGAATATGACATTATTTCATCCCCCGGATAACTAAGACGGCCATTTCGCCCAAAAATTAGCAAATTCGGCAAGCATGATCGGAATATTATCGACACTCGCCGATAGGAAATTCGGATTCAGCATGCTCGAAAACCTATAAAGGTGGGAAATTAGAGGAACCTAACAAATTTCGGATTTTTACCGTATTTTCGAATTTTTGGTGGTCCCGCCACGGTAACTTTTGAACGACCAAATTTTTCGCACTGAAACCAAAAAAGACGGACTCAGCACCAATAATTACGCTATAGGACGGAAAATTACGTCCCCCCCCCCCCCCGACCACTTTGAGTTTTTTATACGGAAAGCATGAAGAAGGGGAACAAACCTCAGAAAGGGTTTTGGGACTGTCCAGACGTGACGTCACGGTTTTAGGGGGGGGGGGGGGAGGGGGGTAAGCAAAGAGTGACGATTTGTGATGGGGGAGGGGGAGGGGGCGTCAAAGCCAAAAGTGACGTCACGGAAATTGATCATTTTTGCAATGTTATTGAATTAATTTTTACTAAATTTTTTCTCTAAAGTTTTTTATATACGAGATTGCTTCCAAGCGATTCACAAACTATTGAAGGGCGTCGTCATTTTAATTGTGCTCCAGTTCGATTACTAAAACCACAAAATGACTTGATGAAAGATTTTGTTTGTTGTTGTTACAAATAAAATTTTAAATTAATTTGAATTTTTTATGCATTTTTGGAAAATGTGACGATTTTTGTGACGGTGGGGGGGGAGGGGGGTAAGCCAAAAGTGACGGTACTTTGATTAGGGGGGGGGAGGAGGTCAAAATTTTGGATTTTGCCGTGACGTCACGTCTGGATGTTCCCTTTTCCCCTTCTTGACTTGTATTCACTGGTCGATAAAATCAAGAAAGCGGCAAAGAGACTTTTTTTAACGCCAAAAGTTTTTGGCAAAATGTACAAATTTTCACCCGACTAAGTGAATTTTTAATATTAATTTTTTATATATATCCAATATTAAGACTCCATAATACATAGTTTTGTAGCCCTTGATCTCCTAATTAATAATATAAAAGAATATTTTTACAAGAACTTCTCAAAGTCTCAGAAAAAGACTTTGAAATTTTGGTAATATTCCACGACTTGGACCAACATAAAAATCGTTTTTTCACAACTAAATCTCATCTAAGAAATTTTATAACCTGGCGTTACATAGTTTTGTAGTATTTTTTGCGCTGATTATTATTATAAAAGAAAAATATAGCATTGTTAAGCTCAAACCTTCAGAAAAAGACTTTTAAGATTCAGAAAAATAATCAAGTTCAAAGATGGTCCCAAACGGAATAAAACTTTTTTGAGAAAGTCGTTTTGCCGTTTTTTTAAATTTGTCGACCAGTGGTATTTTATCCTCCGATAAAAAATTTTTCTTAACAACTTTTGCTTTTATCCTCATATAAGACGACGATATAAAAAAAGTTCTGGCGAGGAAAAGAAAAAAGCACAAATTATAAAATATTTGACACCCTTTTTACAACTTCACTTTTAATGGTTGTACGAACATATTGACCGCGGATTTTCTCGACTTGAGTTTTGGCCTTTTTGAAAAACTATTTACCGCGCATTTTCTCGACTTGAGTTTTGGCCTTTTTGAAAAAATATTTACCGCGCATTTTCTCAACTTGAGTTTTGAGCTTTTTGAAAATATATTTTTTAGCAGTTTTTTTCCAAGTTTGAAAATCGCCTAATTTAAGTAAAATGTGCAGTTTTTCAATATAAGACGTGGAAATATAAAATGTTTTAAACCCCCTTTTGAAAATAGCATTTTTTGAAAATCTGTTTCAGCCCATTTTTACCCTGAGATTTTGAGTTTTTTGTAAAATAAATGTCATCACTTTTTCTTAAACAAGGTTTTATGCAAATTGTTTAAAAGCGTTACGACACTTTTTTTCATACGGTGTTCTCGAGAAATTTGGTGATTTCTTCTCACTGTTTTTTCACTCATCGATTTTTCGATTTCGATGAAAATAATCTCCGACCTTTTTGAAAAAATTGGAAATGCGTAGAATAATCACAAACCCCTGATTTTTAAGAAAAATGTCATGGCTGGGAACACTTTTCACATTTGCGTGATTTTTCAATGTCACTTTTGGTCAAACAGTGTTTTTCAGTAATTTTGTTTTTTTGATTCAACTTTTTCACTCTGAGTGAAATCTCACTTTTTTCACTCTGAGTGAAATATCACACTTGCTCACTTAATTGCCCCAAAAAGGAATCGAACCTAAGCTTGTACGTCAGCCCAACGCTTTAACAACTATACCACAGGGGCAACAGAACATAGTGCTCAAAAATGCATCATCATCATTCCCGCTTTTGAAATGGAAACGAAGGTCATTCATTTTTGAGCACTGTGTTTTGTTGCACCTGTGGTATAGTGGTTAAGGCGTTGGGCTGACGTACAAGCTTGGGTTCGATTCCTTTTTGGGGCAATTAAGTGAGGAGGTGTGATATTTCACTCAGAGTGAAAAAGGTGATATTTCACTCAGAGTGAAAAAGGTGATATTTCACTCAGAGTGAAAAAAGTGAGTCAAAAAACAAAATTATTGAAAAACGCTGTTTAACCGAAAGTCACATTGAAAAATCACGAAAATGTGAAAATTGTCCACACTTTTTTTGGACTATTTTTGAATTTTATAATTATTAAAAAATCGAAGGGTAAAAACAAAATTTGAGAGAAAATGAGTAAATTCCTTGAAAACTCTGTATGAGAAAAATCTGTGAAACGGTTTTACACAAATGGTTGATCTCTCTGTGTGAGAAAAGTGAGCGTGACAGATTTACTAAATTACCCAAAAACACTATATGAGAAAAACTGATGAGATGAATTTTCATCAACTGCTGATTTCTCTGTATGAGAAAAGTCGTTGTGATAGATTTTCAAAAAACTGAATTTTTTCAAAAAAATGGCATTTTTGTTTTTTGCAGCCATTTTTGGAAGGTGGTTTAAAATATTTTATATTTCCGCGTTTTATATTTTCGTATTACTGTTAATTTTGAAGTTGAAAATGGGTCAAAATGAAAACTGAACATTTTTGCTCATTTTTTACATTTCCAACCGTTGGAAATTTTTTAGCATTTCCAACCGTTGGAAGTTTTTTAACATTTCCAACCGTTGGAAGTTTTTTAACATTTCCAACCATTGGAAGTTCCTCAAAAATGGGTATGCGCCAGATTTTTTGATTTGGTTGCGTTTGGCCGATTTGCGATCATTTTTGGTTGAGACGTAAATGATTAGCTTTTCAGCTATTTTAACTATGTTAAAAGCTTTATATAAGTTTTTGTTACATAGTTAAGCTTAATAAACTTGCAATTAAGGTTTTTGTGAGACATATTATACTTAATTAGCGAATGTTTTGCTTATTTGTTAATATTTTCACATATATACGTGGTATTGTCTGTATCTTTACAGGTAAGTTTGGTATGTTTATTTTTGCTTATTAACATGTATTAATGCATATATATTTCAGATTACAACTAAAGATGCTAAATATGTACCCGTTTAATGCTTAAAAGTGATGTTTATTGGCAACGCTTATGGATAAACTTATATATACATTTTACGTATATTATGTTGTTTTTATCACCTAGCATTGGCAAATATAATGTTAGGAAATGATTTTAATTAGTTTTACTTTTGATTCCATCATTTTCTGAAATCTTATGACATTTTTACTTTACACTCATGTACCCCAACATCATCACTTGACCTTGGTATACTGTAAAAACAGTTTCAGATACCTGATAATTTTTTTTTGGTTTTTTTGTGATAAAACAGCTATTATGGAACAATAATAAACAGTTTTTAGAATATTTGACGCAAAAATGCAGCCGGGCGGATTTTTTTATTGGTGCTTACATAAGTTATACGGTACCAAGACGGTCTCGACACGAAAATTTTATTTTAACCAAAAACAAACCTTACCATTAAATTCCCCATGTTCGAAAACCTATACAAACGGGGAATAGCTAAAATTGAAAGGAAAATGGATTTTTGCAGGTTAATTTTATAATTGAAATTCTGTATCGACCAGATTCCGAGCACCAGATGACCCCCAAACGGATCGATTTCAAATAAAAGGCATATATATCATTTAAGCAGACATGTTGGGGCATAAAATAAATGCAGTTTCAGAAACTACCACGGAAGTTTACCCAAAAAAAATTCACATCGAAATATTTTTTTTCGATTTCGGCACGAAAAATTTTTTTTTTAAAAATTTTAAGTGTGCCATCGGATTCCCCGTGGTCGAAAATCTATAAAACCGGGCAATAATTAAAAACAAAGGAAATTTGGATTTTTCCCGCCTACTGGAACTTTCGGCCTTCTGAATTCAATAAATAAATCCGGGATCCTGGCACGAAAAATTTTACAAAAATTTTTTTTAGCATCCAGGGACATATGCCAACAACATATAAAAATTTCAAACCAAAAATCGAAAAAAAATTTTTTTGGGGTTCCGAGAAGTGACAAAAAGTGAAAAAATTAGCCAGACTTCGTCTTAAAAGCAAAAAAAACTATTCAAGCTGATAAAAATGTTATTGTTCGTCGTGGAACTGTGGAAGAAAGATTTGTGAATCAAGGGATTGATGTTTCATTGGAAGATGCAATTGTTGAGCTTGTTACTGAAGGTGGGGCAGCAGAACAAAAGCGACAATCAGATCTGATTCGATCATGTACAACACTGGATACATTAAAAGAAAATTTACTACCCATTTGCTTATTTAAATGTTTTTGAAAAGCTTAAAATTTAACTGTTTTATTATTAAAAAATTTTTTGTTTGTTTTGACTTTTTAATAAATTTTTTTAAAAATCCGACGATTTTTCCGACGCTATGGGTGGGTGGGTTGCGTTCCTATCCGACGTACATCCGATTTATGGGTGGATAAGTTAAAAAATTTTGATTTTTTGCCGACGTCGGATCTGGACGTTCCCTGATAAATGTGTGCTTATTTATCATGATCAGTGTTGGCGGTCTTTCGGTCATCGGTCCGGTCATTCGGTCAATTCGGTCCGGTTCGGTCAGGATTTTCGGTCGACTGTGACCGGTGACCGAAAAGTTTCGGTCCGGTCCGGTTGACCGCGACCGAAGACCGAAAGTTTTTCGGTACGGTCAGAAATTTTTCACTGATTTATCAATAAATTTTAATAAAATCGCTCGAATTACGTATCTGTTGATGAAATTGCGACAAAAAATGAACAAATTCTGGGAAAAATGGAAGAACGATCGACCAATGACCGAAAAATTTCGGTTGACTGCCAACACTGATCATGATAAGAAGAAGAAATATCGCAAAGCGGCAAACGCCACAGTATCTATAACAGCGACATCATAGTAGCAATTCAGGTGAAATTTTATACAAGAGGAGGTGCCTGAGAAAAATTTTTACCTCGGCTTGAAAAAAAACTGAGATTTTTTTTCAAAAAAAGCTGAAATTCGGGTCATAAAAAGAGATGAAAAATTTTACAATAATGGCGCTTTTTTCGAAAGGGTGAAAAACGTTTTTCTAGTCCGCGTCTTATATGTAAAGTATTTACATTTTGTGCAGATTTTTTGTAAAGTCAGAGACCGGTGTATAAAAAGTTTATTCAAGGGCAAGACAATGACGCAAGTCTTTCAGTAGAATCAGTGAATTTATTTCTTTTACCCTTTTCGTAAGTAATATCATCATTACCTTCTTCATAAATTGCTGTAAGATATGGTATTTTGTTTTCATCGCACCCAAAATTTGCTAATTTTCTTTTTCCTCGGTCAAAATGTTTTTTTTCTTGAACTAGTATCACTCCAGCTGCTTCTGCGACAATGCCAGAAAACATTATATCTTCAATATATATCATGTTGTGCCGTGGTGTTTCATCAATAATTGCTGCAACAGCTTTTGAAGTAAGTAAATAAAAAGCTCCGTTGCAATAATCAGGATAAACACAGCTTTTCCATATTTTATTGGGAACATACCTGAAACATTTAGGAACTGAATTTATCGTTAAAGCTAACAATCTTATGAACGGTACTATTCTTGTTTTCGCCCCTCCCCCACGCATTCAAAAACTTGCATAAAAATTGTGAATTTATAAGCGATTTTTTGTAATTTTCGACTTTTGCTTGGCATTCTGAAAAAATAAAATTTTGGGTTTGAAGGCTCAATCGCCGTTTCTAGACCAAATCGAGGTCGGAAATCACGATTTTGAACTCTGTTTCGCTCGAAAAGGCGTGCACGCCGAGTTGCGGCGTGGCGCGCCGTTTTACCCGACAAAAAAAATTTTGTAAAAAGATTCTATAAAACGCATATATATCGATTCCCCTCAACCCAGTGAACGATATAAAATACATTTTGACTATCCAAAGTGGTTTTTTCGATGAAAAAATTCTAATTAAAGTTGGTGGTATACTGTAGTCCAGTATCAAGACTCAAAATTTTCACCACATGCATACTTTTTTTACGAAATTCGATTCCCCACATGATTCTGCATATGTAAGGACCAATCTAAGAATGTTTTACGGGGGCCCCCATTTTATTTTCTCACTTTGAAGATAAAAAGTACATCTCCAGCATCTTTATGAAAGTAAAACTCAGTGATTATGAATAATATTGACTTGCGGTGACTTTTATTATGTAAAACTATGCTATTGGAGTTGTCCTGGCAAGTTTGGACACCAGTGTTATGCTTCGCCCCGATTTTGCCCCGCCCCGGGGCGCCCCGGGGCGCCCCGACGGGGCGAAGGGCGGGGCGCGGGGGGACTTTTAGAAATTTCGGGGCACGGGGCGGGGCGCGGGGCGAACATTTAATGGACAAACATTTTCGATTTTTATTGATTAAATATTTGAGAAAAAAAGAAATTTTTCATTGCCAAATTTATTTTTTGTCTTGAAGCAGAAAAAACATCTTTTGGACAACAATGTATACACGGCATTACAATTCCAATGTGAAGAAAAAACAGCTCGTAGAAGAAAAACAAAATGTTTGTACTGGCTTGGACTAACTTGATGCCCTCTGAGGATATCAGTCACAAACGAAAATACTTTTTTCCTTTCAAAACAAACAAGCAAACAATTTGCTTCGAGAAATTTTCATAAAAGCATTTTTGTGTTTTGATCTGATATATTCACTTTTGCTGCAGTTTCTACTTGATTATTAATATTCTACTGGATTCAACATTTCTGGATTGGACTTTTTTTAACATGTCAGCAAAACAAACAACTGATGCTATGGAAAATGTTTTACTTTTAACAAAAGATCTTACTGATTTTACTACAACAATTCAAAGTGATTCCCAACCAACGATTTCATTATTATATCCTGATAAAACTTTTTAACTTCTTTGTCTGTGCTTGAAAATATAAACAAATAAATTTTTTAAACAAAATTGAAAATTGATGAAGGAAAAACATTTAAAAAAACAACGGGGCACGGGGCGGGGCGCGGGGCGGCTTTTAGAAATTTCGGGGCACGGGGCGGGGCGCGGGGCGATGTTTTGAAAAGAGAAGGGCGCGGGGCGGGGCGCAAACTGCGAAAAACACAAAAGCATAACACTGTTGGACACTATTGGGTCACATTTAGTACTATGATTTGGATGTAAAATCTCAAAAACTAACAACATCAATGTATATCCAAAACTCGAGTTTTTTCGATTTGAATCAGCATTTTTGCAATTAATTAATGGTAAATATATGTTATAGAAATAAAATAAAACACCAGACACCAAATCTGGGGCATTATCGTTTTTTTTGGATGTATATATTTTTACCCGTTTTTAGTATATTTTCAAATAATCAAAACTCCACGATAACATTAAGTTAGGATATTCTAAAGACATTTTTGATTAAAAATAACATCTTTTAGATTTACTGGTCGGTTTTCACATCGCGAAAATCTGTATTGTTGATATATAAATTACTTTAAAATAAGAATGTATTTTATATTAACACTTATTAAAAATCCCATTTTTAAGGTAAAAAAATAATCAAAAATGTTTTACTTTGCTTTTTTATGGCAAATTTAATCATAAATAAGTCACTGAATGTCATATTAGAACAATGACAAATTTTTGAAAATACTAAGTTTCTTTGTTCAAACGGGTAAAAATCAATATCCAAATCCAAAAAAAAATGATAATGCTCCGGTTTTGGCGTTAAGTGTTTTTATTTTATTTCTACTACATATATTTATCACTAATTAACTGCAAAAATGTTGATTCAAATCGAAAAAACTCGAGTTTTGGATATACATTGATGTTGTTAGTTTTTGAGATTTTACATCCAAGTCATAGTACTAAATGTGAACCGATACTGCCTAAACTTGCCAAAATAACTCCAATAGCATATTTTTACATAATCAAAGTCACCGCAAGTCAATATTATTCATAACCACTGAGTTTTACTTTCAAAATGATGCTGGAGATGTACTTTTTATCTTCAAAGTGAGAAAATAAAATGGAGGCCCCCGTAAAACATTCTTAGATTGGTCCTTACATATGCAGAATCATGTGGGGAATCGAATTTCGTAAAAATAGTATGCACGTGGTGAAAATTTTGAGTCTTGATACTGGACTACAGTATACCACCAACTTTAATTAGAATTTTTTCATCGAAAAAACCACTTTGGATAGTCAAAATGTATTTTATATTGTTCATTGGGTTGAGGGGAATCGATATATATGCGTTTTATAGAATCTTTTTACAAAATTTTTTTTGTCGGGTAAAACGGCGCGCCACGCCGCAACTCGGCGTGCACGCCTTTTCGAGCGAAACAGAGTTCAAAATCGTGATCTCCGACCTCGATTTGGTCAAGAAACGGCGATTGAGCTCTCAAACCTAAAATTTTATTTTTTCAGAATGCCAAAAAAAAGAAAAAAAAGTCGATTCTTACTGATCTAAACACAAAATACAACATTTTCAAATATAGCATACATGAATTAGTTAGGCGTGAATCACCTTCAGGAAGTCCATTCCCAAAACAGAAACCACGATATCCACCGAAGCTGACAGTAGGGCAAAAGCACCACTGCCAGCTTCATCACCTAAAACAAAGGCAATTATTAGTCCTTATATATATGCTATAATATAATAACTAACCATTTACCATACAAACTTACCTGTATGGCGAACAGTGTTATGCTTCGCCCCGATTTTGCCCCGCCCCGGGGCGCCCCGAGGCGCCCCGACGGGGCGAAGGGCGGGGCGCGGGGGGACTTTTAGAAATTTCGGGGCACGGGGCGGGGCGCGGGGCGAACATTTAATGGACAAACATTTTCGATTTTTATTGATTAAATATTTGAGAAAAAAAGAAATTTTTCATTGCCAAATTTATTTTTTGTCTTGAAGCAGAAAAAACATCTTTTGGACAACAATGTATACACGGCATTACAATTCCAATCACGGGCTCTTTTTTATTTATATTTTGTCCGGTTAACTCGGATTTTGCTGGGAAGGGGCGTACATGGATGATTTATATACCAAAAGATAGCCAAATACTCACTTATTAATAGTAACGAGGTGCCTGATGTTTTCATAAAAGTATATGGATTCTGAATCCGGATTCAGATTTTTTTTTTTTTAATTTTTTCATGTGGTCCCCCCTGTGGAAAAAAATTGAAGAAATTTTTAAAAATTTTTTTTGCTGTTTTTTGGTTAAATTCATGTATTATTAATACAATTCATGTTTTTAAATATATTTGGACCCAAAAGAATGATTAGAAATCGTTTAAAATTGAATTATAATGTTTTGGGTTTCGATCCTATATATAGAGTTTCAAAATGCATCTAGCTGGTCAAAAATGCTAAAATATAATTTCTATCGGTTGTTTTAGGATCTCATACATATTTTTAAGAGCTGAAACGGAGGAATTAGCGATCTGAGCTTTGGTTGCCATTAGGCACTGATTTAGCTTTGCTATACGATAAATATCAAGAAAAATGCATTGCTTTAAAATCGCATCTCCTCTGTCAGAACTTTAGCTAGCTACTTGTTTTCTACATTAATCTAATCTTTTATATATTTATCAGAGCTGAAACGGAGGATTTTACTTTAAAAAACTTCGTTCTTGAAATATGGCAGTCGAAAGTTTATCTATAAGAAAAACAGCAAAAACGTAATCATTTTCAATGTGCTGACGCATTTTCATTTTAAAGAAAACAGGGGCAAGGATGGCATTAACTTGTAAAGCATGACCCCAGCTTTAAAAGAGCGGGTGGGATAGTCAATCTAAGCATTAGAAAAGTTGTGAGAAAGTAAATACTAAAAAAACAACGATTTTTCACGATTTTTTGACATTTTCAAAGTGCTGCCAAATAAAGAGAAGAGCCATTGTCCTTAAACTTTTATTACCAAAAGTTTGCACATGGTTAGTACTTCAAAACTACGGGATCTTTCATCGATATCTTACTTGCTTCTATTAATTTTGGGTCGAAACATGCAAAAATCGACTATTTTTTGAGATTTTTAGAATTTGACCGCACCTTCATGAAAAAAGTTTTTGTCAAGTAATCCATGTTTTTCCATGATTTTTAACCTATTTTGGACCATTTATAACCAAAACCGCGATAACCGGACACAAAAAGAGCCCGTGGTCCATCTACTGAAATGAGATTTTAATTGGAGAAGGCGAAAGATAACGGTCATTTTTCTCGTACAAGAGACACGAGTTTTAGAGTAAAAGAAAGGAGGAGTTCATTTAAATTAAAAATCAATGTTTCTTTTATTTAAACGGAAACAGAAAAAAAGGTGATGTAAAAAACTGCATCAAGTGTTCAAAAGATTGTTAGCGGCGGTTTTATTGTTTTAACGATACATTCAGTTCCTAAATGTTTCAAGTATGTTCCCAATATAATATAAAAAACTTTGCTATAGCTAAACAGCAATGGAAAAATTGTTGTAATAACAAGTAATGTATAAAGAAATTTACAATAGATTTTAAAAAAAAGTAATATTTCATCAATGCATTATAAAAATGAAAACAAAATATGTTCAATTCTTTTGTTATCATCATCACATTTTTTTTCTTTGTTACAAAGTAACATTAAAAAACTAATCAATATAAGACGCCTAAACGAAATGTGATTTTCACTTTGAATAAATTAACCCCATTTTTTAAAATTTGGACCAAAATCAAAATTTCACGTAAAGTCCCGAAAATGTCCGCGCGAAAAAAGATTTTGAGGCTACTTTGTTGATTTTCCAAAGTTGCCTCAAAAGGTGAGGCTACTTTGTTGATTTTCCAAAGTTGCCTCAAAAGGTGAGGCTACTTTGCTGTTAATGGAATGTTTTAATGTTTGTAAAAAAGTGAGGCAATTTTTGCTACAAAAATCGCCTCAAAAAAAATGAATATATAAAAAGCTAAAAATACAGTATACTTTTTAAATATATATTTAACAACAAAAACAAACAATTATTAAATTAACAAACAATGAAAACTACAGAGTAAAAAAATGTACAGTAATATATATATTTCTTTGGTTGCTGATATAACATTTAGATTATCAGCATCACCAGTATTATTTGAATCAAGAGCAACTACGGAGTGATCATCATTTCTGCAAAAAATATTGTTTTAACAATGTTGTGTGGTGAAAATTACTTACCGTTTAGATTGAGTGCCTTTATCACTCATTGCAAATTTTGCAAAATCATATCCAGCAACAAATTTACAAGAATTTGAATTCCAAATCTGGTTTATCACTTTTCATGCAAAGAAATGCAACAGAGAATTATGACCTAAAAATAGTAACAAAGACTTTAAACTGATGACAAAATTATATAAAACTTACGAAGAAAGTAAGTGTACACTGCCTTGTAAAAAGAGCCGCTTTTCAACCTAAAAAGTATAGTTATTAGATTTAACAAGCAAATGTAATAAAACAACTTACAAAAACAGGAGATAAAATACCAATCAAACGATCAGCAAGTGCATTTTTTCTTTCTTGAAGTTGATCAAAGTTATCTCGAAGAAGATGTGTTGTTCATAATCGTCGAAAATGATAAAAAAGAGCATCTTGAACAACATAATTTTTGACGTGTTCATCTACGGAGTGTGAAAAAGCATCCTTCTTCTTCTTCGATACATGTTTTAATAATTATTAACAATCTGAAACAAAGTAATATTAATAATAGTAAAAAAATGTGGATAAAATCTAATACAAAACAGAGATATAAAAATTTGTAAAAGAATAGGAGCACAAAAAAAGTAAAGCGTTAGAAAAAAATTTGTAACAAAAAAAATTTAAAACTTTTTTGAGTTTTGGCAATCTGAACTCTTTTGACAAAATTTTTTTTTGTTACAAATTTTTTTCTAACGCTTTACTTTTTTTGTGCTCCTATTCTTTTACAAATTTTTATATCTCTGTTTTGTATTAGATTTTATCCACATTTTTTTACTATTATTAATATTACTTTGTTTCAGATTGTTAATAATTATTAAAACATGTATCGAAGAAGAAGAAGGATGCTTTTTCACACTCCGTAGATGAACACGTCAAAAATTATGTTGTTCAAGATGCTCTTTTTTATCATTTTCGACGATTATGAACAACACATCTTCTTCGAGATAACTTTGATCAACTTCAAGAAAGAAAAAATTGTTGCTCTTGATTCAAATAATACTGGTGATGCTGATAATCTAAATGTTATATCAGCAACCAAAGAAATATATATATTACTGTACATTTTTTTACTCTGTAGTTTTCATTGTTTGTTAATTTAATAATTGTTTGTTTTTGTTGTTAAATATATATTTAAAAAGTATACTGTATTTTTAGCTTTTTATATATTCATTTTTTTGAGGCGATTTTTGTAGCAAAAATTGCCTCACTTTTTTAAAAATAATAAAACATTCATTTAACAGCAAAGTAGCCTCAAAACGTGAGGCTACTTTGGAAAATACATAAAGTAGCCTCAAAACGTGAGGCTACTTTGGAAAATACATAAAGTAGCCTCAAAACGTGAGACGATTTTAGCAAACTTGCCTGATTCTGAACAGCACCTTTGCAATGTAAAAATTTTTAAAAAAGGGGTCAATTTATTCAAAATGAAAATCACATTTCGTTTAGGCGTCTTATATCATCTATTGTTTATAGAAAATCAATGTGCATTGAATTTATCTTTGTTGTTGAAATGCATAAAGAGATTTAATATAAAGAATTTTTCCATTGTTAAAGATTAAAATAAATGTTTTAAAAGAATGTTTTCAATCAAAAATGTGGCTTTTGTTTGTAACAATGTAAAATCTCAACAATGAAATTAATGCATTTGGAATTTTAAATTACATATGACAAAAATAAATAATTGAAAAATGTTTTTTTGTTCGTTTCCCAGGACGGCACACAATCCCAAGCTTTAAATGCAGAGGATGACTTCATTAATTATTTTTTCACTTTTTTGTAACTTGGTATCTGTTTCTGGGCCACCCGTGAAGAATCACTAAAAAAATTTCTCTTATTTTGTCCCGATGACGGTGCATTTTTTAATATGCATTTCTTTGAATACATGAAGATAAAATTATGTTTTCTGCTTTATTCCTCAATTACCATTTCCTTATCCAAATTGAGGTTCATTTTTTTAATATTAAATTAATAATAACACGCAATATGCTTTTTATATAATTGTTACTCATAATATAAGACGCGGTTTAAAAAAAAGTTTTGTACCCCAGTCGAAAAAACACAAAAAAATTAAAAGCTTGCACATTTTTTAAAATAAAAAAAAACCGGAATAAAGATGAAAATAGCTTTGCAAAATATTGTTTCGTTTGTATTTTGAAATTTCAAAAAGACATTTTTTCTTATCCTGGATTCTGGAATTTAAAACGACAATAAAGTTTAAATGCTTTGATTAATTTTATATTTTTCATAAAAATTTAAAGCATCCATTCTTTTTTTTAAACAATTACAAACAAACATTTTTACTGTGCGCAAAAACGATTGCTTTATTTTTTAAGCAATGGTTTTGGATTGAGTAAAAGACTATTTTTTCGTTGCTAAAATCATAAATTCGTAAATTTTGTATGTCCAAATGGCAAAATGAACAATCCTAACCGAATAACCTAGGTTTGACTGTCCAATTGACCGAAAAACCGAAACCCTGCAAACTAACAACATTCAGATTGTTTGATTAAACAATTCTCTTATCTATTTGTATTTGATTACCGAATTAATAAATTATTAAGTTTATTTTTTAGAGCTTTTAGTACAAACGTCGGAGTTATTAATTCTAGTTATCAATATTATCAAAACATTCTTCTTTTTTTGTTTTCAAACTTTGTTAGCTGTATTCTAACTAATTAGATTGAGATTGACATTTTTATTTCATTTGTTTTAATGGATTTTATGACTTTTAATGCGGGATAAACAAAATTATAGAATCACACAGTTATAAACAATGCTTATTATAAAAATGAAAATTTAGTTAAAAAATTTTGTGTTTTTAACAAAAATTAATAATTTTTTTAAACAAATGAATCCGGTGACAGCCGGTGTTATCTTTTTTATTTAGAAAATTTTACTGTCTTAAAACAAAGAATATTGAATGATTTAGCAGTTTATCTGGAAACAAGGAATTTATTTTTTTTGCTAAATCTCAAAAAAGAAACATTTACAATTCTTTCTTTTGTTAAAATCTTCTTGAAGTTCTCATAGCCGAAAAAACAATTTTCTTTAAAGAAAAGACGACACCGCCTGTCACCGGATTTAAAGGGTTTTAACAAAGCAATCAATTTTGTTTAAAACCCGGAACTTTAATAAACATTGTATTGTCTTAAAACAAAGAATATTGAATGTTTTAGCAGTTCATCTGGAAACAAGGAATTTATTTTTATTGCTAAATCTCAAAAAAAAAAATATTTACAATTCTTTTTAAAACGCATTTTTTTAAAACCATACATTTTTCAAAACGGATGATTTTAAAACATATTGTATTTAATTTTATTATTAGGGCTAAGTCAGTTTTGTGGCTTTTATATATTATATTTAAAAATTTTTAAATGTCTGGATAGCGGCATATATTTTTTTCGAAAAGTCGAAGTCGGATCGGATTGACGTACACTAGCCTCCGTAAGAATCATTCCTTAAATTTCAATTGTCAAAAATTAGTCCCCAAACATAGTGCGCCCAAAAATGAAAACACAAATTTCATTTTTATTTTTATGCATCAACGCGCTCTTCAGATCACTGAATTGAATCACATTACTCAAATTCTTTTGCTGTTTTTGGTTTCACCAATGGTGCTAAAATGTTCATCTAGAAATGTAGGTCACTTTTCAACACGTGGAAAAAAAACCTGAAAAACACTATTTTGGGGTAAACTGTACATGGAAAAATCAGATTTTTCAGTGTTTTTTACCCTAGAAACAATAAAATATTACATCTACCTGCTAAAAATTATTTACAAGCACAATCACAAACTCCTATTTTTCAAATTTTTTGATTTTGGCGCGTTCTTTGAGAAAAAAATGGTGCAGCGACCAGCGGCCGGACACAAAAAAAACAATTTTTTTGAAACTTTACCCCTGTTTTCGAATACCCTTAAAACGCATTCCGTGAATCTTTTCTAAAATTTTGATAAATTCTGCACAGGCAAAAAATCGATTTTTATTTTATGTTACCTATGTTTTCGGTTATGCTTAAAACGCATTCTGTGAATTTTTTTAAAGATTTGCCATAAATTCGGCACAGCTCAAAAAATCAATTTTTTGGAAAGTAACCCTATGTTTTCGACTATGCTTAACAAGCATATTCCCAAAATATTAGAGCTTAAATCCTACCGTAACCCCCTTTTTCGTGGTCCTGAAGAGAAAATATGCTTTTTTTTCACTTCAACGGCAAATAATTAATTTTTTATAACTTTTTAATATTTTCCTACCCATATAGGTTTTCGAGGTCGGGGAATCCGAATATTCTATTTTCAAACCGAAATTTTCGTTGTAAGACCCATTTTTGGCGTTCACGCCGTTTTCACGCCGTTATCACGCCGCGCGAAGAGGTCGTCAGGTTCCACAAATATCACCATTGGATTCAGCGCCATTTTTTACCCCAGGGGGCTTTGATATGGTAGATTTAGCGCTCGTGCAAAATTGGGTTCACGTAGGCGGAAGATGGTATACTGTAGATTTTCAAATTTCGAGATTTTCAAATTTCGAAAATTTCGGTTCGAAAATAGGATATTCGGATTCCCCGACCTCGAAAACCTATAAAACCAGGAAATTAGCTAAATTGACTAAAATTTCGATTTTTCGTCAAAGATCGATGAAAAGCTGCAGGCATTCAGCACATTTTTAAATAAAAAATAACAAAGAATGGCTTAAAATTGACAAAAACAGATGTGATTCAATTCAGTGATCTGAAGAGCGCGTTGATGCATAAAAATAAAAATGAAATTTGTTTTTTCATTTTTGGGCGCACTATGTTTGGGGACTAATTTTTGACAATTGAAATTTAAGGAATGATTCTTACGGAGGCTAGTGTACGTCAATCCGATCCGACTTCGACTTTTCGAAAAAAATATATGCCGCTATCCAGACATTTAAAAATTTTTAAATATAATATATAAAAGCCACAAAACTGACTTAGCCCTAATAATAAAATTGAATATCGTTTTTTTTCACTGTACTTGAAAAATAAAGGGGGGGGGGGGGGGGAATTGTGAAGAATTTTCCAGATCTTTGGTAAAAAAAGACTCAGAAAAATTTTGAGGAAAAGGGGGAGGGAATAGTAAAAAAGTACCTTTTTTTTCTTTTTGCCTGATATTTTTTTCTGGAATTGGTTCACACATGGGCAGATGGGTGCGACAATATCCTTAAAAATCCGCGACCCTTTTCATGCACAGGGGGGAGTACATTGAAATTTTGGCTCTAGCCTAGTATTCCCGTCCGAATAAAATTAAGTGATATTGTATCCTCAAACCCAGACTTCACTAAATGCAAAAAGCATCTAATTCATTTTAAATGCTTCTTGCATTAAATGCCCGCCAAATGCATTTTAAATGCGCATTTTATATTTTTTGCATTTTATGCGCACCCAAAATGCATTCAGCGCGCACACACTTTTTCAAAATGCATTGAATGCGCGGTAAATGCAATGTAAAATGCGTACGGCGTGTTTTCTTTTATGCAAAGTTAATGCGCATCAAATGCAAAACCATGCATCAAAGGCTGGGAACTTAAGCTTGTTCAGACGAGTATAATATTGTTCCGACGGGAATAATGCAACCGAATCATTAGAAGTAAGCTTTGTTTTCTTTTTTGTTCTTTGATTTAATCTAACTTTTTAGGTTCTTTTCAATACAGTTATTGCGCATGGAAATGTCCTGAAGATTTTTCATTTATATCAGCTTATCCTCGTAACGAATTGGCATGTGCTCCTGATAGGTACAAAGAATATGGAACTGTTGCAGAATGAACAAATAGAATTGAAACTTTTAAAGAAGCCGGACTTGATTCATCTGTTGTGGTATTAGTTAAGGATAATCAATCATGATGTGTTAACGCTGATGCTTTAAATATATTTTATATTATGTATTAAACATGCTAGAAATTTGTAATTTTTCACTTCATTCATTTCACTGTAAAGAGTATGTAAGAAAAAATAAATGAACTTTTTTCTAAAAATGTTCTCGATTACATAATTTATGATCTTCGTCGTTTATGTATTGATCGCATATTTTCCAAAACAATTTTTGAGTTAAAGCTTGAGATGAAATGATGATCACAAATTGCTGTAACAGCAACAATTGCACCATTTTCATTTATAATTGGACATCTATACAATAATCTCAGCGAATGTTTTCATTGATTTATACCTGTTAAAAATGCTTCTGCAGCAACATCCTTAATTTCTGCAAAACGTGAAGTCCAACATTAGATATGCTTTCTTTTAAAACTACGTTTAATATATGATTTTTGTGAAAATAACTATGCATACGACATAAAAATGTTATAAACATGTAAAATTTAATTATATATCATAAAAAGACAAAAAAAATAGAAGTTTTATCAAAAAATTATATATAAAATCTTTTTTAAAAAACTTTTATTTGAAGAAAAAACACGATTTTTTCGTATTTTTCTTCCAAGAAATATTTGAACTTGGCGGTTTTTGCTAACGCCAGAAATACATTTTGCCAAACATCGGCGTGAAAAATAGAACGCTTTCTTTGCTTTGCACACGATGTGTATCGGTAATTGCTAAAAAAATTTTTTTTATTTTTTCAAAAATTCTTTTAGCAAAGAAACCATACACTGTGATCAACTCAATCTCTTCGGAATTTGAGTTCCCAAGCAACTTACAAGTGTTGATAAACACTTTTAGTTCTTCTTCATTTTCAACCATGTTGGTAATCGTTATGTTGTCACAAATACAGTTTTCATTCGAATAATTTTTATATCCTTCGGCTGCAGCAGTGTTAGCTGATAATACCTCTTTACAGCAAAAGGATTCCAGGCAACTAGACATTTCTTTACAATTGCCGCAGTGACAGTAATCAACGTTTTCTGGATCTCTGTTGCATAAATCTGTGCCAAGAAGTTTGTTGAAAGTAGTGATCTTTCTTTTTGTGTGAAGTTTTTCAACTACTGCTGCACTCGGGAAACTATTAAAAACTTTATCCCATCTATTTTCGTCTGTAAAATTACATCATATTTCGAACTATAAAAAACTTCAATTACCGTTGCCAGCCATTACCACTTCTATTTAAAAATACAAAAAACAAGAAAGTTCAAAAACCGCTATAAATGAATGACAAAAAATATCTGTGACAGCGTAAAAAATGAAAAGAAAGAAACTGTTGATCAATAAGCAAAAGTGACCTCAGGGGATATCATCACGCAAAGAGGTCACTATTCTGTAAAAAATTCGAACAAAAATGTTAACTAAAACAAAGAATGAGTGACATTAAAAAACCGACACTTTTCTAAATGTATTAATTTTATTCAACACACATCAAAAACAAATAAAAAAAACATGAAACAACAACATTTTCAAATATAGCATACATGAATTAGTTAGGCGTGAATCACCTTCAGGAAGTCCATTCCCAAAACAGAAACCACGATATCCACCGAAGCTGACAGTAGGGCAAAAGCACCACTGCCAGCTTCATCACCTAAAACAAAGGCAATTATTAGTCCTTATATATATGCTATAATATAATAACTAACCATTTACCATACAAACTTACCTGTATGGCGAACAGTGTTATGCTTCGCCCCGATTTTGCCCCGCCCCGGGGCGCCCCGAGGCGCCCCGACGGGGCGAAGGGCGGGGCGCGGGGGGACTTTTAGAAATTTCGGGGCACGGGGCGGGGCGCGGGGCGAACATTTAATGGACAAACATTTTCGATTTTTATTGATTAAATATTTGAGAAAAAAAGAAATTTTTCATTGCCAAATTTATTTTTTGTCTTGAAGCAGAAAAAACATCTTTTGGACAACAATGTATACACGGCATTACAATTCCAATCACGGGCTCTTTTTTATTTATATTTTGTCCGGTTAACTCGGATTTTGCTGGGAAGGGGCGTACATGGATGATTTATATACCAAAAGATAGCCAAATACTCACTTATTAATAGTAACGAGGTGCCTGATGTTTTCATAAAAGTATATGGATTCTGAATCCGGATTCAGATTTTTTTTTTTTTAATTTTTTCATGTGGTCCCCCCTGTGGAAAAAAATTGAAGAAATTTTTAAAAATTTTTTTTGCTGTTTTTTGGTTAAATTCATGTATTATTAATACAATTCATGTTTTTAAATATATTTGGACCCAAAAGAATGATTAGAAATCGTTTAAAATTGAATTATAATGTTTTGGGTTTCGATCCTATATATAGAGTTTCAAAATGCATCTAGCTGGTCAAAAATGCTAAAATATAATTTCTATCGGTTGTTTTAGGATCTCATACATATTTTTAAGAGCTGAAACGGAGGAATTAGCGATCTGAGCTTTGGTTGCCATTAGGCACTGATTTAGCTTTGCTATACGATAAATATCAAGAAAAATGCATTGCTTTAAAATCGCATCTCCTCTGTCAGAACTTTAGCTAGCTACTTGTTTTCTACATTAATCTAATCTTTTATATATTTATCAGAGCTGAAACGGAGGATTTTACTTTAAAAAACTTCGTTCTTGAAATATGGCAGTCGAAAGTTTATCTATAAGAAAAACAGCAAAAACGTAATCATTTTCAATGTGCTGACGCATTTTCATTTTAAAGAAAACAGGGGCAAGGATGGCATTAACTTGTAAAGCATGACCCCAGCTTTAAAAGAGCGGGTGGGATAGTCAATCTAAGCATTAGAAAAGTTGTGAGAAAGTAAATACTAAAAAAACAACGATTTTTCACGATTTTTTGACATTTTCAAAGTGCTGCCAAATAAAGAGAAGAGCCATTGTCCTTAAACTTTTATTACCAAAAGTTTGCACATGGTTAGTACTTCAAAACTACGGGATCTTTCATCGATATCTTACTTGCTTCTATTAATTTTGGGTCGAAACATGCAAAAATCGACTATTTTTTGAGATTTTTAGAATTTGACCGCACCTTCATGAAAAAAGTTTTTGTCAAGTAATCCATGTTTTTCCATGATTTTTAACCTATTTTGGACCATTTATAACCAAAACCGCGATAACCGGACACAAAAAGAGCCCGTGGTCCATCTACTGAAATGAGATTTTAATTGGAGAAGGCGAAAGATAACGGTCATTTTTCTCGTACAAGAGACACGAGTTTTAGAGTAAAAGAAAGGAGGAGTTCATTTAAATTAAAAATCAATGTTTCTTTTATTTAAACGGAAACAGAAAAAAAGGTGATGTAAAAAACTGCATCAAGTGTTCAAAAGATTGTTAGCGGCGGTTTTATTGTTTTAACGATACATTCAGTTCCTAAATGTTTCAAGTATGTTCCCAATATAATATAAAAAACTTTGCTATAGCTAAACAGCAATGGAAAAATTGTTGTAATAACAAGTAATGTATAAAGAAATTTACAATAGATTTTAAAAAAAAGTAATATTTCATCAATGCATTATAAAAATGAAAACAAAATATGTTCAATTCTTTTGTTATCATCATCACATTTTTTTTCTTTGTTACAAAGTAACATTAAAAAACTAATCAATATAAGACGCCTAAACGAAATGTGATTTTCACTTTGAATAAATTAACCCCATTTTTTAAAATTTGGACCAAAATCAAAATTTCACGTAAAGTCCCGAAAATGTCCGCGCGAAAAAAGATTTTGAGGCTACTTTGTTGATTTTCCAAAGTTGCCTCAAAAGGTGAGGCTACTTTGTTGATTTTCCAAAGTTGCCTCAAAAGGTGAGGCTACTTTGCTGTTAATGGAATGTTTTAATGTTTGTAAAAAAGTGAGGCAATTTTTGCTACAAAAATCGCCTCAAAAAAAATGAATATATAAAAAGCTAAAAATACAGTATACTTTTTAAATATATATTTAACAACAAAAACAAACAATTATTAAATTAACAAACAATGAAAACTACAGAGTAAAAAAATGTACAGTAATATATATATTTCTTTGGTTGCTGATATAACATTTAGATTATCAGCATCACCAGTATTATTTGAATCAAGAGCAACTACGGAGTGATCATCATTTCTGCAAAAAATATTGTTTTAACAATGTTGTGTGGTGAAAATTACTTACCGTTTAGATTGAGTGCCTTTATCACTCATTGCAAATTTTGCAAAATCATATCCAGCAACAAATTTACAAGAATTTGAATTCCAAATCTGGTTTATCACTTTTCATGCAAAGAAATGCAACAGAGAATTATGACCTAAAAATAGTAACAAAGACTTTAAACTGATGACAAAATTATATAAAACTTACGAAGAAAGTAAGTGTACACTGCCTTGTAAAAAGAGCCGCTTTTCAACCTAAAAAGTATAGTTATTAGATTTAACAAGCAAATGTAATAAAACAACTTACAAAAACAGGAGATAAAATACCAATCAAACGATCAGCAAGTGCATTTTTTCTTTCTTGAAGTTGATCAAAGTTATCTCGAAGAAGATGTGTTGTTCATAATCGTCGAAAATGATAAAAAAGAGCATCTTGAACAACATAATTTTTGACGTGTTCATCTACGGAGTGTGAAAAAGCATCCTTCTTCTTCTTCGATACATGTTTTAATAATTATTAACAATCTGAAACAAAGTAATATTAATAATAGTAAAAAAATGTGGATAAAATCTAATACAAAACAGAGATATAAAAATTTGTAAAAGAATAGGAGCACAAAAAAAGTAAAGCGTTAGAAAAAAATTTGTAACAAAAAAAATTTAAAACTTTTTTGAGTTTTGGCAATCTGAACTCTTTTGACAAAATTTTTTTTTGTTACAAATTTTTTTCTAACGCTTTACTTTTTTTGTGCTCCTATTCTTTTACAAATTTTTATATCTCTGTTTTGTATTAGATTTTATCCACATTTTTTTACTATTATTAATATTACTTTGTTTCAGATTGTTAATAATTATTAAAACATGTATCGAAGAAGAAGAAGGATGCTTTTTCACACTCCGTAGATGAACACGTCAAAAATTATGTTGTTCAAGATGCTCTTTTTTATCATTTTCGACGATTATGAACAACACATCTTCTTCGAGATAACTTTGATCAACTTCAAGAAAGAAAAAATTGTTGCTCTTGATTCAAATAATACTGGTGATGCTGATAATCTAAATGTTATATCAGCAACCAAAGAAATATATATATTACTGTACATTTTTTTACTCTGTAGTTTTCATTGTTTGTTAATTTAATAATTGTTTGTTTTTGTTGTTAAATATATATTTAAAAAGTATACTGTATTTTTAGCTTTTTATATATTCATTTTTTTGAGGCGATTTTTGTAGCAAAAATTGCCTCACTTTTTTGAGGCGATTTTTGTAGCAAAAATTGCCTCACTTTTTGAGGCGATTTTTGTAGCAAAAATTGCCTCACTTTTTTGAGGCGATTTTTGTAGCAAAAATTGCCTCACTTTTTGAGGCGATTTTTGTAGCAAAAATTGCCTCACTTTTTTAAAAATAATAAAACATTCATTTAACAGCAAAGTAGCCTCAAAACGTGAGGCTACTTTGGAAAATACATAAAGTAGCCTCAAAACGTGAGGCTACTTTGGAAAATACATAAAGTAGCCTCAAAACGTGAGACGATTTTAGCAAACTTGCCTGATTCTGAACAGCACCTTTGCAATGTAAAAATTTTTAAAAAAGGGGTCAATTTATTCAAAATGAAAATCACATTTCGTTTAGGCGTCTTATATCATCTATTGTTTATAGAAAATCAATGTGCATTGAATTTATCTTTGTTGTTGAAATGCATAAAGAGATTTAATATAAAGAATTTTTCCATTGTTAAAGATTAAAATAAATGTTTTAAAAGAATGTTTTCAATCAAAAATGTGGCTTTTGTTTGTAACAATGTAAAATCTCAACAATGAAATTAATGCATTTGGAATTTTAAATTACATATGACAAAAATAAATAATTGAAAAATGTTTTTTTGTTCGTTTCCCAGGACGGCACACAATCCCAAGCTTTAAATGCAGAGGATGACTTCATTAATTATTTTTTCACTTTTTTGTAACTTGGTATCTGTTTCTGGGCCACCCGTGAAGAATCACTAAAAAAATTTCTCTTATTTTGTCCCGATGACGGTGCATTTTTTAATATGCATTTCTTTGAATACATGAAGATAAAATTATGTTTTCTGCTTTATTCCTCAATTACCATTTCCTTATCCAAATTGAGGTTCATTTTTTTAATATTAAATTAATAATAACACGCAATATGCTTTTTATATAATTGTTACTCATAATATAAGACGCGGATTAAAAAAAAGTTTTGTACCCCAGTCGAAAAAACACAAAAAAATTAAAAGCTTGCACATTTTTTAAAATAAAAAAAAACCGGAATAAAGATGAAAATAGCTTTGCAAAATATTGTTTCGTTTGTATTTTGAAATTTCAAAAAGACATTTTTTCTTATCCTGGATTCTGGAATTTAAAACGACAATAAAGTTTAAATGCTTTGATTAATTTTATATTTTTCATAAAAATTTAAAGCATCCATTCTTTTTTTTAAACAATTACAAACAAACATTTTTACTGTGCGCAAAAACGATTGCTTTATTTTTTAAGCAATGGTTTTGGATTGAGTAAAAGACTATTTTTTCGTTGCTAAAATCATAAATTCGTAAATTTTGTATGTCCAAATGGCAAAATGAACAATCCTAACCGAATAACCTAGGTTTGACTGTCCAATTGACCGAAAAACCGAAACCCTGCAAACTAACAACATTCAGATTGTTTGATTAAACAATTCTCTTATCTATTTGTATTTGATTACCGAATTAATAAATTATTAAGTTTATTTTTTAGAGCTTTTAGTACAAACGTCGGAGTTATTAATTCTAGTTATCAATATTATCAAAACATTCTTCTTTTTTTGTTTTCAAACTTTGTTAGCTGTATTCTAACTAATTAGATTGAGATTGACATTTTTATTTCATTTGTTTTAATGGATTTTATGACTTTTAATGCGGGATAAACAAAATTATAGAATCACACAGTTATAAACAATGCTTATTATAAAAATGAAAATTTAGTTAAAAAATTTTGTGTTTTTAACAAAAATTAATAATTTTTTTAAACAAATGAATCCGGTGACAGCCGGTGTTATCTTTTTTATTTAGAAAATTTTACTGTCTTAAAACAAAGAATATTGAATGATTTAGCAGTTTATCTGGAAACAAGGAATTTATTTTTTTTGCTAAATCTCAAAAAAGAAACATTTACAATTCTTTCTTTTGTTAAAATCTTCTTGAAGTTCTCATAGCCGAAAAAACAATTTTCTTTAAAGAAAAGACGACACCGCCTGTCACCGGATTTAAAGGGTTTTAACAAAGCAATCAATTTTGTTTAAAACCCGGAACTTTAATAAACATTGTATTGTCTTAAAACAAAGAATATTGAATGTTTTAGCAGTTCATCTGGAAACAAGGAATTTATTTTTATTGCTAAATCTCAAAAAAAAAAATATTTACAATTCTTTTTAAAACGCATTTTTTTAAAACCATACATTTTTCAAAACGGATGATTTTAAAACATATTGTATTTAATTTTATTATTAGGGCTAAGTCAGTTTTGTGGCTTTTATATATTATATTTAAAAATTTTTAAATGTCTGGATAGCGGCATATATTTTTTTCGAAAAGTCGAAGTCGGATCGGATTGACGTACACTAGCCTCCGTAAGAATCATTCCTTAAATTTCAATTGTCAAAAATTAGTCCCCAAACATAGTGCGCCCAAAAATGAAAACACAAATTTCATTTTTATTTTTATGCATCAACGCGCTCTTCAGATCACTGAATTGAATCACATTACTCAAATTCTTTTGCTGTTTTTGGTTTCACCAATGGTGCTAAAATGTTCATCTAGAAATGTAGGTCACTTTTCAACACGTGGAAAAAAAACCTGAAAAACACTATTTTGGGGTAAACTGTACATGGAAAAATCAGATTTTTCAGTGTTTTTTACCCTAGAAACAATAAAATATTACATCTAGAATATACGCATCATTTTTGTTGAGTAATAGGAAATTTGGTAAAATTAGGAATAATTTATATTTATTTTTTAAGGCTATCTTAGGTTTGTTTGTTTTCCTTAAATTTTTATTGTACAAGAAACTCTGGGATAATTTATTTTTATTTTTTAAGCAAAAAATGGACTATTTTGTGTTTAGATCAGTAATTTATAATTGTAGGAAAAATGATAACTCAGATTTAATTTATGTGTATTAAAATTTTACGCGCCAGTGCAGATGACTGATACGGTTTTTTAAATTATTTTACAAAGTATTTTTTATTAAAATTAATTTAAAAAATTAAAAAAAAAATGTTATTTTAATTTCAAGATTTTATAGAATGTGACGTTTCGGCCCTTAACTCTAGACGTCAAATTGTATTTTTTTACTTACAGGTGGGTCATCATCAGTAGAGGGGTGTCATTAAAACCTGGCAGTCGGCACATAAAACCTGGCAGTTGGCACATAAAACCTGGCAGTTGGCACATAAAACCTGGCAGTCACTTGGCACATAAAAGCTGGCACTTGGCACATAAAACCTGGCAGTTGGAAGGAAAAAGCTGGCAGGTGTGGAAAAATCGTAAAATAGGCTAATTCGTTACGTTACACGTAACAATTGATAAAAATTTGCATATTATCCCTGATAATATAACATAAAAGCAGAGACGGATGACAAAAGGCGGATTATTAAAATTTATTAAAATTTTTATAAAATAGTGGGGAATTGGGATACTTTTTTATGGAGAGTTCAGTAATAGGGGCAAAAAATGATTTTTCGGATTCAGAATCCGGATTCTGAAGTCAAAATTTTTGTTCATATCATTCGACTTAGAATTTTATAAGAAATGTGATAATAGAGACAAAACATGTTTAATCGGATTCTGAAGTCGGATTCTGGACGGAAAAATCGTTTTTTGCATTCTGAAACGTTTACAATACTTATATTATTTCTGAAAATGGACTGTCAACAATGGGAAATATTTATTTTATACCCTAAATATTAATGACTTTGACCCTAAATATTTTCAAAACCCTAAATATTAATGACTTTGACCCTAAATATTTTCAATACCCTAAATTTTATTGAATTTTCAAATTTTTAACATTTATACATAAAAAACAACAACAAAGTAAAAAAAATTAATTTAAATTCTGGATAATGCTTGAGTATGTTTTCTTGGTCTTCCTGGTGGAGTTCTTGCAGTACCATTAATTGTTTGACGAAGTGCTGGCATGTTTAGCCATTCTCGATGATTGCAGAATACTTGAATAAGAAGAACATGCTTGCAACGTGTTCTTAAAGCACCAATTGGACAATTGCAAGTGAATTCATTTTCATATAAAGTTGATCGAGTAACAACGACGATATTTTTTTGAAATAATTCAACATCTCCAGCATCCAAATCATTATCCAAATCATTATCCAAATCAGTATGATATTCAAGAAAATCACGATAATCAATTTCATCCCATTCAGATTTTGATCTTTTTACATACCTGGAATATATATATGTAATGGCTTTGTTTAAAGAAAAAAGAAAATAAAAAAAAGCTTACCATGTTCCACCAGAAAAAATAACTTTTGTAACACTTTTGAGATCATGAGCAGCGATCCATTCATTGGTTTTGACAGAAATTGCAGGATTTCCATAATTCTTATGAGCACAAACATAAAGCTGCAATAGCTTCCATCAATGGATGGCGACGATTAAAAAAATCCCGTTTAATCCCTTTGTTGCTTCCTTCCATTCCATTATTCTGTCGAATACCTTAAAATACAAAATACAAAAATTTTACAAAAAGCCAAACGAATACTTTGTCCATTGGCAGCATACCAAAACTTATTCTTTTCAATATATTCACGATCAAAATAATCAGCGAATTGAACAATTCCTTCATGATCAGATGCTTTCCATTTAGCAATTAAAGCAGCACTAGCAATGTCAAAATGATTTTCAAAAGCATGATTTGCCAATTCAAGGATTTCATTTTTGATTCTTTCACCATCAGTTTGTTTATCAATACCATATTCTCCAAAAATTGACACCATTCGTGATGAGAAATGAAGATCCAATAATTTATTAGTTGCAATTTTTTGGCTTGATTTAGTTTCGTAATGACCACCATTTCTTGTCGAGACTGAATGAAAAATTAATTCCAGTTTTTCATTTGGATGAGTGATCATCATATCATAAGCAAGCATAATATCAGCTATAATTCTTCGGTGATGAAGAGACATCATTCCATACATTTTTAATCTTTCAGAGTAAGATGGAGTTTCCAAATATTTGACATTTGGGTGATTTCTTTGGTATAAAATTTTTGTAAATAATTTCTGAACAGCTTCCAAAGTTTTGATCGCATTGATTGATGAGATATTAAAAACAGAGGAGGCATATTCATAATTTGGTCGAATATATGTAGTAAAAATTTGAATAAGGATTTTTGGATCATTTATGACGACTTTACGGAAAATTGAAAACATTTTGCCAGTTGCGGCAGCAGAAATATTATCAAAATGTGGATCCAGAGTTAAATCATTTTTGATATATAATCCAAGATCACGAGTGACTTCTTTTTGGGTGATTGGAACATTGTTGATGAAATATTTGGCATTTTCATTTTTTGGTCCAAATTGGACGAGAAAAGTTTTTGAAGCATTGATTGACATAGATTTTGATGTGCACCATTGGTATACTGTATCAAGCGCTTTTTTTTGTAAATGTAAAACATTGTAAATGTAAAGCACTTTTTTCTCATTTGAAACAGCATAATTCAACATTTTTAACACTTTGTAAAAAATTTCAAAATAACAAAATTTTCGGTTGAATGTCCTTGAGTTCAAATTGTTGCACATTTTTAGGATTATTTAAAAAAGTTGAATTTTGTTGTTAGTTATTGTTTTATTAAAAAAAATTATTATTCATTGTTATACATTAACTTATTTATAACTTAATGCTTTTTAATATGTTTCAACGTTGATATTTTTTCACAATACATTCAAATCCAAAGAATAAATTCTTATCATTTAAGTTACTCATTGATAGATTTTTATCGCCCAAAGGTATTGTTGACAGTCCATTTTCAGAAATAATATAAGTATTGTAAACGTTTCAGAATGCAAAAAACGATTTTTCCGTCCAGAATCCGACTTCAGAATCCGATTAAACATGTTTTGTCTCTATTATCACATTTCTTATAAAATTCTAAGTCGAATGATATGAACAAAAATTTTGACTTCAGAATCCGGATTCTGAATCCGAAAAATCATTTTTTGCCCCTATTACTGAACTCTCCATAAAAAAGTATCCCAATTCCCCACTATTTTATAAAAATTTTAATAAATTTTAATAATCCGCCTTTTGTCATCCGTCTCTGCCTTTATGTTATATTATCAGGGATAATATGCAAATTTTTATCAATTGTTACGTGTAACGTAACGAATTAGCCTATTTTACGATTTTTCCACACCTGCCAGCTTTTTCCTTCCAACTGCCAGGTTTTATGTGCCAAGTGCCAGCTTTTATGTGCCAAGTGACTGCCAGGTTTTATGTGCCAACTGCCAGGTTTTAATTTCTCCGTCAGTAGAGTCCAGTAACAAAAAAAAGTTTAAAAAAAAATTTGACAAAAAAGATTTGACATATATTTTTCCACAGAAATGTTGCATATTGCCGCTAAAAATGTTTGCCATTTGTTCACAAATGTTCGCCGTTTTTTCTTTCACTTTGGCACATATGTTTTTTTCTATTTTCAAAGAAGAGCTTGCGCAACTGTGCGTATTTTTCGTTTAGGGAAAATAAGGGAATGTCAATCAAGTGGTTTCTGGCAGTATAAAAGCAAGTTATATGCAGCAAAAAATTTAGTTAAACCTTTTTGGAAATACAACTACACGCTACTAGTACCTTTTGATAAATTTTTTTAAACTTTTTTTTTAAAAATATTTATCTTTTTTTTTGAATTTTATTTTTTTAGAATTTTTTTTGCAAAAAAAGACAGCAATGTCCCTGTTGTTGATAACATTAATTTTTCGAGGTCTGAAAACGGCAGCAGCAATGCTTGCGTTGATGACAGGCAAAGGGCAGGGATTTTGTAGCTACGGGTTTTCTGGTGTTTTTTTACTGTTGAGTAGGGCGAGATACAGACCCTTATAGAAGGTTGGCATTTCTCCATTTTAATGGTGGTATTTTACCCTCATAAAGGGCTCATAAAACCCTTAAAAAGGTTTAATTATGTTCCTACCTAAAAGGGACTATTTATCCTAGCTGTAGTTAGGGGGAGCCATTTTGTATACCTAAAGCGGTATGAATACTCACTACTTTTGGTATATATATGCACCTACTTTTTTTCAGTGTGTTACAATACCACTGGTCGACAAATTAAAAGTCTGGACCGAAGACCGAAAGACAGCCAACATTGGTCTTAACCATTAATAGTAAACCATTCTGATATGTCTTTGAAGATTTCAGCAACAAAAGTTTTTTTATACGTATTGTTTTTCTTTAAAGGGGGAGTTTCATTTCTAACAAATTTTTGGACAAACTTTGCGTAAGAGTGCAAGCAAAAAGAATGCATTTGTGCATATTCTTTTCTTTCTTTTTTTCAAAACCACGCACAAATGCATTCTTTTTGCTTGCACTCTTATGACAAAGTTTGCCCAAAAATTTCTAAGAAACGAAACTCGAACCTAGTAATTTATTTTTTAGTTTTTTAGGGAGAGGCACACCACTGCCAAATTTTTTAAACAAAAAATCAGGCCAATGCATTGTTATTTTTTCATTCACATTTTTTTGTCAACTGGGAATAAAAAAAAACACAATGCGTTTGCTTCATTCTTCTCGAGATCTCCAATCAATATCAAACAAAAGAAATTGTTAGAGGTGCGTCTCCCACTTTTAATTATTTTAAAGGGATGTACTGCTTCTGTTTACCGCCCCCCTTTACATTTATCATTCACAAAAGAAACAGCTCACTTCATTAATCCGCCCCCCTTTTCAGTAAAAACTCGACATTTTTGTGTAAATTTTATTATTTCAGCTAATCCTGTAAAAAATTCAAATCAATGTTTCTCAAAAAAATTTATTAGCGGTGCATCTCGTCCTTTGAGCATTTATTCTCTGTATCATAGCTTTTATTTTTATTTTTGAGAATAAACAAACTTTGTTACTTTCTGTTGTTTTTCTGGGTGTTCATGAAATTGTGCACAGAAGAAAATTGATCGGAGCTTTGGAAATTAATTTTTCCCAAGTCACAATTATTATTATTTCATGTTACATATTTATTATGGCTATTTGAAAAGCTATAAGGCTGCATTTTGTATATGCTTGTTCTTTATTTTTTTGTACAGATTTCAAAAAAACGATAGTAAAGGTAAGCTTTTAAAAAATAGATGCCAGATTTTTCTTATTTTAGTTGTGATGAGGCCTAGGCTTAGGCCTAAGCCTAAAATTTGGTACGAAAAATTTGTCGGATGTACATTCTACCAAGCTGGGGGTTTTGGTAATCAAGTATGTTTTTATAGTTGTTCTTACCTTAGAAAAAGTAAATATATTTTTGCATTTTTACGTTTACAAATACTGAAACATATACAAAAATGAAACAACTGAGCAAAGTATAATGTCGTTCAAATTTTCGTTTTAGATATGGAGGTTAGCTTCTTTGTATGGCATCGGAAAGACATTAGGCAGGCAACCATATATCGAAAACCGTGTACTTCTAAATGACTTTATCAAGTAAGAGTTTTTTATCGCCAAAACTAAAAAATGTTTCATTTTGGAATCTACTTGTTTTAGTGCGACATGGAAACGTATGAATCTTACTGAAATAGGATTCGTATTTCCACTGATGTATAGCACTTTAAATATTATGAATCCCCCTAACAATTTAACAAAAATAGCAAATTTTGCTAAAGATTGCTGTAAATATGATGAACCAAAAAAGTAATCATTTAAGACTCATTTAAAAACAACATATTTATTAATTATCGCAGGTTGCTAAATATCTCGGAAACTTATTTAAAAATCAATGGTAATTATTTGCAATCATATAAATTTTTTCATCCTTACAAAAAAGATATAAAAAAGTTACTTCGATGTGGATCACATGTTATGACTTCTGTTATTAAAATTGCTGACAAAATGTTTGATAACGATCAGAATTTCAAATTATGTGTCCATATCAGGCGTGGCGATTTTATTGAAGATGTTATGCTGGAATCAAAAGAAGAATTTGTTATTCCTGCTATTGTGTATGCTCAAAACGATTTAATTCAGAAAGGCTATAAAAATGTATCCTTAATTATTATTGGGAATGATATCGATTTTTCTAATAATTTTAAAAAAATATATATGGTAAAATATTAAAAAGAGAAGGCTTCTAAAGATAAATATTTTTCTAGCGGTTTGAGAATGTATATACATCTCAAGAAAACACCCGAGGAGAAGATATGTGTTTTGGAATAAATTATTGTGATTCAATAATTTTAACAGCATCTGGCTCCACATTTGCATGGTGGATTTCATATTTAATGGAAAGTAATGGACCAGTTTTTTATAATTCTCAAGTAACGGATTACAGTAATCATTCAAAAGACTTACATGATTTTGACATATTTTTACCAGAGTGGACGGGACTAACTATTCAAAATGGAGTTGCCGTAAAGGAAACAAAATGGAGTTACGAAAAAACTGGAACAATTTATGCCTAAAACCAAACATTGATTGTTAATAAAATTTATAATATAAATGAATGTCTTTATGCTTTTATACAAATAATTATGTTAGGACCACGACCACGATATTCAGATAGAGCTTGAGATATATCCGGAAAACCTCGAGAATTATTATTTACCCCAAGCAAAACCCCATAAATTCCATTAGAAATCATACCCTTATACCATTAATATTATAACCACGATAGATATAAATAACATTTTATTAAACCAAACACTTTATAACATAATAAATAAATAAATAATACAAGAAGAAAGCAGGAACAACTTGCTTTGAGCAACACAAAAGTTGAAGACTGAGTTCCCAAAAATAAACAACAACAAAACAGCGGTTGACAATTTGTCATAAAACGCCAAGAGAGAAAAAGACAAAACAAAAATAAAAGAGAGGCAACCAAGATTGACGAATAAGAATAGAACGCCAAAATAAGTCCGTACTATCGCAAATGGAGAATACAATAATTAGGGGAATATGCATAATGCTCTAACAATTATAAGTGTTAAAAAATACAAGAGAAAGCATTTTAAACACCAAAAAAAAGGCGGCTTATTAAGGTTTAGGCTTAGGCTTCTGAGGAAAATCCTGAAAATTGTCTCCAGAAAAAAATTTCGGAGGGTCTTTTGCCGACGCCAATAAGATGAACCTGAAATAAGGTTGATCCAAGTAATAATCCCCAGGTAGCAACAGAGATGGGCAAACGCTTTGCGCGCGAAAGTGCGCCTTTTTTGCAGTCGCTTAAAATTTGGCGACGCTTTTTATTTCTTCAAAGTTTTCGCGAAAAAAAGGGCGACTGGACGACAAAATAAAAGCGTTCAGTTAGTGCGTTTTCTCTTTCTAAAACTTAGGTTGAAATAAATTTTTGTTTCTTTTTACGCGCGAAAGTTCGATCGAACGAGAGAGAACAAAAAAGAGCAAAACTTGCACGACAAAAAATTTTCTCTTTTATTTTTTTGCCTTTTTTTTGCGATGCTTTCTTTTTTTGGGCGACTGATAAAAAAAACAAAACAAAGGCAAGCGACGAGCGACAAGTTTTGGCGAAGCTTTTCCCATCTCTGGGTAGCAACAGAGATTGCACTCAACGCGTTTTACGCGGTTTTGCTATTTTGTTAGAGAAAAAAAAGACAAGTGAAAAAATGAGAGAGCAGCGTTTCGAATATTTTCGAAACTTGAAAAATCATGGAATAATGGAATTATCCTTTTTTTAATTTTTCGAGTTAATTTTTAGTTTTTTATTCTTACAAACGTTTGTAATAATAAATTAATAACGACAATGCAAAAAAAACCAAGTTTCTGGATTTTGTTACAAAAAGTGATTTTTTAAAGCAAAAAGTTGATTTGAGCTAACTTTGTTTATTTTAGAAGAAAATAAATTATTTTTGGTGCTATTGTGTGTAAAAATGCTTGAATTTTCGTAATAAATGCTTTAAAATAGTTCAATCTTAAAAAATTTTGAATTTCGCGCGGTTTGGCGAAATGTCCCCGAATGCCAAAATTTTTAGTCAAAAAGTTGCTCGCGATTGTCGTTGGTCTACCCTGAAAATATGAGCCCCTGGGCGCTTCTGGGAACAATTTGCCAATATAAAACAAGTGAGACTTTTAAATGGACCACCCTGTATATTTATATATAGGATACATCAGTGTTGTTACATCGATTTTACATTTAGAATTCACAACCCATTTTATTATGCCAGAAAAAATGCGAGTCGATATCCAAAACTCTCAAAATAACGTTTTTTCACCTAGTTTTATCGACTGGCTTTAAAGGACGTTTTTTTTAACAATCCAGTATTTTTGAGGATTTTCAGCAAAACCGAGATTTTTTTGTCACGGATTTTTCTGAAAATGTTTTTCTGGGGTAATATGGGTCCAAAAACACCAAATTCATCATTAATTTTGAGATTCATGAAGTCATTTTTGAGTTACAGTATACCGGATTCAGAATCCGGATTCTGGAGCCAAGTTATCAGACAGCTCTAAAAGTGATATCGTTGGATAGCCCTGGACAAGTCTATGAGACCAAGAAACATCCATATTTATGACATTTAAAGTGGTTTTTCATCCAATTGAATGTCCAATAACGTCAAAAATTACTGTAATCCAGCTACAGAATCAAACCAGGATCCAAAATTACTGGGTTTCTATTTTTTTCCATATACTTTAGGATATGGGGCATCTAAAAATACCAGAACTTTGAGAAAAAAAGGGCTCTCAATTACTTTTTTTTTTGTCAAAGCTCACTCACCAATATCTTCAACATCATTAAAAATTCATAACTTCTGAAATATGTTATGAAAAGTGTTCCGGTGTTTTTTATTATCAACTATAATGTTGTTGGAACATTTCGGGTAAGTTTCAGCCGCTTTCAATTAAAAATCTCAGATAATTTGGCCATTTGGCATCAACTTGAATATCAAATTCCGTCCAATATAGTCAACATCAAATAAAATGGTTTTTTGATGATCAATTCAATCACAAACATTTTTTTAATGAATAATACATACAGAAATACTAAAATGAAGTATTGGGAAATGACGGGGGTTCAAAATCAATTTTTTAGAATTTTTTAAAATTTACTTATTTTCGATCAATTCTCAATAAAATAAAATTTTATTAAAAATGAAAGATATCAGTTTTTAATATGTTTGTGATAAAATATACCTCGTTTAAGATTTTTGGGCCATGTTTCAACATCCTGGGATTAAGGATGGACGAGGGCCTAGGGCTTTTGAAAAGCCCGGGCCCGGGCCGGGCCTTTTAAATTTTTTGAAAAAAAATTTAAAAATTCCACAGAGGGGAGACCAAGACAAAATTTATAAAAATTTTAAAAATGAGGGCCCGGGCCGGGTCAGGGCTTTTTTTATATTTATAAGGGCCAGGGCCGGGTTTTTCAAAATTTTGAGGGCCCGGGCCTGAAAATTCGGGCCCTCGTCCATCCTTACCTGGGATCATTACTTTTCATTTTTCACCAAATTTGAAAAATGGTGAAAAATAAGAGAACAAAACATCTAAAAATCAGTGTTTTTTCAATACATTATCACTAAAAAAATTTTATTTATTAAAATGTCACTATTTTATCACTTTGTGAGTGACTTCAATACCAAATAATGTCAAATCAGTTTTTTCAAATTTTGAAAAAATCAGGGATTGTTGAAAAATCTTAAAATTGTATAATATAGACAAAATTCAAAACTGATTCCACTGTCTGAAAAATTTTTACAAAATTTGATACTGTAGTTACAGTAATTTTTATGTAAATTTTACCAAAATTTCAACTCTCTTGCTGTTGGATTTGCTCTTCCATCAACCCTTCAAAATACATATGGTAAAATGTCTATTCCCCTGCTGGCATCAAATGGCCTTCCAGTTTGAAAAATTTATCTCGGATATTTATTTATTCGTCCAGTTCATAATCTTGAAACTCCATTCAAAATGGATGTATCATTTATTAAACATTGGAAAAAGAGAACAACATTGGAAGTTGGACATCGTGGTAAGTTTTGCTTTTGGTATACTGTAATATCATACATATTTTTTATTTACGCCTTTTGTAGGCCACCTTCAGTAACAAGCTCAACAATTGCATCTTCCAATGAAACATCAATCCCTTGATTCACAAATCTTTCTTCCACACATAGATGAATTGGGGGTAAGTATACTTGGGGGTACGACCGACCGACCGCGGAGCGGTCGGTCCCGAAAAGTCATGTAAGGTAGGTACCTGTCGACTTTTCCCAAAATTTTGCCTCGTGATGTCATCAAATTGCGAAAAACTTAAGGGAATTATTTATTTCAATCGAATGAAGTAATTTAATAATCAATAATTTACAAAGTGTTCAATCTTTCATGTAAAACTAGTAAAACTTTATTCACAAAGGTGTACTGGAATTGGATTGGTATCACTTTTCACTTCGTTTTACCATTAGCAAAGCTGCCAATCAAAATCTGCAACTTTGTATTTATTTGCCATTTACGCAAAAAAAATTCCAAATTTTGTTTATCAAATGTTGCTTTATTAGGTCGTTCTGAAACTTTGCGTTTTTTACACTTGGCAAAATGTTCTTCCTCGGGAAAAAAACGCAAAAACTTTTGGAACGGCCTGTTAATTTAATTTAACTTTTGGAGGTGAAAAGCTTTTTAAATCAAAAATAAGAAGTTGTTGATTTGCACTAATCGTGACGGGAAATAACATTGAGACATCTATAAGCTAGAAGAGATTTCTGTGGCATTTTGCGAAGGGTTGTTTTCTGAAGTTCTTGAAGATTCAGTAATCCTATTTTTCAATTTATTCAACTGTTGTCGACCAACATTATTTTGAAGTCATGTTTCAATGATGTTGCTGCAGCTGATCCCCGATCGGTATTATTTCGTGTTGAAGTACTAGAGGCAGAACTTGTTCGGTATCGTATCAGCTCTGGTTCAGATGCAAAACGTTGGTAAGCATGTTTGCGGTTCAAAGAATATCTTGCCGGATTTCCAGGCACTTTAATTCCGTTTGTTAGTCTTTTTGACATTTTTTCTTGATACTCTGCTGAAAATACAAGTTGCCCCTCTGTTAAGCGGTTCAATCCTTAGCTTAGTTAGTCGGTACTTGTTAGCACTATCACTTTCTTGACACATTGCAAAAAGCGCTTCCAAAATTTTTTTTGTTACAGTTTTTATAAGATCTTAATCTAAAATATTTCTAAAAACTAATATTTAATACATTTTTTGTTGTTTATAATAAAATCACATACATAATGATTTGATACAAAAGTGTACACATTTGAAATCCATTCTCAATCTAAACGTAGATAATCTTTTAAAATATCGCTCATATAGACAATTTACCCAGGTCCACCATCATCACTTTTGCAAAACAACAGAAAAAAAGATCAAAAACTGAACCGGCCATTTGTTATTTCAGGTAATAACCGTCATCATTACCTGAAAAAACAAATTTTATCACGAAAGGTGATTATTTTGACCAGGCTTTAGATATGAAGAGAGAAGGGTTTTTGCGTTTGCTCATTATTGAATGAAAATAACGGAATAAATATATTTGCGATAAATAAGGAAAAAAGAAAGAAAAGGGAAGCGTAACGTTTTGGTGATGATATTTTTGGAGTGACACGACCTTTGGGTACACACCGTTTGCCACAAAGGATTCCAGGTACAACAATTTTTGTCAGCATGCGAAAAGCGTTAACACTTTTTATTACTAAAAACAATAAATGATCGACGCATCGGTTCAGGTCAAAAAACATTAAATGATTAAAAAAAAGTTTAAATAACTGAAAAAAGATGTATAAACAAATGTTCTGATAAAAATACAAGTAAAAAATAAAGAAAAAGCCAAAAATTGTTTATTTAAATAAAAAACGAGATAGAAAAGCAATATTGTAATAAAAATTACAAATTATAAACTAAAGCAATAGCAAAAAACAGCATTTGGGATATATGCTGATAATAACACTGATGAAAAATATCATTCATTTCGTCGTGGAGTAGATATATGTATTATAAATTAGACCTGTTTTTGGAGCGGTGCGAAGCACCGCTCCAAAAAAAGGTCCTTACAGACCGACCTCTAGATATAGTAATTTGGCGGTACTTCTTCAAAAATCAAAGAAATTTCGTCAAAAAGGTCGATAATTTGGGTTTTTCAAAATTCCAACTCCCATAATTCAAAATTCTCCCCGACTTTTTCGATTTCCGGGGGGGGGACGGCAACCCTAATCCCTGCACCAAACCTCTACAGAGGGGAGGGAGTACGTTGAAGTTTGAAAATAAAAATTTTTTCAAAAAATTATTTTATTCAAATTTTGTTTAAATATAGTTTTTTTTACTTCACATTGTCCCATTTGACATTGGAAATAATTTTGGTGTCTTTTCAACAGTAATGAGTTGGAATTTTGAAAAACCCAAATTATCGACCTTTTTGACGAAATTTCTTTGATTTTAAAAAACAAGAAGATTTGAATTTGAGCGCCAACCAGGGCTCTGCGATATCGATATATCGATATCGAAATATCGAAAAAACCGATATGATATATCGAAAATATCGATATCGATAAAATTTTGAAATATCGAATATCGAAAATATCGATATCGGAAATTTTTTTAAATATCGAAATTTTGCCATATTTTTGGGGTTATAAAATAATTTTTAACAGCTTTTACATCATTTTATAACAAGTAAGGAGTACCGCTGAAAACCGTGCTGCGTATTACACAAAGCTGTTCTCTCCAAAACTCTTCATCACTTTTTGCGCCAAATTGTCAATTAACAGGAGGAAAAATTCGTGAATTAGATCGAGGTGTTGTTTTATGGATTTGCTGTGATTTAAAACCTTTCAATACCACTGATAAGCCAGGGTTTTTACAATTCCAAGAAAAAAACAATCCTAATTATAAGCCAAAGTAGGTCCATTAAAAGCGATTGAAGTCTCATGCCAAAGTTTTAGACATTCATCGAACATTATTCGAACTGATATTCCTTTATTATTGCATGAAGTCACCAAATTGGTCAAAGAAGATATTCGTGCTGCAAAATATTTTTCTTTTACAAGTGATTCATGGTCATCTAAGAATAATAAACATTGTCTTTTATCTTTAACCGTTCATTTCTGGAAGAATCATAAAAGAGAATATCGCGTACTTGGTGTTAAACCTATCGTTGGTCGACATACTGGTGAAAATCTTTCTGATTTAATTAAACACGTTATTGCTGAATATAATATTCCACATGCAAAGATCCATTTGTTGATTCGTGATGCTGCTAGTTCAATGGTTAAAACAGCTCGATTAGCTGAACTTGATTCCATGAATTTTTTAAATCACGTTTTAGGGAATTTTCGCTGGACTTAAAATTTTGGATAACAATGAATTCAAGCAATTAATTGAAAAAGTCAAAAAGTTCATTAGAAAAATTAACAAATCTTACGTTGATCGAGATAAATTCCAAAACTTACAATTAGGCTATTTGTAAAACACGAACCGCCACGAACCACGAACCAGATTCGTGGTTCGTGGTCCATTTTACCACGAACCTTTTTTTCGTATATGCTTGGAATTAATATTATGTTGTAGTTTTAATAGTTTTACCTTTATTAAAGATTTGAAGTGAACTAAAACAATCGCTGATTTAAAAGAAATCGAGGGATCCCCGACTTTCGGGGGGGGGGGGGGGGGGGACGGCAACCCTAGCAGGGATGTCAAATGCAGACGACCGCCGCCGCCGGCCGCGTGCCAGCCGCGACGGCGGCCGGCGGGCAAGGTTTTTTTCGCCGGCGGCCGGCACGGCCGACGATTTTTTTAAAATTCTTTGTTTTTCCCACACAAAAAAAGAAAAAATATAGGCCGTACGGCCGGCCGGCTAATAATTTTAGGCCGCGCGGCCGGCACGGCGACCGATTTTTCGCCGCCGGCCGCGGCCGGCCATGTTTTCCCGCCGCATTTGACAACCCTGGTTTGGTGTTTCTGGGGGTGTGTAAATCGCTTGTCCAAGTTTTATTTTACATACTCTGCGGGAGTATATGTAATCGACCACGCCGATTCCGAATATGACATTATTTCATCCCCCGGATAACTAAGACGGCCATTTCGCCCAAAAATTAGCAAATTCGGCAAGCATGATCGGAATATTATCGACACTCGCCGATAGGAAATTCGGATTCAGCATGCTCGAAAACCTATAAAGGTGGGAAATTAGAGGAACCTAACAAATTTCGGATTTTTACCGTATTTTCGAATTTTTGGTGGTCCCGCCACGGTAACTTTTGAACGACCAAATTTTTCGCACTGAAACCAAAAAAGACGGACTCAGCACCAATAATTACGCTATAGGACGGAAAATTACGTCCCCCCCCCCCCGACCACTTTGAGTTTTTTATACGGAAAGCATGAAGAAGGGGAACAAACCTCAGAAAGGGTTTTGGGACTGTCCAGACGTGACGTCACGGTTTTAGGGGGGGGGGGGAGGGGGGTAAGCAAAGAGTGACGATTTGTGATGGGGGAGGGGGAGGGGGCGTCAAAGCCAAAAGTGACGTCACGGAAATTGATCATTTTTGCAATGTTATTGAATTAATTTTTACTAAATTTTTTCTCTAAAGTTTTTTATATACGAGATTGCTTCCAAGCGATTCACAAACTATTGAAGGGCGTCGTCATTTTAATTGTGCTCCAGTTCGATTACTAAAACCACAAAATGACTTGATGAAAGATTTTGTTTGTTGTTGTTACAAATAAAATTTTAAATTAATTTGAATTTTTTATGCATTTTTGGAAAATGTGACGATTTTTGTGACGGTGGGGGGGGAGGGGGGTAAGCCAAAAGTGACGGTACTTTGATTAGGGGGGGGGAGGAGGTCAAAATTTTGGATTTTGCCGTGACGTCACGTCTGGATGTTCCCTTTTCCCCTTCTTGACTTGTATTCACTGGTCGATAAAATCAAGAAAGCGGCAAAGAGACTTTTTTTAACGCCAAAAGTTTTTGGCAAAATGTACAAATTTTCACCCGACTAAGTGAATTTTTAATATTAATTTTTTATATATATCCAATATTAAGACTCCATAATACATAGTTTTGTAGCCCTTGATCTCCTAATTAATAATATAAAAGAATATTTTTACAAGAACTTCTCAAAGTCTCAGAAAAAGACTTTGAAATTTTGGTAATATTCCACGACTTGGACCAACATAAAAATCGTTTTTTCACAACTAAATCTCATCTAAGAAATTTTATAACCTGGCGTTACATAGTTTTGTAGTATTTTTTGCGCTGATTATTATTATAAAAGAAAAATATAGCATTGTTAAGCTCAAACCTTCAGAAAAAGACTTTTAAGATTCAGAAAAATAATCAAGTTCAAAGATGGTCCCAAACGGAATAAAACTTTTTTGAGAAAGTCGTTTTGCCGTTTTTTTAAATTTGTCGACCAGTGGTATTTTATCCTCCGATAAAAAATTTTTCTTAACAACTTTTGCTTTTATCCTCATATAAGACGACGATATAAAAAAAGTTCTGGCGAGGAAAAGAAAAAAGCACAAATTATAAAATATTTGACACCCTTTTTACAACTTCACTTTTAATGGTTGTACAGGGTGATTCAAAAATAACTTTACTCTTGTTTTTGATGGCAAATCGTTGCTTTTTAGTTCTGTGAGCTCATATTTCCAGGAATGTGTTTTAAATGTGGGGAGCTAATTTTAAACACAAAATTTTGGCATTCGGGGACACTTCGCCAAACAACGCCAAATTCAAATTTTTTCTGTTAAACGACTACTTTAAACATATTATTATTAAAATCTAGCCTTTTTTACATGAAACTGTGAAAAAATTCACCATTTCAGTTAAATATTGAATGAATGGCGAGGTATTGAAAAAATGGTCAATTTTAGAAAAAAATAATTTTATTTGTGTTTTCATTAGTTTTTTCACGCTCTCCAACTATTTTAATAACTTAACAACATGGAACGCTAAAAAAGAACTAAATTAGCAAAATTCGAATTTTTAGTGATTTTGACCATTTTTTAAATACCTCGCCATTCATTCAATATTTAACTGAAATGGTGAATCTTTTCACAGTTTCATGTAAAAAAGGCTAGATTTTAATAATAATATGTTTAAAATAGTCGTTTAACAGAAAAAATTTGAATTTGGCGTTGTATGGCGAAGTGTCCCCGAATGCCAAAATTTTGTGTTTAAAATTAGCTCCCCACATTTATAACACATCCCTGAAAATATGAGCTCACAGAACTAAAAAGCAACGATTTGCCATCAAAAACAAGAGTAAAGTTATTTTTGAATCACCCTGTACGAACATATTGACCGCGGATTTTCTCGACTTGAGTTTTGGCCTTTTTGAAAAACTATTTACCGCGCATTTTCTCGACTTGAGTTTTGGCCTTTTTGAAAAAATATTTACCGCGCATTTTCTCAACTTGAGTTTTGAGCTTTTTGAAAATATATTTTTTAGCAGTTTTTTTCCAAGTTTGAAAATCGCCTAATTTAAGTAAAATGTGCAGTTTTTCAATATAAGACGTGGAAATATAAAATGTTTTAAACCCCCTTTTGAAAATAGCATTTTTTGAAAATCTGTTTCAGCCCATTTTTACCCTGAGATTTTGAGTTTTTTGTAAAATAAATGTCATCACTTTTTCTTAAACAAGGTTTTATGCAAATTGTTTAAAAGCGTTACGACACTTTTTTTCATACGGTGTTCTCGAGAAATTTGGTGATTTCTTCTCACTGTTTTTTCACTCATCGATTTTTCGATTTCGATGAAAATAATCTCCGACCTTTTTGAAAAAATTGGAAATGCGTAGAATAATCACAAACCCCTGATTTTTAAGAAAAATGTCATGGCTGGGAACACTTTTCACATTTGCGTGATTTTTCAATGTCACTTTTGGTCAAACAGTGTTTTTCAGTAATTTTGTTTTTTTGATTCAACTTTTTCACTCTGAGTGAAATCTCACTTTTTTCACTCTGAGTGAAATATCACACTTGCTCACTTAATTGCCCCAAAAAGGAATCGAACCTAAGCTTGTACGTCAGCCCAACGCTTTAACAACTATACCACAGGGGCAACAGAACATAGTGCTCAAAAATGCATCATCATCATTCCCGCTTTTGAAATGGAAACGAAGGTCATTCATTTTTGAGCACTGTGTTTTGTTGCACCTGTGGTATAGTGGTTAAGGCGTTGGGCTGACGTACAAGCTTGGGTTCGATTCCTTTTTGGGGCAATTAAGTGAGGAGGTGTGATATTTCACTCAGAGTGAAAAAGGTGATATTTCACTCAGAGTGAAAAAGGTGATATTTCACTCAGAGTGAAAAAAGTGAGTCAAAAAACAAAATTATTGAAAAACGCTGTTTAACCGAAAGTCACATTGAAAAATCACGAAAATGTGAAAATTGTCCACACTTTTTTTGGACTATTTTTGAATTTTATAATTATTAAAAAATCGAAGGGTAAAAACAAAATTTGAGAGAAAATGAGTAAATTCCTTGAAAACTCTGTATGAGAAAAATCTGTGAAACGGTTTTACACAAATGGTTGATCTCTCTGTGTGAGAAAAGTGAGCGTGACAGATTTACTAAATTACCCAAAAACACTATATGAGAAAAACTGATGAGATGAATTTTCATCAACTGCTGATTTCTCTGTATGAGAAAAGTCGTTGTGATAGATTTTCAAAAAACTGAATTTTTTCAAAAAAATGGCATTTTTGTTTTTTGCAGCCATTTTTGGAAGGTGGTTTAAAATATTTTATATTTCCGCGTTTTATATTTTCGTATTACTGTTAATTTTGAAGTTGAAAATGGGTCAAAATGAAAACTGAACATTTTTGCTCATTTTTTACATTTCCAACCGTTGGAAATTTTTTAGCATTTCCAACCGTTGGAAGTTTTTTAACATTTCCAACCGTTGGAAGTTTTTTAACATTTCCAACCATTGGAAGTTCCTCAAAAATGGGTATGCGCCAGATTTTTTGATTTGGTTGCGTTTGGCCGATTTGCGATCATTTTTGGTTGAGACGTAAATGATTAGCTTTTCAGCTATTTTAACTATGTTAAAAGCTTTATATAAGTTTTTGTTACATAGTTAAGCTTAATAAACTTGCAATTAAGGTTTTTGTGAGACATATTATACTTAATTAGCGAATGTTTTGCTTATTTGTTAATATTTTCACATATATACGTGGTATTGTCTGTATCTTTACAGGTAAGTTTGGTATGTTTATTTTTGCTTATTAACATGTATTAATGCATATATATTTCAGATTACAACTAAAGATGCTAAATATGTACCCGTTTAATGCTTAAAAGTGATGTTTATTGGCAACGCTTATGGATAAACTTATATATACATTTTACGTATATTATGTTGTTTTTATCACCTAGCATTGGCAAATATAATGTTAGGAAATGATTTTAATTAGTTTTACTTTTGATTCCATCATTTTCTGAAATCTTATGACATTTTTACTTTACACTCATGTACCCCAACATCATCACTTGACCTTGGTATACTGTAAAAACAGTTTCAGATACCTGATAATTTTTTTTTGGTTTTTTTGTGATAAAACAGCTATTATGGAACAATAATAAACAGTTTTTAGAATATTTGACGCAAAAATGCAGCCGGGCGGATTTTTTTATTGGTGCTTACATAAGTTATACGGTACCAAGACGGTCTCGACACGAAAATTTTATTTTAACCAAAAACAAACCTTACCATTAAATTCCCCATGTTCGAAAACCTATACAAACGGGGAATAGCTAAAATTGAAAGGAAAATGGATTTTTGCAGGTTAATTTTATAATTGAAATTCTGTATCGACCAGATTCCGAGCACCAGATGACCCCCAAACGGATCGATTTCAAATAAAAGGCATATATATCATTTAAGCAGACATGTTGGGGCATAAAATAAATGCAGTTTCAGAAACTACCACGGAAGTTTACCCAAAAAAAATTCACATCGAAATATTTTTTTTCGATTTCGGCACGAAAAATTTTTTTTTTAAAAATTTTAAGTGTGCCATCGGATTCCCCGTGGTCGAAAATCTATAAAACCGGGCAATAATTAAAAACAAAGGAAATTTGGATTTTTCCCGCCTACTGGAACTTTCGGCCTTCTGAATTCAATAAATAAATCCGGGATCCTGGCACGAAAAATTTTACAAAAATTTTTTTTAGCATCCAGGGACATATGCCAACAACATATAAAAATTTCAAACCAAAAATCGAAAAAAAATTTTTTTGGGGTTCCGAGAAGTGACAAAAAGTGAAAAAATTAGCCAGACTTCGTCTTAAAAGCAAAAAAAACTATTCAAGCTGATAAAAATGTTATTGTTCGTCGTGGAACTGTGGAAGAAAGATTTGTGAATCAAGGGATTGATGTTTCATTGGAAGATGCAATTGTTGAGCTTGTTACTGAAGGTGGGGCAGCAGAACAAAAGCGACAATCAGATCTGATTCGATCATGTACAACACTGGATACATTAAAAGAAAATTTACTACCCATTTGCTTATTTAAATGTTTTTGAAAAGCTTAAAATTTAACTGTTTTATTATTAAAAAATTTTTTGTTTGTTTTGACTTTTTAATAAATTTTTTTAAAAATCCGACGATTTTTCCGACGCTATGGGTGGGTGGGTTGCGTTCCTATCCGACGTACATCCGATTTATGGGTGGATAAGTTAAAAAATTTTGATTTTTTGCCGACGTCGGATCTGGACGTTCCCTGATAAATGTGTGCTTATTTATCATGATCAGTGTTGGCGGTCTTTCGGTCATCGGTCCGGTCATTCGGTCAATTCGGTCCGGTTCGGTCAGGATTTTCGGTCGACTGTGACCGGTGACCGAAAAGTTTCGGTCCGGTCCGGTTGACCGCGACCGAAGACCGAAAGTTTTTCGGTACGGTCAGAAATTTTTCACTGATTTATCAATAAATTTTAATAAAATCGCTCGAATTACGTATCTGTTGATGAAATTGCGACAAAAAATGAACAAATTCTGGGAAAAATGGAAGAACGATCGACCAATGACCGAAAAATTTCGGTTGACTGCCAACACTGATCATGATAAGAAGAAGAAATATCGCAAAGCGGCAAACGCCACAGTATCTATAACAGCGACATCATAGTAGCAATTCAGGTGAAATTTTATACAAGAGGAGGTGCCTGAGAAAAATTTTTACCTCGGCTTGAAAAAAAACTGAGATTTTTTTTCAAAAAAAGCTGAAATTCGGGTCATAAAAAGAGATGAAAAATTTTACAATAATGGCGCTTTTTTCGAAAGGGTGAAAAACGTTTTTCTAGTCCGCGTCTTATATGTAAAGTATTTACATTTTGTGCAGATTTTTTGTAAAGTCAGAGACCGGTGTATAAAAAGTTTATTCAAGGGCAAGACAATGACGCAAGTCTTTCAGTAGAATCAGTGAATTTATTTCTTTTACCCTTTTCGTAAGTAATATCATCATTACCTTCTTCATAAATTGCTGTAAGATATGGTATTTTGTTTTCATCGCACCCAAAATTTGCTAATTTTCTTTTTCCTCGGTCAAAATGTTTTTTTTCTTGAACTAGTATCACTCCAGCTGCTTCTGCGACAATGCCAGAAAACATTATATCTTCAATATATATCATGTTGTGCCGTGGTGTTTCATCAATAATTGCTGCAACAGCTTTTGAAGTAAGTAAATAAAAAGCTCCGTTGCAATAATCAGGATAAACACAGCTTTTCCATATTTTATTGGGAACATACCTGAAACATTTAGGAACTGAATTTATCGTTAAAGCTAACAATCTTATGAACGGTACTATTCTTGTTTTCGCCCCTCCCCCACGCATTCAAAAACTTGCATAAAAATTGTGAATTTATAAGCGATTTTTTGTAATTTTCGACTTTTGCTTGGCATTCTGAAAAAATAAAATTTTGGGTTTGAAGGCTCAATCGCCGTTTCTAGACCAAATCGAGGTCGGAAATCACGATTTTGAACTCTGTTTCGCTCGAAAAGGCGTGCACGCCGAGTTGCGGCGTGGCGCGCCGTTTTACCCGACAAAAAAAATTTTGTAAAAAGATTCTATAAAACGCATATATATCGATTCCCCTCAACCCAGTGAACGATATAAAATACATTTTGACTATCCAAAGTGGTTTTTTCGATGAAAAAATTCTAATTAAAGTTGGTGGTATACTGTAGTCCAGTATCAAGACTCAAAATTTTCACCACATGCATACTTTTTTTACGAAATTCGATTCCCCACATGATTCTGCATATGTAAGGACCAATCTAAGAATGTTTTACGGGGGCCCCCATTTTATTTTCTCACTTTGAAGATAAAAAGTACATCTCCAGCATCTTTATGAAAGTAAAACTCAGTGATTATGAATAATATTGACTTGCGGTGACTTTTATTATGTAAAACTATGCTATTGGAGTTGTCCTGGCAAGTTTGGACACCAGTGTTATGCTTCGCCCCGATTTTGCCCCGCCCCGGGGCGCCCCGGGGCGCCCCGACGGGGCGAAGGGCGGGGCGCGGGGGGACTTTTAGAAATTTCGGGGCACGGGGCGGGGCGCGGGGCGAACATTTAATGGACAAACATTTTCGATTTTTATTGATTAAATATTTGAGAAAAAAAGAAATTTTTCATTGCCAAATTTATTTTTTGTCTTGAAGCAGAAAAAACATCTTTTGGACAACAATGTATACACGGCATTACAATTCCAATGTGAAGAAAAAACAGCTCGTAGAAGAAAAACAAAATGTTTGTACTGGCTTGGACTAACTTGATGCCCTCTGAGGATATCAGTCACAAACGAAAATACTTTTTTCCTTTCAAAACAAACAAGCAAACAATTTGCTTCGAGAAATTTTCATAAAAGCATTTTTGTGTTTTGATCTGATATATTCACTTTTGCTGCAGTTTCTACTTGATTATTAATATTCTACTGGATTCAACATTTCTGGATTGGACTTTTTTTAACATGTCAGCAAAACAAACAACTGATGCTATGGAAAATGTTTTACTTTTAACAAAAGATCTTACTGATTTTACTACAACAATTCAAAGTGATTCCCAACCAACGATTTCATTATTATATCCTGATAAAACTTTTTAACTTCTTTGTCTGTGCTTGAAAATATAAACAAATAAATTTTTTAAACAAAATTGAAAATTGATGAAGGAAAAACATTTAAAAAAACAACGGGGCACGGGGCGGGGCGCGGGGCGGCTTTTAGAAATTTCGGGGCACGGGGCGGGGCGCGGGGCGATGTTTTGAAAAGAGAAGGGCGCGGGGCGGGGCGCAAACTGCGAAAAACACAAAAGCATAACACTGTTGGACACTATTGGGTCACATTTAGTACTATGATTTGGATGTAAAATCTCAAAAACTAACAACATCAATGTATATCCAAAACTCGAGTTTTTTCGATTTGAATCAGCATTTTTGCAATTAATTAATGGTAAATATATGTTATAGAAATAAAATAAAACACCAGACACCAAATCTGGGGCATTATCGTTTTTTTTGGATGTATATATTTTTACCCGTTTTTAGTATATTTTCAAATAATCAAAACTCCACGATAACATTAAGTTAGGATATTCTAAAGACATTTTTGATTAAAAATAACATCTTTTAGATTTACTGGTCGGTTTTCACATCGCGAAAATCTGTATTGTTGATATATAAATTACTTTAAAATAAGAATGTATTTTATATTAACACTTATTAAAAATCCCATTTTTAAGGTAAAAAAATAATCAAAAATGTTTTACTTTGCTTTTTTATGGCAAATTTAATCATAAATAAGTCACTGAATGTCATATTAGAACAATGACAAATTTTTGAAAATACTAAGTTTCTTTGTTCAAACGGGTAAAAATCAATATCCAAATCCAAAAAAAAATGATAATGCTCCGGTTTTGGCGTTAAGTGTTTTTATTTTATTTCTACTACATATATTTATCACTAATTAACTGCAAAAATGTTGATTCAAATCGAAAAAACTCGAGTTTTGGATATACATTGATGTTGTTAGTTTTTGAGATTTTACATCCAAGTCATAGTACTAAATGTGAACCGATACTGCCTAAACTTGCCAAAATAACTCCAATAGCATATTTTTACATAATCAAAGTCACCGCAAGTCAATATTATTCATAACCACTGAGTTTTACTTTCAAAATGATGCTGGAGATGTACTTTTTATCTTCAAAGTGAGAAAATAAAATGGAGGCCCCCGTAAAACATTCTTAGATTGGTCCTTACATATGCAGAATCATGTGGGGAATCGAATTTCGTAAAAAAAGTATGCACGTGGTGAAAATTTTGAGTCTTGATACTGGACTACAGTATACCACCAACTTTAATTAGAATTTTTTCATCGAAAAAACCACTTTGGATAGTCAAAATGTATTTTATATTGTTCATTGGGTTGAGGGGAATCGATATATATGCGTTTTATAGAATCTTTTTACAAAATTTTTTTTGTCGGGTAAAACGGCGCGCCACGCCGCAACTCGGCGTGCACGCCTTTTCGAGCGAAACAGAGTTCAAAATCGTGATCTCCGACCTCGATTTGGTCAAGAAACGGCGATTGAGCTCTCAAACCTAAAATTTTATTTTTTCAGAATGCCAAAAAAAAGAAAAAAAAGTCGATTCTTACGAAAAATCGCTTTTATATTGCAAATTCAAAGGACAGTTTTTGCGAATGAAAATTATGGGGGGGGGGGCGAAAACGATAATAAACGCAGCTTTTTACATCGCATGTTTTTACAGTGCTGGACATAATTATGCGGCCACTCTGTTTTGAAGTGATTATGCAAAAGATAGCTGACTGCACTACGGCTCGTTTAGCACGCTTTTGCTCTTTCGTTTTTGCAAGTTGCGCGCAATTTTGCAAAAAAAGGAAAATTTTTACCAATTTACTACATTAATTTAAACAGATTCCTGTACATATATCATAATTATTCTTTTATAACATTAAAATATCGAGTATTAGCTACTCAAAAATATCAAACAATCACTTTTTATGAAACTGTATGTATGAAATCTAAGGATTTCAACTTTACCTATTTTTACAACTTCACCCAAAGTAAAAAAAATTTGTCTATTGTCAATTTTTAAATGTTTTTGATGAATAAGGCTCTCAATAGGGTCTAAAAACATGGAGAAAAGTTTCAAGCGGTGCGATGCCCGAATTTTCTCACAATCGGCATAATTCGATTTTCACCTTATACTTCATCTCCAACATCATTTATTTCTTATATTTTCTTCAAATATTACTCAAAATATCTACAAATCAACTTGCTATCATCAATAACAAATATTATAATTAACAGAAATACTGTACAACTCGAAATAATTGCTAAAAAAGCATTCAAAGCTATCAACATGTCCAACACTAGAAAATCAACAAACTTCCTCAAAACTCATCAAATAATTGTATCTGAAAGTATCTAATGTATTAATAGTGTTATACAAGCATAAATGTAAGTATTAAAAACATAACTTTATATTATTTTGTTAATTCAGGAAACTTTTTGATCAACATCAATATTGCATATATACTGTACTTTTTGAACGTATGTTTCTACGCTTGTATTCTTCTATTTCCAACTGTATTTTTTCTTAAATACATATTCTGATCTTGTTTTAGGGCGCAGAAATGATTAAAAGTTTTTTTGTGCAGAAAAAGTGCACTTGAATTATGACTAAATACAGTGCTCCACAGAAATATAAGGCCACCCCATATTTTGCCGATTCTGAAATTTCTAGAAGCCGAATCATTCCAAAAGTTTTAGATTTGGATTCAGCATGTTAAAAAACCTATATATCCATGGAAATGCCCCGGGGTTTCGAAAACTTTCATTTTTTTTCAAAAAAATTGAAATTTTGCTTCCACGGAAATATAAGGCCACTCTTGGATTATGCTCATTTTGATTAATTAGGCTAAAATATCATTTTGGGGCTGTTCAGCATGCTTATTAAAGCTAAAATGTAAAGAAAGTTTCAGAAAATATGCAATGGCATCGATTTGCCAAGGCATCGAAAATCGCATTTTTGCCATTTTTGGCACTTTTTCGGTGCCGGTGCAGCTGCGGAGCAAAAGTTTTAGAAGAAACCACATATCCCATTTTGTAGCCCTAACCAAACTTAACATGTCCACAAAGTTTCATAACTTCATATCTAACACCCGCCGACAGCCCCTTCTTCAAACTTTGTAAAAAACGTCAAAAAATGCAAAATTTTAAAAAAATGCAAAAATTTTACAAATTTTTGAAAGTTTGAAGAGGGGGCTGTCGACGGGTATTAGATATGGAGTTCTGAAACTTTGTGGACATGTTAAGTTTGGTTAGGGCTACAAAATGGGATATGTGGTTTCTTCTAAAACTTTTGCTCCGCAGCTGCACCGGCACCGAAAAAGTGCCAAAAATGGCAAAAATGCGATTTTCGATGCCTTGGCAAATCGATGCCATTGCATATTTTCTGAAACTTTCTTTACATTTTAGCTTTAATAAGCATGCTGAACAGCCCCAAAATGATATTTTAGCCTAATTAATCAAAATGAGCATAATCCAAGAGTGGCCTTATATTTCCGTGGAAGCAAAATTTCAATTTTTTTGAAAAAAAAGAAAGTTTTCGAAACCCCGGGGCATTTCCATGGATATATAGGTTTTTTAACATGCTGAATCCAAATCTAAAACTTTTGGAATGATTCGGCTTCTAGAAATTTCAGAATCGGCAAAATATGGGGTGGCCTTATATTTCTGTGGAGCACTGTAGCATGTTTTGAGTGTATGTTGCAGATGCACAGTTGTATTCAAATTTGCCCCAAAAATTGTTCAATATGTCAAAAAAGACTGAGAATAAGTTTAGCAAGCCACATCAACATACAAAAAGCAAAATTCAGCCGTATTTATGCTATTTTTCATTATATCAAAAATTACAGTATATATGCGATATTGATGTTGATCAAAAAATAACCCAAAATAATAAAATAATATAAGTTTATGTTTTTAATACTTACATTTATGCTTGTATAACATTATTAATACATTAGATACTTTCAGATACAATTATTTGATGAGTTTTGAGGAAGTTTGTTGATTTTCTAGTGTTGGACATGTTGATAGCTTTGAATGCTTTTTTAGCAATTATTTCGAGTTGTACAGTATTTCTGTTAATTATAATATTTGTTATTGATGATAGCAAGTTGATTTGTAGATATTTTGAGTAATATTTGAAGAAAATATAAGAAATAAATGATGTTGGAGATGAAGTATAAGGTGAAAATCGAATTATGCCGATTGTGAGAAAATTCGCGCATCGCACCGCTTGAAACTTTTCTCCATGTTTTTAGACCCTATTGAGAGCCTTATTCATCAAAAACATTTAAAAATTAACAATAGACAAATTTTTTTTACTTTGGGTGAAGTTGTAAAAATAGGTAAAGTTGAAATCCTTAGATTTCATACATACAGTTTCATAAAAAGTGATTGTTTGATATTTTTGAGTAGCTAATACTCGATATTTTAATGTTATAAAAGAATAATTATGATATATGTACAGGAATCTGTTTAAATTAATGTAGTAAATTGGTAAAAATTTTCCTTTTTTTGCAAAATTGCGCGCAACTTGCAAAAACGAAAGAGCAAAAGCGTGCTAAACGAGCCGTAGTGTGTCTGGTATCAAATCTAATATTATAATATTTTGAATGTATGACTTTTCACCGAAATTTTTTGAAAAGCCTCTTTTGGTGAAAAATTTTTCGGTGAAAAGTTTTTCGGTGAAAAATCTATCGGTCAAAAGTCCATGGTCGAAAACTTTTAACCCCAGCCCCGTATTTAAGAAGGGGGGGGGGGGGGGGGGGGGGGGCATTGGGGGCCCGTGCCCCCCCCCCCTGAAATTTCCTTTGATCTTTTGCCGCTTCATGTTAGTGGCGTCAAAAGCCCCTCCCCCAAAATCGCTGTGCCCCCCTGAAATTTTTTTCTGTATACGGCCCTGTTTAACCCCCATTTTTGGTCCTTGGTCTCTTTCAGGTTTTCGTTGCGGGACCAAAAACCCTAAAAATGTGTTGGACATAATTATACAGCCACCTAAAAAAATTTGCATGCTATATGTTTTATAGTAACCACTATTTAGAGGTTGTTAAGCACGTTTATTAAAGTTCAATGGTGAAGAAAAAATCAAAAAATATTTATTGGCATCGATTTGCGTTGAAAATCGCATTTTTGCAGTTTTTGGCACTTTTTCGGTGCCAGTGTAGCGGCGGGGCAAAGGTTCTGGAAGAAGCCACATATCACATTTTGTAGCCCTGACGAAACTTAACATGTCCACAAAGTTTCATAACTCCATATATAACCAGTGTCTCCAAAGTTCCACTTTTTTTTGGAACGCGTTCCGTTCCATTTTGGGCCGTATCCGCTCCGTCCGTTCCGTTCTTTTTTTTTAGACAACCCGTTCCCGTACGTTCCGTTCCAAAATCTTCAGGAACGCGTTCCGTTCCTATTCCGTTCCCGTTCTTTCAAAATTTGTTAAAAATTAATAAAATACACTTTTTTACACAGAAAAATGTTTCTTTGCTATATTATAAAAAGTAAAAAGAGTAACTTTAATAGTAAAACAGCAAATTCAACAGCAAAAATTGGGTTTTGGAAATTTTTCACGATCAAACTTTTGCAATTTTACCCTATTTTTTAAGAAAAAAGGGCAAAAAAATGAGAAATAACGGGAACGTCTAAATCCCAAAAAGGAACGCACTATCATTTCACAGTCGCCAAAAAGTGTCACAACGGAAAAATTGTGTTCGTGCAAAGACAATTCAGCTTTTGCACTGTTTTTTTTGCAAAAAAAAAGAAAAAAAGTTTTTTTTTGTGACACTTTTTGGCGACTTTTATAAGGGAATGAAACGATAGTGAACGCGTTCCGTTCCGTTCTTTTTGGAATTTTACCCGTTCCGTCCGTTCCGTTCCTAAATCCCACCAGTTCCCGTTCCGTTCCGTTCTGGAACGGGAACGGAACGGAAGAACGGACGTTCCAGAACGGAACGGTGGAGACACTGTATATAACCCACGCCTTGAGCCACGGCTCCAAAATTTTGAAAAATTACTGTTTTGCTTTTTTCGGCGTTTTTAATAATTGTGTCCAGCACTGTATCAACGGGGAATGGAAAAACAAAAATTCGATTTCCTGTATTTTTAAAAAAGATTTTTTTTTGGTTAAACACTATCGGTCTTCTATGTTATTAAGAGTTTAGTTTAAAAATTTTTATGTCCCCTTGTCGTTTTTGAGAACTCCCGTATTAATATATATAATAAAATAAAAATACCATTTTTTATTTCGAATTCTCACAGGAAGAGCATGCTGTATAACATTACAAAATATTGCCATATTATTATACTTTGTGCTTAAAGCTTTAAAATCTTTTTCTATAAAGTATTGTAATCTTGGTATATCAATAACAGTGTCATCATCTGCTTTTAGCAAGTATTCGGTATCTGGACAATAATGTCTTTGCCACTGCAACAATGCATATGCCTAAAATCATTGTTGTTCTTTTTCAGAGATGAATATACAAAATCTACAGTCATGTCTTAGAGTGATTCTATGTTGTTTGTGTTCAGAAAAATACCCTGACAAAAAATCAGAGACAAACCTTCAAAGTTCCATTCAAATAAGAATCGCGAAGATTAGTAATTATCAAATCTTTATAGCGTATAGCTTCTTGCTTGTTTGCTTCTCGGATAGTTGCATTCCATGTGGAACCAAGAATAAAACGATGAGCGACAGACGAATTCTAAATTAACATTTTGTATTTTTTTTTAGAAAATCATCTGACATTTTTTCATAAAAACGTTCTATTTTTTTAAATGCTATATATCGATCTTATTTTTAGTAAATACTTGTTACAATTTTTGATAACTTTTAAAAGATTTAATTATACTGAAATTATCAAAACGTAATATTCATCTTATATGAGACATACATACAGTGTTTTCTAACCAACTTCTCCGGAGCGCCATTCTCCCATGATAGGCTTCAGGTCTGGAAAAAATAATTATAAGCAAATTTACTCCGCTACAATTGTTCTCGTAATTTGTATGAAAGTGGTAATCAATCTCCATATCCTTAAACTGCATCTGGAAGCTTTCAACCTTTCTTTTATCGAATTCTTCTCTCCACATCAATTCATCAACAAAAGGGACTTTAAATTTATCTAATAATTTTTCATCTTCTGTCTACAACTATTCTTATTACATACGATAGAGGTTTTTACAAAACGCTTACAATAATATGATATTCTTCACAAGAAGGATATTTGAAACATACAAAAACATATAAAATAAATACAATCTCAAATGATAAAATTATTAAACGGTGTTTAAACCGCATTATTTAAATAGTACGAATGATTCTTTTTATAATTTCTTTTTGCTAAAATTACTACATAAAATAAAATAAATTATTCATTTTTTTATCGCGTTTAATGTAAATTAAATTATATCTCATTAAATATGCTTTTTGTTTATAACATAAACAATAAATAAAGAGAAATCACGATAAGAAAACTAGTAAAAAAAAGATCAGCTTAGAAAAAAAAAGGTGCACAATTCTAAAAAGCAAAAAAAAAGTTTAATATTGTGAATAAAACACAAAGTCATGCTGAAAAGTAATCACGTGACAAACAATCTACCCCCCCCCCACTATTTTCAATAAAAATAAACATCAAAAAAAGAGGGAAATATTTTAGAGGGGAGGATTTTAGGGAGGAAAGCCCAGGGGGATCTTTCTGATATTGAGAGGGGAATACAGCTTTAGCTCTCAATCGTCTTTGAAAAGTTTAAAATTTAAAAGCCATTTTTTGTAAAAATCGTATAATGCATCGGATTTTGGAAAAAAACAAATTTCAAAATTAAAGGAGATTCGTCAGTTTGCGCATTTTTGCGATTTCGCAAGAAATTGCGAAATTGTAAATAAGTGATAATCAGGGTTTTTCGTGTCGAGAACGGCATATTATAAATTGCTTTTTTCTTTTGCAAAAAAACAAAAAGAAATTTCGAAATCGTCGCTTTGTTTTTTTATAAATGCATTTTTGCAGTATTTTTTTTAAATTTTATTATTTTTGCGTATAAATGTTTTAATTTTTATGTTTAGTGATAAATAAAGTTGTTTTTCTTTGTATTTGTTGACAATCAAAGGTTTCATCATGCACATTTTTTTGACACTTTTTAGTGTTTTTAAATTTAATATGTATGGTTTACGTATTTACTGATTTGTTTTAATAAAAATTTTATTGGTGTCTTAAGACGCTGTCTTTATGTTACAAACGACATGTTTAATCCTTATAGATTTATATTCTGTTTTTCTTCATTTTTTGTCAAACATTTTGCGATAATTTTGCTGAATTTAAATAAAGGTAATGTTTTTTATTTCTTGCTTTTAGCAAAAATTTTTAGTGGCTGTGTTTTTAAAATATTATTTTCACAATAGTAAAACTGCGTTTTTTTATTTTAAAAATTTGAAGGAGTTCATACGTTTGATTGAAAAGCTGTTTTTTTTTGATAGAATGTAATTAACCATATATGTGACATAATTTTATGAAACGGTCTTGCTGAAATATTAGTACGGAGTTTAGAGACAAATTTTATTTAATGCAGCTTTAATTTTAAATGAAAAACTTCATAATTCAGAGAAACAGAATAGATGATAATGTTGATTTTTCATTTACACTTTACTGGCAATTTGATAATAAATTTCTTATCGACAAAGTTCTGCTATAGAAATATTATTTCTTCAAACATGCCCAACCCATTTCAAACATACACAGGCTTTTGCCTCCAAAAACTGTAAATATTGAAAAAAAAGTTCAAATTACATATTATTCTTGTTGCTGTTTGTTTGTTCTATAAAGCAATCAGTTTTGCTAAAGCGATGTTGTTGAGTTTCAAACTAGTTGCTCCAAAAACAACTTCAAATTCTGAAAATGTTTTTCCGAGCATTCAAAAACTTTTGATATTGTTGATAAAACTGAGTTGAATAATTTCAGCAAAATTAACCTCAGGCGATTATGATGTCCAAATTTTGGCTGATTCAAGTTTTGATGATGAAGAATGAATCGTTTAAAAAAATTCTTCTGTCAAAGGGATGTGAATCAGGGCTGGACGAAAGTTTCGTTTCGTTTCGTTTTGGCGAAACTTTCGCACTTTTTTAGGGGTTCGTTTCGTTTCGTTTCGTGTTTCGCGAAACAAAGCATAAAAGTTTCGTGAAAACGATGTGCTAAGAATGATGTAAAAACCCAAAACTTATGGAGAAAAATGAGCGGCAACAAAGGGCTATTGGTAAAACGCGAACCACCACGAACCGCGAATCGCCGCGAACCGCGAACCAAATTCGTGGTTCGCGGTTGATTTTACCGCGAACCACGAATCGGTTTAGTTTTTTAAAAAAAATTATTTTTTTCAGTTTTAACTATATCCTGGGTTGGAAAAGACGGGGAATCTAAAAATACAAATAACAATGTCCAGTAATAAGTAATTTCTGGTAAATGTTGAAATTTGTATTAATTGTGTTTTTGGTATCACTTTTTACCATAAGTGAAACGAAACGGCCGTTTCTGTGTCAATATTTTAAGTTGTATAATCTCAGCAGATTGCCGAAATGATGTTTACTAATACCTCATATTAAACCATTCCTAATTAATTCGATATGTGTTTTTTATCATCATGGACTCCAGTTAGATATTTTATTAGGGTGGTTTAAATTTAGGGTTGTCGATCTCCCTTTAATGACTGTGTTAGGGAATGAATCGTATTCCCCGCAAAACGCAAACATTCATTTAAATGAATAAATTAGAATAGTGGAAGCATATTTCAACTTGATTTCTAATCAATATCCCCAAGCATCTTAATTAAATGATGCAATGAATAATGACTTGGGTAACTAAGGTTGTTTATTTGTTTTTCATGATTTATACAGGAAGCAGAAAGAAAAACTATAAGGATCCCCATTTATTGTTTACAACTCTATATATCAATGTGAATTATTTTAATAATTCACATTGATTTGTCATTCAGACATATGAACATAATAATGTTATCGTAAGTTAATGTAATATAATTTATTTTTTTCGGTGTCAAAGAGATACCATTTTACCAAAAATAACTTACAAATTATTCTTCTTTTGATTTCACTATTTAACCGAAAATACAGAGTGTTTCAAGAAAAATGGTCGTTTTGTGACGCACATTTTATGCTTTAACACTATGCAAATTATAAAAACGGCCATTTTTCTTGAAACACCCTGTAGTTTGAAAAATGTATTTTAACGGAATTTCAACATTTACCAGAAATTACTTATTACTGAACATTGTTATTTGTATTTTTGGATTCCCCGTTTTTTCCAACCCAGGATATGGTTAAAACTGAAAAAAATAATTTTTTTTAAAAAACTAAACCGATTCGTGGTTTGCGGTAAAATCAACCGCGAACCACGAATTTGGTTCGCGGTTCGCGGCGATTCGCGGTTCGTGGTGGTTCGCGTTTTACCAAAGTCGAAAATAAAATAATACTTGCTTTTTGAGTTTAATTTTGGCGCTTTTTTGGAAAAATTTTCTCTAACGATGTTGCTGTTATTATGCAATATGCCAAGACATTAACTTTAAGCACAAAAAATATTTTTTAATATTTTTAAACTCTCTGTGATTCATTGTAATCTTTAAATGTCGGGCTGTATGCACTTTTAGTACCGTTCTTTTGAGCACCACTTTTTTGAGTACCTTAGTTGATAAATCAATTTAAAACGAAAAAAAAGTTAATTTTATGGTCAAACATTAATAACAAATTAGCATTTAATAATTTTTTAAATTGTAAACCCTTTTTTCTGCTCAGGTACTCAATTGAAAAAAGCTGAGAGACCTTTTTAAATTGCTGGTTTAGTTAGAGACGTGCACGCGCAATATGCGACTTTATGTTTTCCTACAGTAAAATTTTTCGGTGCAGTTCGGCGCACTTTTTTTTTATTTTATCGGATTCAGTAAAAAATTCTGCATCTGATAGGCATAAAAAAACAAACGCCGATGGACGCCCTCAAAAATCGGCCGAAAAAATTACGGTATTTTTATTTTTTCTTTCTACGGTATCTTTTTTATCAGAACCAAAATTATTAAATTTTTTAATCAATTATTATTCGTAAACACATTCTGCAAATTATGGTACCAAAATTATATTTTTTGCGAAACTTTGGAAAAACGGTGCACATATCTTGGTTTAGTCCTTGATGTAATGCGAAAGTAGGGTTGTTCATTTCCCGGGAAATCGTAAAATAGGCGGGAATTTCCCGGAAAATTCCCAGGAAATGCCCGGGAAATTTCCCCCGCCATTTCCCGAAATTTCAATTTTTGCAATTTTACGAATTTAATGTCAAAGAAACTAAAAATATCTATTTTCAGTATAAAACATTAAATTAAAGCATTTATGGACTCTTAAACTATTTTAAAAGCTGAAATAACCTTTTTTAAATAAATTTAACATAAAAAATTTCTGTTTCTATACAAAAATTTTCGGGAAATGAAAGTCATTTCCCGCAAAAATCGGGAAATTTCCCGGGAAATTACCGGGAAATGGAAATGAACAACCCTATGCGAAAGAGTTTAAAAGATGAAACCATTAAAAAATTACTGTTTTTGAATTGTAATTGAAAGCATCTTAATAAACTATTAAAAAATGTTTTTTGTTTTGTTGATTTTTTTACATTATTAATAAAAAAAAATTTATAACTTTCGTTTCGTTTTAGCGAAAGGTTCGCACTTTTTTTAGGTTTCGTTTCGCGCTAGCGAAACTAAGTTTTTGTTTCGTTTCGTTTCGTTTTGCAAATCTCAGTTTCGTCCAGCCCTGATGTGAATAAATGCCAATAAACATAACCCATGTGTTTCCCAATAGCATCTGCAATTTTTGTATTTTCTTCGTCAATATTTTTGCTACAAATCATTACCACATTCAAAAATGATCGAAAAATATTATATATTTATAAACACTAAAAAGTGTCAAAAAAATGTGTATGATGAAACCTTTAATTGTCAACAAATACAAAGAAAAACAACTTTATTTATCACTAAATATAAAAATTAAAACATTTATACACAAAAATAATAAATTTAAAAAAAATAATGCAAAAATGCATTTACAAAAAACAAAGCTACGATTTCGAAATTTCTTTTTGTTTTTTCGCAAAACAAAAAAGCAATTTACAGTATGCCGTTCTCGACACGAAAAACCCTGATTATCACTTATTTACAATTTCGCAATTTCTTGCGAAATCGCAAAAATGCGCAAACTGACGAATCTCCTTTAAGGGCTAATTCGTTGCCTCTAGACCAAATCAAGGTCTTGGAACCCGAAAATAAGGTCCTTTTTGGCTGAAAATGTTATGGCATGAAGTTACCGGGTGCTATGCTAAAAAGTGCCAAAAATGCATAAATCGATTGCTCTCAACCCATTCTATCAGATGAAGACTGATTTGATCGTTTAAAGTCATTTTTTCGATAAGTTTTTGTTAACTAAAGTTCTGGGTATACGGTATTGAAGGTATGGTGTCCGGATCACTCAAATATCATAGTATTACATTATAAAAATTACCGCATGTCATAACCACTGAGTTTTCCTATCTATATGGTGCTGCCGGTGGACTTTTTGCCTTCAATTCATTAAGAAAGTATCGCACCCTATACGTTTTTTCTTTTATTTTGCACCTGCTCCATATAGATGTAAAACAATGTGAGGAAGAAAATGGGATCAAAACAAACTGGTCCCTACCAGGGATGTGCGGAATTCCGGTTCCGGGTCCGCGGAATATCCGGGGTTTTTGGTCCGTTCCGGTTTTGAAAGAAAAATCCGAAAAAAACGGGACAAATTTGGCAAAATTATCGACCTTTGTGACTAGTGATCGGATCCCCTCCCGTTTTCGGTAAAACCCGGGAAACGGGAATTCCCGTTTTTTAAAAATGGACACGGGACGGGAATTACGGGAATCCCGCGGGAATCCCGTGATTCCCGTCGGAAACTTGTAACATGTAATATCCAAAAATTTTAAGTAATTTTGGAGCAGAATCTGCAGATAATCTATGTTTTTGTTTGTTTCCATACATTAAAGTATCATCAGAAGAAAAGCTTTCAGATTAATCAGAGCTTGAAGTTGTTAAGAAACAATATTTTGCAACTTAAGCTATATATGGCATTCCCGTTTTATGAAAATGGACACGGGAACGGGAATACGGGATTCCTGTTTTTTGAAAATCGTCACGGGACGGGAAACGGGAAAATCCCGTTCCCGTTCCCGCCGGGAATCCCGACGTCAAGATGATTCTTGTTGTTGATTGAAAAGCTTAACAATGTTTTAAAAGAAGTATCATCATTAAAAAATTCAGTTTTATATCCGCCATCTGTAATAAAGGCTTTTTAAAATATCTTCATATCTTCACGACGACTTGGAAAACACAATTAACCAAATACAAGAAATGGAAAACAGTAATGAATTTCATTTGCATCATTTTCTTTTTGAAGCAAACTGCAAAAAAATGCCGAAATAATATCACCATGCACTGCAGAAGTTGTTGAAGATGAAGATGTTGAAGTTTCCCTCAAAATTACACATTTTTTCCATTAACAATGCCAGAAGCAAAATTTACATTTCAAAGACGCCGTAGAAATGAATTTATATTATCGACTTTCAGAAGTCGGGTTATTCCCAAATTGGTAAATAGTTTAAAAGAATAATTTCCAATGGAAAAAGAATTCTTTCAAAAACTTACTTACTTATTACCAGAAAAACTTCCAACTGGATCAGATACAGTACCACAATATGCTTTTCAACTGAACCTTGTGTTTAAAAAATTGGGAAGTCCTGTTACACAAACAACCACTGAAATGGTCGATTTAATGAATTATTTATTAATCAATGATAAAGTTAACTATTTTAAAATGACGCAAGAAAATACGGTAAAATTTTGGGCATATGCGATACAAACGGTTGAACCAAATCGACAAATCAGTGAAGTTAAAAAGCTGATTGAAAATTTTTTTGCTATTCCTCCTGGTTCAGTTATCATTGAACGGGGTTTTTCGATTTTCTTTTAAACAAAAAACCCCCAAAGAAGTCAATTAACCCCGACATCGTTGCAAAATATCATGACGTAAACACTTAAATTAATTAAAATAAATTACTTACAAAAAGTTATCGTTTATAGGTTGTTGATAAATGGTCCTACACCTCAAGATTTTGATCCACAACCTGCAGTGGATCGAAAGAAGACATAAACTGTCTGATGACGTGTCATCACCCCCTGACCCCAACACTGGTTTAATTCCCGCTCCTCTTTTGCCCCCAGAACGTTTTGTTAGTGATGACAGAGCTGAAGTTTTCGAATTCGATGATCAGTCGTAATTGTTTAAAAAATTAAATGTTAAATAAAAATTACGATACGAGTCGTAAATATATTTTTCGGCACTTTCATATGATTCAAATTTAATAAAAAACAATGTAGAAACATGTGATTTTTTATTTTACTCTTTTTCCCTCTTTTCTTTCTTTCTCTCCTTTTTCCCTTTTTTTCTTCTTTTTGCCTCTTTTTTTACGCGTGACCCCAAATTTTTCCTTACGCGTGACGCGTGGTACTAGGGACAAGTCCCTAGTAATCCCTAGTCGTGCCCACGTGTGGTCCCAAATTGACAAATACAATGTTTCTTGGGGGGATGGGGGGGGGGAATCAAATAATCTCGGCATTTTATTAATGCAAGTTCGTAACCATTTGGCTTATAGTTCAAATTCAGAACTACTGTAGTTTTTTCTAAGCCCGTAACATTTAGTAGTAATTTACTTAACTTAACTTCTGTGATTTAACGTTCCCGACTCCCACATACTTAGGCTTATGTGATTTAGCACCCCAAACCACATGTACTCAGGGTTTCTTAGGGTTTCCTCAGGGTTTCTTAGCCAAAATGCCAAAGGGGATGGTTATTGAAAAAAAATTAGAGTTTTACAAGTTCCTAAGTCGTTTCCGGCAATATTATCATAAGTTGGAGAAAAAGTAGTTGGAGAAACGGCTCTTGGAGAAACGGTAGTTGGAGAAATGGTTGTTGGAGAAATAACATTAGTTGGAGAAATGGCAGTTGGAGAAACGGTAGTTGGAGAAATGGAAGTTGGAGAACTGTCATACAATCAAGAAACTATTACTGATAAAAAAACTATTACTGATAAGATAAAAAAGAATCAATAAAAAATCGATATTTAAAAAATTTATCAGTTATCACTCATAAAAAACAATCACTACAAAATCTAATCACCACAACAAATATTTCACGACTGACCCCCAGAAACATATTTCACAATAATGATGACTTTAAAAAAAAGAAACACCACTTCAATAAAAAAATAGCATACTGTATCCCCTCCAAAAAAAAGGACGCCACTTTTCCCGCCAAAAAAAAGGACGCCACTTTTCCCGCCAAAAATATTTCGCAATAATTTGTCGCCAAACAAAACAATCGATATAAAATCAAAAATTTTGAGACGGTGGTAATTAAGTTTCCAGCCAAACTTTTTTTCGTGAAAAAAAGTTTGACTGGAAAATTCCCCCAAGGGCCGGGCGGGCGGGCGGGCGCAACGTTTACTCCTTGTTCGCAACGTTTACACTTTGTTCGCAAAATCAATGTTTTTACAGTATGATTTTTTTCTATCCTTCAAAAAATGAATGAAGGAAAACATCTGTCTTTTTCTGCGCGCTATGTGTTATTCAAATGACCTTCATTTTTATTTAAAGGGAATGTCGGAGATAGTGAAAAAATTTTTACGACAGTTTTCCGTCATTCCAAGTGATGGGGAATGCATTCGTTGCGTGCGGGCGGACAAACTTTTTCATTCTCCATCACTTGGAACGACGGAAACCTGTCGTAAAAATTTTTTCACTATCTCCGACATTCCCTTTAACAATAAAAGGAAAAAAAATACATTTAGTCTTCACGAATAAACTTCCATTTTTGTAAACCAGTTACGCTCTTTGAGGGAGCAGCTTTTTTCTGTCTTGGTTTTCTTTTTTGACTTTCGCGAAATTTTTTTACAATAGGAAATACAAAATTGTTTTGAACTGGTTGTTTTCTTTTTTTTACCGAAGAAGGAGGTGTTAAAGTGGCAGCTTTTGTGGGGATTTCTTTGTTTAAACTTTTGGGAATATCTTCTTGTTTTTCTTTGTATTCCTGTTTACGTTGGAGAAATTCCTGAGTTTCTTGATTATTAGTAATAGCATTAGTGGCTTCCTTAACAGTTCCTAGTGCGGTTTTACATCTTTCTTCAGTCTCTAACAGATCATTGTGTCTAGTAAAAGGAATACCGATAAACTTTTGAAATGACATCTAAAAAAATTTTTATTGTAATCGTTAAACAAAACAAAACACGAAAAATTAAAAAAAACAAAACACGTAAAAAACAAAACACACAAAAATTAAACAGGAAGAGTAGTAGTAATGTTTCGGGCATAGTCAAAAGCCATTAATGAATCAAATTCTGTAAAAATAATGACTTGGATTCCGTTTGCAGGCACTGCTTTTGAAAATTTAATGGAAAGCGCAGTTGTTCCCAAATGTTGCAATTCAGTAGCATTTTTTGAATGATATGATTGAAAATCAAACGCATAAATACATGTGTGGTTTAAATACTCTTCAAAAGATAATCCTGTGTTTTCGGTAGTATCTACAAGATCTTTAAAGCAGCGAACAAATTCATTTTTGGATAAATCATAGGGATAAGTTGGAACAAGTTTGCTATTTGCACTAATATGTATGTTTTGAACATTGAATTTTTTGAAATCAAAAGGGGAAGTGTATAAAGTTCCATTAAATGCTTGTCCATCAACAAGTGCAACAAAAACACGTTTGGGGGATAAAATCGTTATATAAAGTTGCTTTGTAATCAAATCTTCCAGAAGATACGTAATGTGTATTAACAAGATTTCTTGTGTAGGGATATTTTGCCAAATTACCAGCTTTCAATGATTTTTGAATTTCGTCATCCAACTGTGGTAAAATATGATGTTGTTTTACATAAAGTTTATAGTCTGTAATTGTAAAAGAATATGCAGTTTTATCTTGACTAATCAAACTAAAATCCATATCATGTGGTGTAATTTCAATATCTACAGTAATTTCATTAAGAAGAAACTTTTTTTGTTTAAAAAAGTCAACATCAAGGTGTGCGATTGCATGAAATTCTTTATTTTGAATAAAATTACTTCGACGATTTTCAAAGCCTGCTCCTGAAATTTGGCTATCTACAGAATCTTCAGCGAATCCTGCAAGTTCCAAGTCGTCAATATTCCGAGAACTCTCAATCCCTAATCTGCGTCTGATGTAAGCATTGTAAGCATATAAATCATTTGAATTATATACTTGACGTCCATTAAATGAGACTTATGAAATTAAATGAATTTCAATTAAAAGGGTTGAAATCAATTAACTTTAGAAAAACACTTTCAAACCGATTTATTGTTTCCTATGACCCAAAATATATCAATTCATTGAAATTACACTGAAAAAAAATAATGTACGGATGTGAATCGTACGTTTTATTTTGTATGATAAACTATATGAATTCGTATGGTATTTTTGACGATTCCGGATTCGTCAATTAATACGAAAAATTTTGGGCAAAATGAAGTACGATTTAGGGCAAAAAAAATTCGGTTCCGTCACTTTTTTGCCTGTTTTTTTTTGTTTGGTTATAGTGACAATTTCGGCTAATAAAAAACATACGAAAACGTATCTCAAAATGTGATGGAAACGAGGGATCAAAATTATATCCTGCTCGACGCATAAAAAAATAAAAATAATTTTTCTGTTTCATATTCTAATGACACTCAAAATTAAAATAACAAAATTTATTTAATCCAAGGGCAAAACAGAAAAAAACAATAAAAACAAACGACATGATTATCTACAACTAATAAAGTTTCATGGGGTTCCCAAAACCATGGTGACTGCTGTCAATTCCATGGGCAAAACATTACGGCTTTTAAATCCAAGCATTATTTCTTTTCTTGTTCTGTTTCTTTCACCACAACATAACCCCTGGGCAGGATTCCGATATTTTGGATGGCGAACAAAGATATCAGTTCAAGGGCACCTGGTTGAAGGGAATCACAGTTTCAAGATTATAATTGGTTTATGTTGGAATTGAGTTTGAAGTTCCAGCAAGAGTAATCCTAAAAAGCAACCATATGAAATCATTTAATACACTTTCCTAGGCAGCTACTGCCGAAAATTCCCAACACAGATAAATTACAAATTAACTTACATTGGGGCAACGTTGTTCTACATTTTTTATCAGGTTATTTATTTCAAAAGACTTTCTTCTATCCTCAGGACAAAGATCAATTTGTTCCTACAAATGAGTCAATTAATAACAAAACAACTTAAAAATATATTCTAACCTCATAATCAAAATCAGACTATTACAAGTACTCCGGGTGAGCTGCAGATTCTGATAAATCCAAAGTTAACAGAGATATCCTGGGCAACTAAAAAAACAAAGAAGTTATAAACATAAAATGTAAATTTCGTTAAACGTTAAAACATACATAACTCTAATAGAAAAGTGACATCCTCGAGCATATCGAAAGTTTTCCAAAAATGAATTTTGTATTTCATCGTTCTGATCACGGGTAACAACATCTAAAACGAAGGTTACATATACAATAAAGTCTTGCTACATAACCACAAAAATAGAAAGAGAAAAAACTTAAATTATTTTTTTTCCAAACAATTGAGGTACGTGCATTTTCTAGTTAAGAGTCACATTTAATCTATTGGCAATTTCGCCATACTGTGTTGATCCAGGGCTTCGATAGAATATACAAATAAAAATCAAGAAATAGCTAATCAATCATTAGATCAACAGGTTCCAAGGGTATTTCTAAGCCTAAAAACAGATCTGTGATTAACAAAATAAATACCTAGGCATCGTCCACCTAAAGCGCACCATGCGGATTAACAAAGAATAACTTACATTGCTGCGACCCTGTCTTGTCTTTTTCATCGGTAAATCCATTGCAATATTGCTTCTTTCCATCCCTGTGTTGAAGGTCAGTTTGTTCCTAAAAATGATTGAATCAATAAGAAAACCACTTAAAATGTATTCTAACCTCATAAGCAAAATCTGACCATTTCGAGCATTTCCGGGACAGCTGCTGATTTTGACACATCAAAACCAAACAGAGATATCCTCAGTAACTGAAAAAAACAAAGTAGTTATAAATGTAAATTTCGTTAAGACATACATGAATTTAATAGAAGAAAGATATCAACGAGCATGTCTGAAGTTTTCCAAAAGTTACATCGTTCTGATCACGGGGATCATCATCAAAAACTGAGGGTTTATAGGCACCACATATTGCAATTTTTTATAACATAAATTCAGGAGCTTTTGTTTTAACAGTTACAACGATAAAAAACGAAAATTCATCGAACATTTTTTACATTTCATCGCGTTGAAAACTCTCGGCGGGAAAAAATTTGTTTGTTGTTGTTTTCTTCGAATAAAATGGATTACTTCGAGAAAACTTTCGAATATTTACGAAAATTTTTTGTCATCGTTTTTTTTTGCCCGCGCATTTTTTTCACTTTGAGTTTTCGCATTTTTTTCTTTTCTTATAACTCATTTAATAAATGTTGTATAATTTTATAATCTATTAAGTTTTGATTAAAATCGACACTCTTTTTCAGAGTTTCCTACGCATGGTAACTTATGAAGCAGTGTGTGATCCCGTGGTTTTACAGCTTTTTCGCTGCTTTGTAAGTTTTTTTGTAAGCAGTTATATCAGATATATATTTTCTTTTTACTTTTATTTATCCGCGGAAACCGCTTTTGAAGAGCTTTCATGTTGCCTATGGATGTCTTGGAAATTTAGACTGAGCTGTGGTAAACTAAGGTAAGATTTTTGTTGATTAATATTTTTGATATTTATTTTGTTATCACATTTTTAGGCTTAGAATTACCATTGGAACATGTTGATCTAACGACTGATTTGCTATTACTTGATTTTTCATTGTATATGCTTTCTATACCCTGGATCAGCTGTACCAACGTAGTTTGCAAATGGATTAAATGTGTGTTTAGGCCGAGAATGACATCGGTTGCAATGAGTTTAAGAAAAGTTAATGTAAGTCTTTCATTAATGTTTTGCGGTTCTTTTGTGCTTATGTTGCAAGACTTGATTATTTAAATATCCCTCGTTTTAGCCTGATAAGAATGACAATACTTTTGGAAAACTCGTGCTCAATGATATCCCTTTTCTGTTAGAGTCATGCAAGTTTTAATAAAATTTACTCTTTATGCTTACTACTATTTTGGTTTTTTAGTTACCCTGGATATGTCTTCATGCTTTGGATTTATCAGAATCCGCATCTCACTCGGAAATACTTGTAATTATCCGATTTTGAATAAGGCATAAAAAACCTTTGTGAAATGGATATACCGAAGAAAAAGACAATACAAGGTCGCAGCAATGTAAGTTATACTATGTTAATACGTATGGGGCGGTTTCGGTGGACGCTGCCTTGGTATTTATATTGTTAATCACAAAGCTGTTTTTAGGCTTAGAAATACCCTTGGAACCTGTTGATCAAATGATTGATTAGCTTTTAATGTAAGTTTTTTCTCTTTCTATTTTTGTGGTTATAAAGCAAGACTTTACTATATATGTAACCTTCGTTTTAGATGTTGTTGCCCATGATCAGAACGATGAAATACAAACTTTACCTTTGGAAAACTTCAGATATGCTCGAGGATGTCACTTTTCTATGAGAATCATGTATGTTTTAACGAAATTTACATTTTATGTTTATAACTTCTTTGTTTTTTTAGTTGCCTAGGATATCTCTGTTAACTGTGGATTTATCAAAATCTGCAGCTCACCCAGAAGTACTTGTAATAGTCTGATTTTTATTATGAGGTTAGAATATATTTTTAATTTGTTTTGTTACTAATTGACTTATTTATAGGAACAAATTGATCTTTGTCCCGAGGATAGAAGAAAGTCTTTTGAAATAAATAACCTGATAAGAAATGTAGAACAAGGTTTCCCCAATGTAAGTTAATATGAATTTATCTGTGTTGGGAACTATCGGCAGTAGCTGCTTAGGAAAGTGTATTTAATGATTTCATATGGTTGCTTTTTAGGATTACCTCATAGTTTATGTAAATTGTTGCCCTGGTTTGTTATTAATATCATATTTTTTTGTATTATAATAAATTGCATATAATATTTATCTGTGTATTCTGCATTTGTGGGGATGGAGGTACTTTTTTTATGGGGATGTAATAGCCCGGAATAAGGAGCCGTAGAACGCCTGTATCTTCAGGAAAATTTTACCGCAAACATCTTAAAAAGCCCAAAAACGTAAAAAAAAATCCCATTTTCATATCAGAAACCGTATTAAACCATCACGTTTTCACCCCTAAAACGTACACTTTTTTAAATGTACAGAAATAAGAGTATTTCAAAAACAACCCGTTTCCATACAAAAATGCATGACGAAAACGTATATTTTTCAAAAAGCCCTGATTCGTATCAACTTAAATACGATTCACCACCGTCACAAATGAAGTACTGAAAAACGTACAGTTTGCTATACGTTTTCGTATATATTTTTTTTTCAGTGTAAGTCATGGTTTTGCTCAAGCAACAGGTTTTACTCAGGGAACTACAGTATTAAATAATCAAACTGCAAGTGACTTGCCCTCAGTCAACCCCTTCTACAGTCATATTTGTATCCATGTTCATGGGATTCTCCGGTCATTTAATAAGAATCATGATGCGGAAATTGCAATAATACCAGTCCAAAAAGGGAAAACAGTTTATTCATTCTTTTCGGATCCGTTGTACTTGAAGGTTGAAAAAACTTTGGTTCATTCTATTTCTTTAGAATTTAAAGATTTTCTTGGAAATCCTATTGTTTGTGATCGTGCGAACGGTCATTTTGTACTCCAATTTGTTAAAAAGAGATAATAAAGTTATTTGAATTAATACCTCATTGATCTTGCGAACAAAGTGTAAACGTTGCGAACAAGGAGTAAACGTTGCGCCCGCCCGCCCGCCCGGCCCTTGGGGGAATTTTCCAGTCAAACTTTTTTTCACGAAAAAAAGTTTGGCTGGAAACTTAATTACCACCGTCTCAAAATTTTTGATTTTATATCGATTGTTTTGTTTGGCGACAAATTATTGCGAAATATTTTTGGCGGGAAAAGTGGCGTCCTTTTTTTTGGCGGGAAAAGTGGCGTCCTTTTTTTTGGAGGGGATACAGTATGCTATTTTTTTATTGAAGTGGTGTTTCTTTTTTTTAAAGTCATCATTATTGTGAAATATGTTTCTGGGGGTCAGTCGTGAAATATTTGTTGTGGTGATTAGATTTTGTAGTGATTGTTTTTTATGAGTGATAACTGATAAATTTTTTAAATATCGATTTTTTATTGATTCTTTTTTATCTTATCAGTAATAGTTTTTTTATCAGTAATAGTTTCTTATCAGTAACCAAAAGTTTTTTTTTTCGTTAACGCTTTAAAACAAAAAAACTGTTTCCTTTAAAAACTGGTCCTTTAAAAAACTGGTCCCTCTTTTCTGTCGATAAAAAAAAAATCGATTGTTTTGTTATCTTATCACTAAAAATTCTTATCATTAAAAAAATTCTTATCAGTAAAAAATTCTTATCAGTAAAATTCTTATCAGAGCTGATAAAAAGTTTCGCAAAAAACATTTCGCAAAATAAATGAATGCAACATTTTTTTTCTTACTGTAAGCAAAACAAAGAACTCTAATTTTCATAAAAAATTGCAAAAAACGTGCTTATTAAAAAAATAAATAAAAAAAATACAAAATTTCAGTAAGAGAATTAAACATTAAATCATTTTTGTACAACATTTGGTCCCACCGCGAAAGTTTTTGATAGGGTTATAGTCAGTTTTAAGATCTTAAAAACTTCAAGAACAAGTATTAAATACGTTGCAATATTTATCAGCATTAAAAATGCAATGTCATTAGGTATTAAGACACCAATAAATGTTCATCGTCTGCTAATTATCGAATATTCAAGTGTCCATTAAACGATGGGAATTTGCATTCGGCAGCTAATTTTTTGTCACAATGTTTCTTTTACTTAGACGAGTTATTATGCAAAACATGAGCTTGAAACTCCGGATTGACCTGGGAACGTCTACGGTCAGATTTGGCTGAAAATGCGTTTCTGGTGTAATATAAACCCAAAATCACCATTTTTATCATCAGTTTCGAGATTTATGATCTAGTTTTCGAGTTACAGTATACCCGACCCAAAATTTCGATTTCGGGCCGAAAATATCAAAAAATTTTAAAAGTGGTATAAATCGATAGCCCTGACCGAGGGGAGTCTGGTAAACCCAAAAACATCCATATTAACACCTTTTAATAAGTTTTTTTTCTAAAAGATTATCAAAAGTGACCTAAAAGTAGTGAGTGACTGGGGATAGCGTCATTTTCGACATGGGCGGAGTCTATGGTATACTGTAGTTTTTCAAGGATGTTTTCAAGGCTGTTTTGGGATACTGTAGGATACTGTAGTTTTCACTCGATGCTTTTTCATTCTTTGCGATTTCGAAATAATATTGCGAAATGTTTTTTGCGAAACTTTTTATCAGCTCTGATAAGAATTTTACTGATAAGAATTTTTTACTGATAAGAATTTTTTTAATGATAAGAATTTTTAGTGATAAGATAACAAAACAATCGATTTTTTTTTTTATCGACAGAAAAGAGGGACCAGTTTTTTAAAGGACCAGTTTTTAAAGGAAACAGTTTTTTTGTTTTAAAGCGTTAACGAAAAAAAAAACTTTTGGTTACTGATAAGAAACTATTACTGATAAAAAAACTATTACTGATAAGATAAAAAAGAATCAATAAAAAATCGATATTTAAAAAATTTATCAGTTATCACTCATAAAAAACAATCACTACAAAATCTAATCACCACAACAAATATTTCACGACTGACCCCCAGAAACATATTTCACAATAATGATGACTTTAAAAAAAAGAAACACCACTTCAATAAAAAAATAGCATACTGTATCCCCTCCAAAAAAAAGGACGCCACTTTTCCCGCCAAAAAAAAGGACGCCACTTTTCCCGCCAAAAATATTTCGCAATAATTTGTCGCCAAACAAAACAATCGATATAAAATCAAAAATTTTGAGACGGTGGTAATTAAGTTTCCAGCCAAACTTTTTTTCGTGAAAAAAAGTTTGACTGGAAAATTCCCCCAAGGGCCGGGCGGGCGGGCGGGCGCAACGTTTACTCCTTGTTCGCAACGTTTACACTTTGTTCGCAAGATCAATGAGGTATTAATTCAAATAACTTTATTATCTCTTTTTAACAAATTGGAGTACAAAATGACCGTTCGCACGATCACAAACAATAGGATTTCCAAGAAAATCTTTAAATTCTAAAGAAATAGAATGAACCAAAGTTTTTTCAACCTTCAAGTACAACGGATCCGAAAAGAATGAATAAACTGTTTTCCCTTTTTGGACTGGTATTATTGCAATTTCCGCATCATGATTCTTATTAAATGACCGGAGAATCCCATGAACATGGATACAAATATGACTGTAGAAGGGGTTGACTGAGGGCAAGTCACTTGCAGTTTGATTATTTAATACTGTAGTTCCCTGAGTAAAACCTGTTGCTTGAGCAAAACCATGACTTACACTGAAAAAAAAATATATACGAAAACGTATAGCAAACTGTACGTTTTTCAGTACTTCATTTGTGACGGTGGTGAATCGTATTTAAGTTGATACGAATCAGGGCTTTTTGAAAAATATACGTTTTCGTCATGCATTTTTGTATGGAAACGGGTTGTTTTTGAAATACTCTTATTTCTGTACATTTAAAAAAGTGTACGTTTTAGGGGTGAAAACGTGATGGTTTAATACGGTTTCTGATATGAAAATGGGATTTTTTTTTACGTTTTTGGGCTTTTTAAGATGTTTGCGGTAAAATTTTCCTGAAGATACAGGCGTTCTACGGCTCCTTATTCCGGGCTATTACATCCCCATAAAAAAAGTACCTCCATCCCCACAAATGCAGAATACACAGATAAATATTATATGCAATTTATTATAATACAAAAAAATATGATATTAATAACAAACCAGGGCAACAATTTACATAAACTATGAGGTAATCCTAAAAAGCAACCATATGAAATCATTAAATACACTTTCCTAAGCAGCTACTGCCGATAGTTCCCAACACAGATAAATTCATATTAACTTACATTGGGGAAACCTTGTTCTACATTTCTTATCAGGTTATTTATTTCAAAAGACTTTCTTCTATCCTCGGGACAAAGATCAATTTGTTCCTATAAATAAGTCAATTAGTAACAAAACAAATTAAAAATATATTCTAACCTCATAATAAAAATCAGACTATTACAAGTACTTCTGGGTGAGCTGCAGATTTTGATAAATCCACAGTTAACAGAGATATCCTAGGCAACTAAAAAAACAAAGAAGTTATAAACATAAAATGTAAATTTCGTTAAAACATACATGATTCTCATAGAAAAGTGACATCCTCGAGCATATCTGAAGTTTTCCAAAGGTAAAGTTTGTATTTCATCGTTCTGATCATGGGCAACAACATCTAAAACGAAGGTTACATATATAGTAAAGTCTTGCTTTATAACCACAAAAATAGAAAGAGAAAAAACTTACATTAAAAGCTAATCAATCATTTGATCAACAGGTTCCAAGGGTATTTCTAAGCCTAAAAACAGCTTTGTGATTAACAATATAAATACCAAGGCAGCGTCCACCGAAACCGCCCCATACGTATTAACATAGTATAACTTACATTGCTGCGACCTTGTATTGTCTTTTTCTTCGGTATATCCATTTCACAAAGGTTTTTTATGCCTTATTCAAAATCGGATAATTACAAGTATTTCCGAGTGAGATGCGGATTCTGATAAATCCAAAGCATGAAGACATATCCAGGGTAACTAAAAAACCAAAATAGTAGTAAGCATAAAGAGTAAATTTTATTAAAACTTGCATGACTCTAACAGAAAAGGGATATCATTGAGCACGAGTTTTCCAAAAGTATTGTCATTCTTATCAGGCTAAAACGAGGGATATTTAAATAATCAAGTCTTGCAACATAAGCACAAAAGAACCGCAAAACATTAATGAAAGACTTACATTAACTTTTCTTAAACTCATTGCAACCGATGTCATTCTCGGCCTAAACACACATTTAATCCATTTGCAAACTACGTTGGTACAGCTGATCCAGGGTATAGAAAGCATATACAATGAAAAATCAAGTAATAGCAAATCAGTCGTTAGATCAACATGTTCCAATGGTAATTCTAAGCCTAAAAATGTGATAACAAAATAAATATCAAAAATATTAATCAACAAAAATCTTACCTTAGTTTACCACAGCTCAGTCTAAATTTCCAAGACATCCATAGGCAACATGAAAGCTCTTCAAAAGCGGTTTCCGCGGATAAATAAAAGTAAAAAGAAAATATATATCTGATATAACTGCTTACAAAAAAACTTACAAAGCAGCGAAAAAGCTGTAAAACCACGGGATCACACACTGCTTCATAAGTTACCATGCGTAGGAAACTCTGAAAAAGAGTGTCGATTTTAATCAAAACTTAATAGATTATAAAATTATACAACATTTATTAAATGAGTTATAAGAAAAGAAAAAAATGCGAAAACTCAAAGTGAAAAAAATGCGCGGGCAAAAAAAAACGATGACAAAAAATTTTCGTAAATATTCGAAAGTTTTCTCGAAGTAATCCATTTTATTCGAAGAAAACAACAACAAACAAATTTTTTCCCGCCGAGAGTTTTCAACGCGATGAAATGTAAAAAATGTTCGATGAATTTTCGTTTTTTATCGTTGTAACTGTTAAAACAAAAGCTCCTGAATTTATGTTATAAAAAATTGCAATATGTGGTGCCTATAAACCCTCAGTTTTTGATGATGATCCCCGTGATCAGAACGATGTAACTTTTGGAAAACTTCAGACATGCTCGTTGATATCTTTCTTCTATTAAATTCATGTATGTCTTAACGAAATTTACATTTATAACTACTTTGTTTTTTTCAGTTACTGAGGATATCTCTGTTTGGTTTTGATGTGTCAAAATCAGCAGCTGTCCCGGAAATGCTCGAAATGGTCAGATTTTGCTTATGAGGTTAGAATACATTTTAAGTGGTTTTCTTATTGATTCAATCATTTTTAGGAACAAACTGACCTTCAACACAGGGATGGAAAGAAGCAATATTGCAATGGATTTACCGATGAAAAAGACAAGACAGGGTCGCAGCAATGTAAGTTATTCTTTGTTAATCCGCATGGTGCGCTTTAGGTGGACGATGCCTAGGTATTTATTTTGTTAATCACAGATCTGTTTTTAGGCTTAGAAATACCCTTGGAACCTGTTGATCTAATGATTGATTAGCTATTTCTTGATTTTTATTTGTATATTCTATCGAAGCCCTGGATCAACACAGTATGGCGAAATTGCCAATAGATTAAATGTGACTCTTAACTAGAAAATGCACGTACCTCAATTGTTTGGAAAAAAAATAATTTAAGTTTTTTCTCTTTCTATTTTTGTGGTTATGTAGCAAGACTTTATTGTATATGTAACCTTCGTTTTAGATGTTGTTACCCGTGATCAGAACGATGAAATACAAAATTCATTTTTGGAAAACTTTCGATATGCTCGAGGATGTCACTTTTCTATTAGAGTTATGTATGTTTTAACGTTTAACGAAAAGTAGTCATTCAGGGGGAATAACGCCATTAGGGCGGAGCCTATTTTCCTCTCTCTCTCCCGAGGCGCAGCTGTCATTGGCTGGTCACCTATTGGCTGGTCACTTTTTTTCTCTCTCTTTTTTTTCCTGGTCACTTTTTTTTTTCTGGTCACTTTTTTTTCTGGTCAAAAATTTTTTCTTGGTCAAAAATTTTTTCTTGGTCAAAATTTTTTCTGGTCAAATTTTTTTTTTAAAAAAATAAATTTTATTAAAAATTAAAAACGAAATTAAAATTTAAAAAACGAAATTAAAATTTAAAAATGAAATTAAAAAAAAATAAATTTTATTAAAATTTAAAAAACGAATTAAAAAATTAAAAATACAGTAATTAAAAACATACAGTAATTAAAATACAGTAATTTAAAAAATGGTTTTTCCCGCACAAAATAAAATGTCATAGTCAAGTAAGTTCTTTCATACAATGATTACGTAATACCCATATAAGGAGTGCGCAATCCTATAACTGACTGAACAGAACAAAGGGAGACATGAACACACACCTAACCGTTTGGCTTCACTTCTTCCATGAATTTTCACGTTTTGTCTTAATTACATATACCTAACCGTGTGTTTTTACGATTATTTATTACATGATTTTTCACGTTTTGTCTTAATTATTCCTTAATTACATATACCTAACCATGTGTTTTTACAACTTTTATGCAACTTTTTTTAAATTAATTTCACGTTTTGACACAACTTTTTTCACTCATTTTTTCAATATTAAACAAAAAACGTCCGCATTTTCGCGCAACTTTTCAATTTTTTAATTATTCCTTAATTATCTCTTAATTCCCTATACCTAACCGTGTGTTTTTACAACTTTTCGGGAAACTTTTTGCAACTTTTTTCATGTTTTTTATACCTAAATTATGACTTTTGACATCAAAACTAAGCATTTTTTATGGTTTTTTCAAGAAATATAGTGAGAGAGGAGTGAGAGAGGGAAGAGAGGTGAGGAGAGAATTTTTGTATGGTGTTTGTCCGTGTGTATCCGTGTATTTAACAAGAGAGAACTTTATTTATGAACAAATTAAATTACTTGAAAAATTTTACAAATTCAAAAATAATGTGACCAGACGCATGTGAACCATAAATGGGGTTTCCATGAATATCTTTAAATTCAATTTCTATTGTATCAATGTCATTTTTCAAGATTCTGAGATAGTTTGGACGTTCGTAAGTCTTTGAAATAGGATTCGGATCAGGTGTTACAGGTAAAATATCAAGGATAGTTTCTTGATATGGGCCACAATGAATAGGACAAATAATGTTATTGACATAAATAAGCATGTGACTATGCAAATTTTCAGCTTTTGGTGGATAGGAAGCAATATTGTGGTTAAAAAGCACTTGTTGAAAGCCTAAAGCATCACAAAATCCTTGACTTAAATGGATTCCACGGACATATACGGGATCATAAGTAACTTTATAACGGTTTTTCATGGAGTTAAAAGTAAATTCGACAGATTCATATCCTTTTTTGGTAAAAACATTAGCATTTGGAGGAAGTTCAGGTGAATAATAGAAGGCATCTTTAAGAATTTTATAAACCAAATACTCTTTATCTCCCAATTTTCCATCTTCATCTGTTGGCAAAGTAAGAATTTTAACATTATCAGTATCTTCGACTTCGACATCTATCTTTTTTGGGCCAAGAAATTCAGGTTCTAAAGGTAAAAGACTTGGTGGTGGTTGGACAGGTTTGTTTTCTTCCTTGCTTTTTCGGGCATCCAACTTTTTGCTGTCAAAGGGCATTAATGAAGGTGGTGGTGTCACTTCCCGAGATCTAACTTCTTCCTTTTCTTCATCTTCGCTGCTGTTGTCGTCATTATTCATCATTTCATCGAAAAGATCATCTCTTTTTGAACGTTTTTTCCCTAACATTTCATCTAACATTTTTTCAAGTTCAGTCACGGCATGGGTTTCTTTTGGTTTTATAATGGATTTGTAACCGTTGGTGTAAATAATTGTAATCTCTTCATTCATCAAAGACCATTTTTTATCCAAACTGAAGGTTTTTAGCCCACACCGCCATCCTTCTCCCTTAAATTGTAGATTTCCCGCCAACCGAACGTTCACCTTTGAAGTTTTATCCAAAACAAAGGGGACAAACACGTGTTCGGTCTGCATTCTTCTGAAATATAGAGACAATATATAAAAGACAGTTGTTTATAAAAAGCGCGAATGACAATAATGAGGATAAAATCATTATATATTTTGAGATTTGCTCCAAGGATGTCGTTTCCTGTTTTGAACCAACATTTATCTTATGGAAGCATTCCTACTGAATATCGTCATAATCGAGATAACCTTCGTAATTTCTTTTCTATTAACTGGATAAAGCTATCCGATGTTCCAAATTGGGATACTATGAATCTTCGCTCACTTTCTGTCCGCACCAATTATGTTCGCCTTGTTGATCCAGAAATTACATTTACAACTACTACTGAACGTTTGGCACTCATTTATTATTACAAATGCAAAGGAAAAGATGTTCATGTTCCTGAATTTATTGTTCGCGATAACAATTCTGGCAATATTTACCTCCCTCAAAATTGTTTTGTTTCTACATAAGTTTTTTATTTAAATGTAACTCGTATCATAAAATGTTTCTTACAATTCTTACTTGTTTTAAAAAGCAACGAAAATATCCAATTTTTGGTCCCTTTTTTAATTTTTAAGAGAAAAAGAAAGAAAAATTATTGCGATTGGGTTTAGAAATAACAGTTGTGAGTATCCTTTTTAAAAGAAAGGTTAAATATTTTGACAAGTTTATGCGAGAAGAAGCGAAAAGAAAAAAGGAAGGGATCATCTTAAGAGAATTTCTTATATTTTGACACATTAAAGTGAGGGGATAAAAAAAAAAGAGAGATAAAAATATAAAGGACGCGCATCTAAAATTTTGGCGGGAAGAAAAGAAGCGATTTTGAAATGAATTGTGTTTTTTCCTGTGTTTATATAGTGAACAAATTGAACAGCTGTTCATAAATCTCGGTCGGAAAAGAGAATTCGGTATACTTCAAAAGAAAGATTTGATAAAATGCAATTAATCATGTATGTTAAAGAAAGTTCTGGAATTAAAAAACTGTCACATAAAAAGTATAAAAGCAGAAGATAGCAGAACTGTAATCATTGTTAACAAAAACTTCTGACAGCAGTTGGTGGTGCTTGTATTTCGCTCTTTAATTTCAAGAATCATGATGAAGTTAGATAATTTAAGTGTTGAGCAAATGCCAAATTGTGTTGATTTATTCAATAGTAAACCTACTTTAGTTGGGCTTGAGCATGCTAGTTTTGTTGAATATCCTACTTTGACTCCTATAACTGATGGGCCTATTCATTTCCGTATAAATACTGGATTATGTTTTGTAGACTTTTCAAAGTCTTTTTTGGTTACAACATTTCGGATTACAAGAAAAGAAGGAGATAAATATGTGAATATCGATAAAACTGATCCCGTTAGTTTAATTAATGGCTTTGGTGCTACTTTTATTCAAAATATGAAAGTCCAATTCAATCAACGCCCCGTTTATAACGAAGATCTTTATGCTTACAATGCATATATGAGGTGAGAATTTTTTGAACAACTATTTTTGAGCAGTGAACAGTGACCGGAGGTTTTTGACCGGACATTTTTGACCGGCAGCCAAGGAGTGACCGGATGTTTTTTGACCGGATACTTTTTAGACGAAGACTTGGTATTGGTGGTCGACACCAACTTCATGATTTACAGTCCGCGGGATACTTTGAAGATGAACTAAGTCAAATAAGTGGTCCAGGTTTTGACGCACGACGTTCTCTTTATACTGATGGACGAACATTTAAAACTGCAACTTCTCTTGATGTCGGTATACTTCAGCATAACAAACTTATGATTGATGGTATGATCATTGATATTGAAATCAGGGCCAATAAATCCCCGTTTACATTAATCTCAAATGGCCCAAAGGAATACAAATATGAAGTATTGGATTGTAAACTTATGGTTAAACAAGTAGCTCTCCACGCTGATCTTAATAACTTGATCCAAGAGAATCTAACCAAAGGATTAACGGCCAAATACAATTATACTCGAAATGTCATGAAAAAGTTCTATATTTCCCCAGATGTATATGATTTTGAGGCAATTATCTTCAAGGATCAACTTCCAAAAAGAATTTTCGCTGGTCTTGTCAATGCTAAAGCATTTCATGGACATGTTGGTATGAGTCCTTTCGAATTTTCTCCATATGGTTTACAATCAATCCAAGTTGCTGCTAGCGGATATCGTATTCCAAATACTCTTTATAAACTAGACTGGAAGGGAAACAATTTCGTTCATCCTTATTTGGATTTATCAAATGTAACCGAACATGGTATTTCCTTGCAAAAATATGCGGCACACTCAACCTTTTATGCTTTTGATCTCCAACTTGAACAAGATGACGGACATGTTGAAGCACAAAAAAGTGGCACTACTGCAATTTCCTTAATTTTCTCTGTTCCTGTTCCTGCAGAAGGCCTTCAATTAATTGTTTACGCAGAATTTGATTCCCTTTTAGAACTTGATGTCTCTCGTAACGTTATCCATTCTATACCTGTTTAAGCGTTTCTATGTATTGTTCGTACTTTTTTTACTAAAATGCCAAGTGATCAGGGAAGACCTGTCCAATAAAGATTCTTTTTTTTTTTAAATACCTTGTGTTGCTTTTTTATATATATTGATGTTTTATACATTACAAATATCGGAATATTTGCATTTTATCGTGTTTTTTCGTGAATTACGCGTTCGTTTTTGAATTATTATCAACTTTTATGAGTATTTTAGTCTAAAATAAAAACATTTTAGGATGCAAAAGCTTATTGCTATCCCAATGGCACGTTACAATAAGTTAGTCGCGAAAGAACAATCAAAATCAGGTTTGAAAGAAACCATTGATGCAACTATGAACAATCTTGAAAATCAGGATTTGATCCAAAGACAACAATTGTATCGCAAAATTGGAGAAGATATGCCGAAAATATATAATAAAAAGTTTAGTCAAACAGCTATTACACCGTTACCTCCACCGAATCTGGATAAGATCAATAAATTAAGGAAGAAACGTGATGCCGAATATGAAATCTTATACGGAAAAAAATCTCGCAAGCCTGTCATAAAGAAAAAAAGCAAGCCAAAAACAGTTCCCGTTAGAGCACAACACCCAAAAAAGCCCAAGTTCAATCTCTTTGATCGTAGCGCATTCCTTAAGAAAGCCAAGTAATTGTTACGTAATCTAATTTGTTCATGAATAAAGTTCTCTCTTGTTAGATACACGGACACACACACACGGACAAACACCATACAAAAAAATTTCTCCTCACCTCTCTCACTCCTCTCACTCCTCTCTCTTTATATTTCTTGAAAAAACCATAAAAAATGCTTAGTTTTGACGTCAAAAGTCATAATTTAGGTATAAAAAACATGAAAAAAGTTGCAAAAAGTTTCCCGAAAAGTTGTAAAAATACACAGTCAGGTATATGTAATTAAGGAATAATTAAAAAATTGAAAAGTTGCGCGAAAATGCGGACGTTTTTTGTTTAATATTGAAAAAATGAGTGAAAAAAGTTGTGTCAAAACGTGAAATTAATTTAAAAAAAGTTGCATAAAAGTTGTAAAAACACATGGTTAGGTATATGTAATTAAGGAATAATTAAGACAAAACGTGAAAAATCATGTAATAAATAATCGTAAAAACACACGGTTAGGTATATGTAATTAAGACAAAACGTGAAAATTCATGGAAGAAGTGAAGCCAAACGGTTAGGTGTGTGTTCATGTCTCCCTTTGTTCTGTTCAGTCAGTTATAGGATTGCGCACTCCTTATATGGGTATTACGTAATCATTGTATGAAAGAACTTACTTGACTATGACATTTTATTTTGTGCGGGAAAAACCATTTTTTAAATTACTGTATTTTAATTACTGTATGTTTTTAATTACTGTATTTTTAATTTTTTAATTCGTTTTTTAAATTTTAATAAAATTTATTTTTTTTTAATTTCATTTTTAAATTTTAATTTCGTTTTTTAAATTTTAATTTCGTTTTTAATTTTTAATAAAATTTATTTTTTTAAAAAAAAAATTTGACCAGAAAAAATTTTGACCAAGAAAAAATTTTTGACCAAGAAAAAATTTTTGACCAGAAAAAAAAGTGACCAGAAAAAAAAAAGTGACCAGGAAAAAAAAGAGAGAGAAAAAAAGTGACCAGCCAATAGGTGACCAGCCAATGACAGCTGCGCCTCGGGAGAGAGAAAGGAAAATAGGCTCCGCCCTAATGGCGTTATTCCCCCTGAATGACTACTACGAAATTTACATTTTATGTTTATAACTTCTTTGTTTTTTTAGTTGCCCAGGATATCTCTGTTAACTTTGGATTTATCAGAATCTGCAGCTCACCCGGAGTACTTGTAATAGTCTGATTTTGATTATGAGGTTAGAATATATTTTTAAGTTGTTTTGTTATTAATTGACTCATTTGTAGGAACAAATTGATCTTTGTCCTGAGGATAGAAGAAAGTCTTTTGAAATAAATAACCTGATAAAAAATGTAGAACAACGTTGCCCCAATGTAAGTTAATTTGTAATTTATCTGTGTTGGGAATTTTCGGCAGTAGCTGCCTAGGAAAGTGTATTAAATGATTTCATATGGTTGCTTTTTAGGATTACTCTTGCTGGAACTTCAAACTCAATTCCAACATAAACCAATTATAATCTTGAAACTGTGATTCCCTTCAACCAGGTGCCCTTGAACTGATATCTTTGTTCGCCATCCAAAATATCGGAATCCTGCCCAGGGGTTATGTTGTGGTGAAAGAAACAGAACAAGAAAAGAAATAATGCTTGGATTTAAAAGCCGTAATGTTTTGCCCATGGAATTGACAGCAGTCACCATGGTTTTGGGAACCCCATGAAACTTTATTAGTTGTAGATAATCATGTCGTTTGTTTTTATTGTTTTTTTCTGTTTTGCCCTTGGATTAAATAAATTTTGTTATTTTAATTTTGAGTGTCATTAGAATATGAAACAGAAAAATTATTTTTATTTTTTTATGCGTCGAGCAGGATATAATTTTGATCCCTCGTTTCCATCACATTTTGAGATACGTTTTCGTATGTTTTTTATTAGCCGAAATTGTCACTATAACCAAACAAAAAAAAACAGGCAAAAAAGTGACGGAACCGAATTTTTTTTGCCCTAAATCGTACTTCATTTTGCCCAAAATTTTTCGTATTAATTGACGAATCCGGAATCGTCAAAAATACCATACGAATTCATATAGTTTATCATACAAAATAAAACGTACGATTCACATCCGTACATTATTTTTTTTCAGTGTAATTTCAATGAATTGATATATTTTGGGTCATAGGAAACAATAAATCGGTTTGAAAGTGTTTTTCTAAAGTTAATTGATTTCAACCCTTTTAATTGAAATTCATTTAATTTCATAAGTCTCATTTAATGGACGTCAAGTATATAATTCAAATGATTTATATGCTTACAATGCTTACATCAGACGCAGATTAGGGATTGAGAGTTCTCGGAATATTGACGACTTGGAACTTGCAGGATTCGCTGAAGATTCTGTAGATAGCCAAATTTCAGGAGCAGGCTTTGAAAATCGTCGAAGTAATTTTATTCAAAATAAAGAATTTCATGCAATCGCACACCTTGATGTTGACTTTTTTAAACAAAAAAAGTTTCTTCTTAATGAAATTACTGTAGATATTGAAATTACACCACATGATATGGATTTTAGTTTGATTAGTCAAGATAAAACTGCATATTCTTTTACAATTACAGACTATAAACTTTATGTAAAACAACATCATATTTTACCACAGTTGGATGACGAAATTCAAAAATCATTGAAAGCTGGTAATTTGGCAAAATATCCCTACACAAGAAATCTTGTTAATACACATTACGTATCTTCTGGAAGATTTGATTACAAAGCAACTTTATATAACGATTTTATCCCCCAAACGTGTTTTTGTTGCACTTGTTGATGGACAAGCATTTAATGGAACTTTATACACTTCCCCTTTTGATTTCAAAAAATTCAATGTTCAAAACATACATATTAGTGCAAATAGCAAACTTGTTCCAACTTATCCCTATGATTTATCCAAAAATGAATTTGTTCGCTGCTTTAAAGATCTTGTAGATACTACCGAAAACACAGGATTATCTTTTGAAGAGTATTTAAACCACACATGTATTTATGCGTTTGATTTTCAATCATATCATTCAAAAAATGCTACTGAATTGCAACATTTGGGAACAACTGCGCTTTCCATTAAATTTTCAAAAGCAGTGCCTGCAAACGGAATCCAAGTCATTATTTTTACAGAATTTGATTCATTAATGGCTTTTGACTATGCCCGAAACATTACTACTACTCTTCCTGTTTAATTTTTGTGTGTTTTGTTTTTTACGTGTTTTGTTTTTTTTAATTTTTCGTGTTTTGTTTTGTTTAACGATTACAATAAAAATTTTTTTAGATGTCATTTCAAAAGTTTATCGGTATTCCTTTTACTAGACACAATGATCTGTTAGAGACTGAAGAAAGATGTAAAACCGCACTAGGAACTGTTAAGGAAGCCACTAATGCTATTACTAATAATCAAGAAACTCAGGAATTTCTCCAACGTAAACAGGAATACAAAGAAAAACAAGAAGATATTCCCAAAAGTTTAAACAAAGAAATCCCCACAAAAGCTGCCACTTTAACACCTCCTTCTTCGGTAAAAAAAAGAAAACAACCAGTTCAAAACAATTTTGTATTTCCTATTGTAAAAAAATTTCGCGAAAGTCAAAAAAGAAAACCAAGACAGAAAAAAGCTGCTCCCTCAAAGAGCGTAACTGGTTTACAAAAATGGAAGTTTATTCGTGAAGACTAAATGTATTTTTTTTCCTTTTATTGTTAAATAAAAATGAAGGTCATTTGAATAACACATAGCGCGCAGAAAAAGACAGATGTTTTCCTTCATTCATTTTTTGAAGGATAGAAAAAAATCATACTGTAAAAACATTGATTTTGCGAACAAAGTGTAAACGTTGCGAACAAGGAGTAAACGTTGCGCCCGCCCGCCCGCCCGGCCCTTGGGGGAATTTTCCAGTCAAACTTTTTTTCACGAAAAAAAGTTTGGCTGGAAACTTAATTACCACCGTCTCAAAATTTTTGATTTTATATCGATTGTTTTGTTTGGCGACAAATTATTGCGAAATATTTTTGGCGGGAAAAGTGGCGTCCTTTTTTTTGGCGGGAAAAGTGGCGTCCTTTTTTTTGGAGGGGATACAGTATGCTATTTTTTTATTGAAGTGGTGTTTCTTTTTTTTAAAGTCATCATTATTGTGAAATATGTTTCTGGGGGTCAGTCGTGAAATATTTGTTGTGGTGATTAGATTTTGTAGTGATTGTTTTTTATGAGTGATAACTGATAAATTTTTTAAATATCGATTTTTTATTGATTCTTTTTTATCTTATCAGTAATAGTTTTTTTATCAGTAATAGTTTCTTGATTGTATGACAGTTCTCCAACTTCCATTTCTCCAACTACCGTTTCTCCAACTGCCATTTCTCCAACTAATGTTATTTCTCCAACAACCATTTCTCCAACTACCGTTTCTCCAAGAGCCGTTTCTCCAACTACTTTTTCTCCAACTTATGATAATATTGCCGGAAACGACTTAGGAACTTGTAAAACTCTAATTTTTTTTCAATAACCATCCCCTTTGGCATTTTGGCTAAGAAACCCTGAGGAAACCCTAAGAAACCCTGAGTACATGTGGTTTGGGGTGCTAAATCACATAAGCCTAAGTATGTGGGAGTCGGGAACGTTAAATCACAGAAGTTAAGTTAAGTAAATTACTACTAAATGTTACGGGCTTAGAAAAAACTACAGTAGTTCTGAATTTGAACTATAAGCCAAATGGTTACGAACTTGCATTAATAAAATGCCGAGATTATTTGATTCCCCCCCCCCCCATCCCCCCAAGAAACATTGTATTTGTCAATTTGGGACTGCTTAATCCGATTCCAATGCCCCAAAAAGAATCAAAGGGAGAAGCTTCTACCAAAAATAAATTTCCATTTGTCGACCTCCGTTTGCCCATGAAATTTAGAATGTTTTCGATCGTACGGTAGCTGGAAGTTCTCGCACCAATAATAGACAAAAAAAATTTTCATTGAAATATCTTTCGGTGAAAATCCTTTTGGTGAAAAATCTGCAAACCGTTTTTTATATAATATTTCGAAAATTGTTGAAAATTACAAAAGTTGGAGAAATAGTAGTTGGAGAAACGGTTCTTGGAGAAACGGTAGTTGGAGAAATGGAAGTTGGAGAACTGTCGTTTGGAGAAACGGTAGTTGGAGAAATGGTTTTTGGAGAACTGTCTGAATACCTAGTTTCTTATCAGTAACCAAAAGTTTTTTTTTTCGTTAACGCATCCATTTAAAATAAAAATAATTTTTCACTTGAAAAAAATAGGCCCTTTTTTTTCTTCGATAAAAAAAAATATCGATTGTTTTGTTATCTTATCACTAAAAATTCTTATCATTAAAAAAATTCTTATCAGTAAAAAATTCTTATCAGTAAAATTCTTATCAGAGCTGATAAAAAGTTTCGCAAAAAATATTTCGCAATATTATTTCGAAATCGCAAAGAATGAAAAAGCATCGAGTGAAAACTACAGTATCCTACAGTAACCCAAAACAGCCTTGAAAACATCCTTGAAAAACTACAGTATACCATAGACTCCGCCCATGTCGAAAACGACGCTATCCCCAGTCACTCACTACTCCTAAAATTACAGTAATCCAGCTACAGTATCCCCCAAACCCCGAAACTAAAAGGTTTCTCTATTGTCCCGTAAACTTCAACTAATGGGGCATTAGAAAAAAACATAACATTGGAAAAGGAGGCCCTTTTACAAAAAAATTCTGTGGTCAAAAATTTTTACCTCACCATGTCCAACATCATTAAAAATTCATATCTTCTGAAATATGTTTAATTTAATTTAACAAATTAAAAGTTCCAAAAAAAAAAAAAAAATACAAAAACCGCAACAATGATGGTAAAACCACGGCAACAAATAAATTGTTGTTGTAACAGATTAAAGAGCAAAATCAGTACATTAAACAATCTCGATCAAAAGCCGGCTGAGCCCCCATGTGAATAACGGTGTTTTATTCGTGATAAGATGAATTGTCGCTAATATGTACGAGAGGATATTTAACTGATTTATTTTACTCCTTTACAAAATATACTTTAAAAAGAATATAAGACGAAATACAAAAGTGGCTGTAATTGAGCTTAAGAAGAAAGAAGGAATAAAGAGAAAGGAAATGACCCACTTGGGTTAGATAGAAAAGAGGCGGACGTTGTGCGTGCCACAACTATGTAGCTTTGGTTAAAGCCCGTTCCTCACAAGATTATCAAAAGTGACCTAAAATTACAGTAATCCAGCTACAGTATCCCCCAAACCCCGAAACTAAAAGGTTTCTCTATTGTCCCGTAAACTTCAACTAATGGGGCATTAGAAAAAAACATAACATTGGAAAAGTTATCACTTTTTACTGTGTTTTTTTCTCTCATTGTATTATTTTTTCGAAAAAATATTTACCGCGCATTTTCTCAACTTGAGTTTTGAGCTTTTTGAAAATATATTTTTTAGCAGTTTTTTTCCAAGTTTGAAAATCGCCTAATTTAAGTAAAATGTGCAGTTTTTCAATATTTTCGTATTACTGTTAATTTTGAAGTTGAAAATGGGTCAAAATGAAAATTGAACATTTTTGCTCATTTTTTACATTTCCAACCGTTGGAAATTTTTTAGCATTTCCAACCGTTGGAAGTTTTTTAACATTTCCAACCGTTGAAAGTTTTTTTAGAGACCGGCAAGTGAAAAATAAATTTTCGAAAAAATAAAAAATTTTGCTTTATTATAGTACTTTTAGGCCTGAATAAGAATAATATAAAAACAAAAAAGTAAAAAAATTAATTCAAAGCGCTGAAAATACCATCAGAAAATTCCAAAAAGCAAAATTTTTTGGTTGAAAATAAGACACTTTTTCTTTCCTTTTTTGCAGCAAAAAAATGCATTGTCGCATAGCGATGAAAGACACATTGCCAAAACAATGCACTCCTTCGATTTTTTAACGTTTTTGATCAAAATCTAGCTCTGCGATTGCTCCCCATTTTTTTCCCCTGCTTTTCCTTGCTTTATATTTTTTATGTAAGTGTATTTTTTTAAGGGCTATTAAACTGTGCCACTGGTTATGCTTACCTGGGCTTACCTAGGGGTCAAAAGTCGAAAAAACATGCTATTTTTGAGTTTTCCACCCTTTGTCCTCAGTAAAAAAATTTTTAAGTTGCATTTTTGGAATCAGCGTAAAAAATAACATCTAGTAGCTCTGATTATTAGAGACTAAATCAAATTTTTATTTTTCATACTGTAACGAAAAAAATGTCATAGAAAAGAAAGGAAAAATGTTTGCTTGCCGGTCTCTAAGTTTTTTAAAGGGAGTGTCGACGACAAGCAAAAAAAAATTTGTGTGGACAACAAGTATGTTCTAACACGAAATTGAGTTAGAGAAAAGAAATAGCATAGAAAAATGTCTTATTCGTGTAAAAACATACTTGTTGCCAAAAAATTTTTTTTTGCTTGTCGTCGACACTCCCTTTAACATTTCCAACCGTTGGAAATTTTTCATCGGCAGCTTCTTTTCAGGCAAAAAACTCTGATGGGAATCGAACCCAGGTCGTCTAGTCTTATAGTCAAGCGTGTTAACCACTCGACCAAAGGTGTAGCGAAAGAGGTTGCATAGAAATGCATCTTATGCATTCTTCTTGTACAAATGCAAATAAACAAAACGGGAATGAATTTTCCTTTTCAAAAGAAGAATGTATAAGATGCATTTCCGTGCATCGTCTTTCGCTACACCTGTGGTCGAGTGGTTAACACGCTTTACTATAAGACTAAACGACCTGGGTTCGATTCTTATCTAATTTTAATTTTAATTTATTTCACTCCAGAAAAAGGCTGAGTGGGCAAAAAAGAAAAAAACATATGAATAAAAAAATAAAAACAAAACAACAGTAATAAAGGTTAAACAATAAAAGAGTGAAAAAAAGAGAGAAATAAAAATTTTTGGATAAGTAAAAGACCATAAAAATTTAATTTAATTAGAAAAACTTATGTATAAAGAATGATCATCAGAGAATGAGGTGGATGACGATGAAGAACCAGACCAGTGGGTAACCGGGTTTACGGCACACGACATCTGTCTCAATCAGTCACTTTAAAGCCTACCCGATCAATCTTACTAAAAGTGTAAAAAAAAATAAAAAAAATAGTTATGGCCTAATTGATTTTAAAAATTTTACAAAAAAAAAAATTAATTAAAATTAGTAAACATATCAGAAAAATCAAGCGTTTGAAGATGTTGACGAAGAGCATTAGGATTACGGTAGTCATGAAGATTAATTTTAAATTTGTTGAGAATTGACACCATTCGTGATGAGAAATGAAGATCCAATAATTTGTTAGTTGCAATTTTTTGGCTTGATTTAGTTTCGTAATGACCACCATTTCTTGTCGAGACTGAATGAAAAATTAATTCCAGTTTTTCATTTGGATGAGTGATCATCATATCATAAGCAAGCATAATATCAGCTATAATTCTTCGGTGATGAAGAGACATCATTCCATACATTTTTAATCTTTCAGAGTAAGATGGAGTTTCCAAATATTTGACATTTGGGTGATTTCTTTGGTATAAAATTTTTGTAAATAATTTCTGAACAGCTTCCAAAGTTTTGATCGCATTGATTGATGAGATATTAAAAACAGAGGAGGCATATTCATAATTTGGTCGAATATATGTAGTAAAAATTTGAATAAGGATTTTTGGATCATTTATGACGACTTTACGGAAAATTGAAAACATTTTGCCAGTTGCGGCAGCAGAAATATTATCAAAATGTGGATCCAGAGTTAAATCATTTTTGATATATAATCCAAGATCACGAGTGACTTCTTTTTGGGTGATTGGAACATTGTTGATGAAATATTTGGCATTTTCATTTTTTGGTCCAAATTGGACGAGAAAAGTTTTTGAAGCATTGATTGACATAGATTTTGATGTGCACCATTGGTATACTGTATCAAGCGCTTTTTGAAGAGGTTGTGGATCATATTCATCAGCAAAATATGAGTAATAAAGTTTTAAATCATCAGCAAATTTTAGATGTTTGATTAATTCCAGAAATTGATCTTCATTTAATAATTTACTTAATTTTGTAAAGAATATAATAAATAATATTGCAGATAATACACCTCCTTGAGATACTCCGCTGGTAGAATCGGTAGATTTTGAGTGTTGTCCATTTACTTTAACTAAAAATTTACGATTAGATAATAGAAAAATAATTAATTTTAAAAGTTTTCCGCCAATTTTGGCTTCCTTCAACTCTTTTTCAATTTCAGAAATTTTGATTTTGTCAAAGGCTTTTTCCAGATCATTGTAAATAACATCAGTTGTTTTTCCTTCAGACGTTGCTTTTGTGACATCTTCCATGAAAATTATCATTTGTTTCGTTGTTGAACATCCAGTCCGGAAACCATATTGTTCATTTGGTAGGAATTTATTCAGATTTAAGTGTTTGATAAGTTGTTCCTTTATTACTCTTTCAGCAGTTTTGAGCAGATCACTTGTGCCAGAAATAGGTCGAAAATGAGATAGTTGAGTTGGATTCGGAATTTTTGGAATCGGTGAAACATGCGATAGTAAAAAAACATCTGGCACATCACATTGTTTAATCATGTGATTAAATAAGATTGACAAAGGAAAGGCTAGAACTCGAGAACATTTATTTAAAATAATACCTGGAATACCACCTGGACCCGAAAGATTTTTGTTTGAGCATTTTGTAAGACATTTTTTGACAGCAGCATAGTTGAAAGAAATGTTACATAAATATCCATCAATATAAAGCGATAAAATATAAAAGTTTTTCACTTTTGAGCAAAAAAAAGTCAAAAACCTTTTATTCTGTAAATAAGGATTTTTAAAAAAAAACCTTTTCAAAATTTACCGAATAAAAGGTTTTCCTCAAAAACCTTCAAAAATGTATGCGTTTTTTAACAGTTTAAAAGGGTTTTGCCAGAAAGGTCTTTAAAAGTAAAAATCTTTAACACTTTAAAACCTTTTTGGCAAAACCCTTTAAAACTGTAAAAAAATTTTACCATTTAAAAGGTTTTTGAGGAAAATCTTTGAAAGGGTAAATGCCTTTTTTCATTTACAAAAAATGACGATCAATTCTTGTAAATGCAATTTACAGAAATTGACCATCATTTTTTGTAAATTTTTGAATTTCCCGCGAGTGCGCCCAGACAATGTATGCGTGCGGCCAGTCCATTTCTTCCCATTTGCAAGTGAGCAGCAGCAAAGCGGTCATTCATTCCTTTTTTTCTTCCTGCGAGCTGGTGAGCGACCGCTCTCTTCCGTCCAAAATGAATAAAAATGACCGCTGCTCTCTCAAAAAAGGAAGGAATGGGCTGCTCGCTGGCATACAGTATTCCTACGCACTAGCGGGAAATTCAAAAAATTACAAAAAATGATGGTCAATTTCTGTAAATTGCATTTACAAAAAATGATGATGATTTTTTGTAAATTGCATTTACAAGAATTGATCGTCATTTTTTGTAAATGAAAAAAGGCATTTACCCTTTCAAAGATTTTCCTCAAAAACCTTTTAAATGGTAAAATTTTTTTACAGTTTTAAAGGGTTTTGCCAAAAAGGTTTTAAAGTGTTAAAAATTTTTACCTTTTAAGACCTTTCTGGCAAAAACCTTTTAAAGTGTAAGTGGCATTTACAATTTAAAAGGTTTTCGAGGAAAACCTTTTTGAAATTTAAAATTTACCGATTAAAGGGTTATTGCAAAAAAGGTCTGAAAATGTAAGGGAAAATTTACAGTTTAAGACCTTTTCGGCTTTTGTGTAACACGGCACTTCTTTACTTTTTCTCCCCTCTTTTGTGTTTTGTATATTTTATGTAAATTCCATAAAAAAGCTTCAAAACTGTATAAAAGGATGAATGCAATGAGTTTTCGAGCTCTTTCTCCACTTTTTCATTGCTGCTGGCTGGTTTTTTTCATTTGTTCTCGCAAAACTTTCTATGTTTTTGTCTTGCAAAAAGTTCATTCCGAATTTTAAGGATGAGCTTTTTTTTACAAGGCAAAAACTTAAAAAGTTTTGTGAGAACGAGGGAGGAGGAAAAGTAAAGAAGTACCTTTTTTTCTAATGCCCCATTAGTTGAAGTTTACGGGACAATAGAGAAACCTTTTAGTTTCGGGCTTTGGGGGATACTGTAGCTGGATTACTGTAATTTTAGGTCACTTTTGATAATCTTTTAGAAAAAAAACTTATTAAAAGGTGTTAATATGGATGTTTTTGGGTTTGCCAGACTCCCCTCGGTCAGGGCTATCGATTTATACCACTTTTAAAATTTTTTGATATTTTCGGCCCGAAATCGAAATTTTGGGTCGGGTATACTGTAACTCGAAAACTAGATCATAAATCTCGAAACTGATGATAAAAATGGTGATTTTGGGCCTATATTACCCCAGAAACGCATTTTCAGCCAAATCTGAGACTTAAAATTTTTGATTGTGCCAAAAAATTCTGGAATGTTAGAAAATACGTCCTTTAAAATGAATAATTTTATGGTCCAGTTTTAGAAATTTGATCATTTGATCATCTGTGTTTAATGGATGTATATTTGATAATAATTCTTTTGAGGATGAAAATAATAAGTCCAAGACGTTTGAATTGACCATGCTTGTTGGGAAATTAATAAATTGAGTTAAGTTAAAGTCATTACAAAAATTTTTAATTTTTTTGAAAATATTTGTATTTGATTCAGAAGTTGGAAAACCATTTTCCCATAAAATATTTGGCAAATTAAAGTCACCCAAAATAAAATATGATGTCGGTGGAAAAGGTGTAGAAAAATTTAAAACATTGATTATATCATTAATTTTTTGAACGGTATCATGAGAATTGAGATTTGGTGGACGATATGTTAATAAAATTCTAGCAACATTTTCTCCAATAAATATATCAAATGCAACGGTATATATATATCATTATCAATTTTAATAGGAATAAAATGCAAATCATTTCGAATGAGAGCTAACACACCACCACCAACATTTTTCTTTCTGTCACATCGAATAATTGAGTAATTTGAAGTAGTGACAGCCGGATCAAGGATAGAGTTATTGAGCCATGTTTCACATATAAAAATTAATTCAGGTTTTTGAGTTTCTAAGAATTGATGTAATAAATGTATTTTTGGATATATACTTCTTGAATTTAATAAATAGCATGTAAAAGGATATTTTTGAGTAGTGTTAGCATTGGATTTTTTAAGATTGTTGATTAGGTTCGTTGGGCACGAAAAAAATGTTGATATTTTTTGTTAATGAACGTCTTCAATTTTGGTTGGCCTTGGTTCATTTGTTCATGTAATTTTTCAGAAGATGAAATATTTTCAGCAATGGCAAGATTTGGTTCATCAAGATCCATTGAGTCAAATTCTTTATTCTTAATTGCATCAGAATAAGTTTTAATATTTGAAGTAATTATGGAATTTGAAATAGCTTCAGCAGTAACATTTTTTGTTTTCAATGATGAATAAAAAATATTTGAATATTTTGATGAAATATTTTCGGCTCTGGATACTGTGGCTTCATCGATTTTAATTCCAATAACATTAATGCCATCAGGTCCTGTAACCTGCATATGATTTTCCATTTTTATCATTAAAAATTTCTAATTCTACTGCTTCATTCTGCCGAAGAGTTCGATGTTTTGGGTTTTCTATTTTGGATTTTGAGATAGCAGATTTATGAACAAATATTTGCTTTGAATTTTCAGCATATGTAATAAATCCATAACATTTTTTATAATTATATCATTTAACAATACCAGCAGTTCGATAATCTCAAATTGGGGCATCAAGGGACACAAAATCTAACTGAAAAATATGCAGTATTTTTTTTTTTTTTTTTATTCTTCTTATCAGCACTATAAATATTGCTTTTTATTATCAATTATTAATAATAAACAAATTCTGCATTTTTGGTACCAAGATTATATTTCTTCCGCATCTTCTAAAGAAAGTGCACATCTCTAATTATAAAGATTTAAAAAAATTCTAACAGAAAACAAAACATGCTCAAATCTTTTATTATCCCTATCACATTTCAATTTTCTTTGTAAAAAGGTAACAATAAAGAACTAATCAATATCATCTATTGTTTATAAAAAATCACAATAAAGAACTAATCAATATCATCTATTGTTTATAAAAAATCACAATAAAGAACTTATCAATATCATCTATTGTTTATAAAAAATCAATGTGCATTGAATCTATCTTTGTTGTTGAAATGCATAGAGAGATTTAATATAAAGAATTTTTTCATTGTTAAAGATTAAAATAAATGTTTTTAAAGAATGTTATATTTCTTTTTTTTAAGAAGGCAACAAGTCATGACAATCAACAATTTTTGTAAAAAAAAACTCAAACAACTTCATTTACTGCTGCTAAAAAACTGAACTTGTGTGTAATCAAAAGAATTCTTTTGAATTTCGCATCAATTTCGCATTCTCGTGATGCGAAATTCAAAGTTATTTCATCTTAAAGATGCCCTTTAGCAGGATCTTGTTGTTACCGAGATTTATAATCAAAGTAACAGATATGTATAAAGTTGTATAAGGTTTAATAATAGTAATTTATTTTATTATATAAGAGAAAAGATTACACATAAAAGTGATGATAAAATAAAAAAAAATGCATTAATTTCATTGTTGAGATTTTACATTGTTACAAACAAAAGCCACATTTTTGATTAAAAACATTCTTTTAAAACATTTATTTTAATCTTTAACAATGAAAAAATTGTATTTATTAAATCCTTTATGCATTTCAACAACAAAGATAGATTCAATGCACATTGATTTTTTATAAACAATAGATGATATTGGTTAGCTTTTTATTGTTACCTGAAAATCTTGATCATCATTTTTGTTTGTGTTGGTGATATTTTGGGCTCAATTTAATGGAACAAAAAAGCCTGATTTACGCGTGCCGAACCACATTTAATAAAGCGTAAGGCTTAGCCAGAGCATGATTATAACGAAAATATTAATAACAAATACCAAAAAACCTACATTCTAAAATTTTTTTACAAAATGTAATTTTTTAAGTCAAAAGTTTCGTTTATTTTTTGGGTGATATTGTGTGTAAAAATTCTTAAATTTTTCATAATAAATGCTTTAAAAAAGTTGAATCTTAAAAAAATTTGAATTCGGCGCCGTTTTGCGAAATGTCCCAAAATGCCAAAATCTTTTGTCCAAAATTCGCTCCCTTTTTTTATCACTATCCTGAAAACGTTAGCTCAAGTGGCCCACTCGGAACCATTTGTCGCTTAAAAACAAGTTGAAAATTTAAAAGGACCCCTCTGTATTCAAAAATTTAAAAGCAACGTTTTGCCGCCTAAAACTTGTTTTGATAAATGGGACATTCTTAGATATGTTTACGAGAAAGAAATTATAATAAAATTTAGTTTGAATATAAGCCATATTCTCTCTGATGACTCAGTTATGTTGGCAGAACAGGTTTCTTTAGTTTAATTTTTAAACTTTAAACTAAAGAAACCTGTATGTTTTACATGTGTTACTTTTTTTTAGTAAAAACATACATGTATTACCAAAAATTAATTATTTTATTAATCATCTTTTTTTTCCAGCACAAATAAATATTGATTTTCATATTTTTCATCGCTCAAAACTTTTAGCATGTGCTGTTCTGAGACTGTACTTCCAAGTCTAAATATTTTGAGTAGTTTAAAACCTAAATTTTAGTATGTTAAAAAGTGTAAAAGCTTTTAAATAAAACCTTCAAACATCATCGCCAATCGAATTCTTCCATAAATTCGATGTGCATTAAATGTAACTTTATCAACACCAACGGCAAATCCCAAAAAGAGTAAACCTCTTGGTTTTAACATACAATGAATTTTATTCATTTCTCGAATGTCCCCAATTGGATCTATCGGATCACCATATCTTCCAAGGCCACTATGTTCAATACTTGAAAAACTCACAATAAAATCAAATTTACCATAATAGCTGAAAAAAGGACAAAGTTTTAAACATTGGATTTCTTGCAACTTTTTGACTTCAAAAAACTAGAAAATGTTCTGTCCGAAATTTTACCGAAGTAAATTATTATTGGATAAATTCAAAAAATAAAAACATACTCATCTTTTTTGAAAGGTAAATCCGGGGCATAAAGGAAATCCATTTGTGGATGCTTAATTGAAAGTTTATAATAATCAACAGTTGTAACATGCTTGGCACCGTTTGTTAAAAGATATACTTCTGCCCATGGAGTTTGTGATCCGATTACAGCTCCAATTTGTCCATTCACAGAAAATTCTTTTGTTGCTGCATAAACTGCCACTAAAAATTCATTGGTTACTTTTACTGCAAAAATTGATTTGATTTTTCTGATTAGCTCTAACATTTATGAATATCACTTTCATCTTTCACTGTCACGTCACTAGCAACCCTCTATCACTATTACTATCATCTATCCTTATCACTGTAACCTGCCAGCTCTTTTTTTCAGAAAACAGTAATATAATAAATTAAAACATACATGCTTCATCTCCATATGAAAGTGGAATATTTAATGGATTGATTCTTCCATTTTCAATCAAATTATCAATATAAGTTTGATTCCAATTTTTCAATGATTGCTTTGTATTTTTTGGTGTTTCATTAAAATACCAATTAAATAATCTTGTATAATTATTTAGCAGAAACTCTACCGCATTTGGTATATCTTTTGGTGGATCAACTGTAAGTCCTTTGTCAGCAATTTTTTGCCACAAATCAAATACCTGAAAAAATGCAGGATGTCTTTTTTCAGATTATTGTACAATTTACATCGAATCCAGCGTTCACTTTTTCACGCCGATGTTTGGCAAAATATTTTTTAACGCCATGTGGGAAAATAAAATGTTTATTTTTTGTTTTTCACTGTTTTTGCAACAAAAAAACTAAAGCTTTTCTGTGTCACATGGCTTCCCGATTCCGATTCCATCGATTCCAATTCCCTTATAAGGAATTGGAAAAAAATGGAATCGGAATTGGAAAAAAGTGGAATCGGCAAAACACTGATTCACACCAAATTTTTTACAAAAATCTTTACTTACGTCATTGCAGGTTATTGAATCTTTTTTTTTTAAAATTGGAATTAAACCGTTTTCTATCAACTTATAACCATTAATTTCATAAATGTTTTTTGTGATTTCTTCAATATCAACTTCACCTTTTGCCGTAGAGAATTTTCTAAAAACATGTTTTTATAAAAGGTTTGCTAAAAGGTGCCAAAGAAAGACATACTTTAAATCAAATGATCGAGGAAGAAATAATTTTTTCATAAAAAACACAGTAAACATCAATCCTACCGTAATCAATATACATTTTTTCATGGTTGTCCTGTGATAACAAAAAAACAATTTAAAATTAAAACTTTTACAAATAAAAAAAAACTATAATTTCAAAGTTGTTTTCTTTTTTGTGTGAAAGATTTAAAAAAAAGAGTCTCTTTTCGTAAGCATTGAAAAATTAAATTTTCAATATAAATCGCATGAACAAAGAATTTGCGTAACTCTGCCCCTTTTTGGTTGACCAAAATGGTGGAAGAGAAAATTCGACTGACATATTTTTGTTTTAATTTTTAGCAGCAAAATTACTCGGTATTCAACGACCCAAATAATTGAATTTCATTTAAAATCGTATAATGCTGATTCAGAAATCAGCAATGTTAAAATTACCGGAAAAAGTAATTTGCGTTATGGTAGGGTAATTTGCGTTATAGTAGAATTAGGTAATTTGCGTTATGGTAGGGCACCCAAAACTTTTCAAGAAAGGTGTTATGGCATTAAAAGTTTAATTTTTATAATTAATTTTCATTGTAAAATTGTAACCATTTACTGAATTATATTTTTCCTTTGTCTATACTTATATGTAAACATTTTTCATTGTATGTAAAGACTTCGTTGTTTTTATCACTTTTTATTGTGTTTTTTTTTCGGCTGTTTTCACTAATACCGGATTTTTTGAAATTTAATGGTCCCGGGGAAATAAAGTGGTCCATAGCATCGGATCATTATATTTTGGACCGCGATATTTTAATGGTCCGATTTGAGAAATCAAACTGTGCGGACCACTATATTTCGATGGTCCCGTACAGTATATGATTTTTTACAACCGTTGTAAATCTTATTTTTTTACAACCGCACGGTGTGTCGAACGCAAAGAAAGATGGCCCATGCGACTTTTTGGAGGAACACTTTTTTTGTGTGGAAGATCGAAAAACCAAAATATTGAGCAACTGAAGCAATTTAAACGTTTTCTGTTTCTATATAAATAAAGTTTAGCATCATATTAATATCGCTGAATCGAGATATTTAAAAAAAATAAGCTAGATTTCGAGATTTTTGGATTTTAAGATTGAAATTGCGGGAACACTGTTCGTCTGTTCCTTTTTGCATTTGCAGCAATTTTTTCGAATTTTTTTTTGTAATTCAATGGGTAATTGCATAAAATCTTTAATTTTATCAATTATTTACACATTTTATATCATTTTTATCAATGATATACTTCTTATAGACATTGTAAAAGGTTTGCGACGTGTTTAAACTTTTAGGGAAAGCTGTCGTCTATGTTTTTGGAAGCTGATGGAATGTTTTTCTTATGTATTTTGTCTATCTAATTTGCTTTAACAATGATCATTCAACACTTTTACAAAGCGAACAATTTATTAATATTTATTTATTAAAGAAAAGATTAAATCGAAGAATTTTGACGCACAAAAATGAAAGAACAACGATAAATAAAAAAAGAAATATTCGAGAGTAGCAAGCATAAGACATATTCTATATCAAATTTTTTTCAACACCAGCAGCACCATAAATAGCTTTCCATTAAAATTCAAATATTTTGTACCATCTTTTTTTTTTCCACCTACACCTTCAGAGCACACCATGACATAGTTACCAGTATCTTTCGCCATTATATCCATAACTGCTTGTTGCTCTTAACGTTTCTAAAACACAGTAATTAATTGTAATCATAAAAGCATCAAAAATTTGCTTTTTCTGTCATCGTTGTACATTGTTGTTCACCATATTTGAGGTCATTTCGTTTGAATCGTTGCTATAAACAAATAATTTTTTAAAAAGCTTTAAAAACATTAACATGCCCCACGAGTTAAATCAAGAGAAAGATCAGAAGCAGCAATTTCTTACAGATATTGAACAGTTGGCTAAAAAATATCTCAATATTAATGTTTTATCAGATTTATTGGAACTTCCAGCTGTTCAAAGGAGAAAATGGTTCTCAAAACACGATAAAATAAAATATTCTATTAAGAAAACTTACAGAATCGATGAGCCATTTAATCTTATTACAGTTATCTTCTTGACATGAAAACACAAATTATTTTCCTTTTTCACTTTGATGTTTTTTTCTTATGCAATTGATTCAAGTTTAGAATCACCCCAATTTTGTTTGCAAATTTTGCTCACATATTCAGTACATGCAGATCCAAGAGTATTCTTTCCACCAACTTTGCAAATATGTCCAGTACAAACAGAACACCCCAAGATCAAGATAATGAAGCAATTTTGAATCACACAATTCTCCAAGCTACTTTTCGAGTTCACAAGGAGCATTCATGTTTGAAGATATTGAGAAAATCTAGCATAAATTAAAATTCAACAATTCAACAATAATTTGATCAGAAGTATATCATTGATAAAAATGATATAAAATGTGTAAATAATTGATAAAATTAAAGATTTTATGCAATTACCCATTGAATTACAGAAAAAAATTCGAAAAAATTGCTGCAAAAAAATGCAAAAAGGAACAGACGAACAGTGTTCCCGCAATTTCAATCTTAAAATCCAAAAATAGCGAAATCTAGCTTATTTTTTTTAAATATCTCGATTCAGCGATATTAATATGATGCTAAACTTTATTTATATAGAAACAGAAAACGTTTAAATTGCTTCAGTTGCTCAATATTTTGGTTTTTCGATTTTCAACACAAAAAAAGTGTTCCCCCAAAAAGTCGCATGGGCCAGTTCAGCACACCGTGAACCGTTGTAAATTTTGATTTTGCAATGGAAAATCCATTCTCGTTTTGTTTATGTGCATTTGAAAAAGAAGAATGCACAAGATGCTTTTCCGTGCATCGTCTTTCGCTAAATTTGTGGTTGAGTGGTTAACACGCTTGACTATAAGGCTACAAAGCCTGGGTTCAATCCCCGCCAGAATTTTTTGCCTGAAAAGAAGCTGCCGATGAAAAATTTACAACCGTGTAAAAATCAAAATTTACAACGGTTGTAAATAATCAGATTTACAACGGTTGTAAACCAAAATGAGGAGATTTTCCATAAACAGGCCAATTCTCGATGTGACCAATTTTCGGTATTAAAAAATAGGCTTTTTTTTTTTTTTTTTTTTTATGAATGTGTAATAAAGGGACACTTTGTTTCATTTGAATTTTTTGTAAAAAATTTTTTTTATTCTTTTCTTTTTTTTTCGCTTACGAGACTTGACGACTTAAGATACTTAGCCTTAAAAATTCCAGTAAAATAGACATTTTTCACGCAAAAAAATTGATGTTTTTTCGACATTTGGCGTTGTGTTTTTTTTAAGGGGGGGGGGGAGCACCGTTAAATACGGGGCTGATGTTCTAGTATTTTTGTAATTACGATTATTTTTTTTTATTCCATTTTTAAATCCTTTGTAAAAAAATTTAAAAATGGAATAAAAGAAAATTTGTTGCGATCTTTCATTTAAGCAACATGGTATGGGACAATTTCTACATTTTCTACAATTTGTTTTTTTTTCTCCAAAAATCCCATTTATAGTACAGTTAAAAGAGATTAGTTAGTTGATGCATTGCGAAATTTTTTCTTTTTCAAATTATAAGGCTTTTTCCGCATTTTTATCGGGTGCTAGAAATTTTTTGAGATTTCGCAATGCATCAACTAATCTCCTTTAAGCATGTTGAACACGATGAAAACTTTAAAAATTACATCTACTGCAAAATTATCGTTTAATCTTTGTGGTTACCACAAGAAAAATTACTGTAAAAAGTTTACCAAAAATTACAAATTTGATATGTATATGTTTCCAAGGTCTTCTGCTTTTATTTTTGACTAAAATACCATTAATAAAATATAACTTAAGCCTGAAATCTTTTTTTTGGAACATGCAGCTGTTGCATCTTTTTTTCACATTTTTTTTGTCCCCATCATTTGAGCGGCGATCCTCGGCTACTTTTTTCTACAGGCGGGGAAACCGGGAAGAAAAATATTAAAAATCCCCGGTTTTTTCGAATTTCGGTGGCGAGGGGGCTGCAACCCTACTTCTAAGATCCATGACTCTACGAATTTTAATTTTAGGCTTCTGTAATGTTAATGGACAAAGTGGTTGTCGTTTTTATTTTGATTGTTTGCATTTATTATAGTAAACGTGGTAGTCGTCCTTTGATATTTGCTGCTACCCCTTTTTTTAATGAACCTTTATTTAATCGACACATATTGAAAGCATTACAAAGCTGTCCTTTCAAATGTTATTCAACAGATGATAAAATGTATTGTCTTATGGATTCATGTGTTTATTATATTGCTTTAACCATACTTTTAGGTATTATCCATATGCAGATGTTGCGATCTTTCATTTAAGCAACATGGTATGGGACAATTTCTACAATTTAAAAAGAAACCCATCACGCTTAAATATTTTCTACAATTTGGAACCATCAACACAGACAAAAATGGTTGATGGATTTCCTTCTGATTTTTTTAATATTACAATGACTTTTCGAAGAGACAGTACGATTTGGTTTCCTTATGATAAGTTCCGACCAGTGCTACCGCATGAAAGAAATAATTCTGATTTAGTTTGGCTTGATCAAGATGTAAGTGTTTTTCAATACCCACAATTAAAGCAGTTGAACCGACAACTACCCTAGTTTTATCGATTTAATGATGTTTGATTAATTAAGAGACGGGGCACCAGATTATTTAAATTTTTGGAATAAAAGCGTTACATCAAAATTTGTTTTTTGATTCTTTTATAGCTTTTGATAAAACCAGGTGAAAAAACGTTATTCCTGGAGTTTTAGATCATTCTATCGTGTAAAACATTGTTGAAATATGGCTCAAAGCTATATTTTAACCCATATATCCTGAATCAATGATATAAGACATGGATTAGAAAAAAGTTTTTCACCCCTGTCGAAAAAAGCATCTTTTTTGTAAAATTTCTCACCCCTTTTTCAGACCCAGATTTCAGCTTTTTTTGAAAAAAATTCTCAGTTTTTTTTTCACTTCGAGGTTTCATTCATTTTAGGAATTTTTCCTCACGCACCAGCGTCAGACAAGGTTTTATGCCAATTTGTAAAATTTTCCTCAGGCACCTCGGTCAGATTGGGTTTTGGCAGAATTTTGAATAAAAATCTCAGCCGATTTTTGTCATTTAGAGTTTATGAGGATTTTTGGAAAAATGTCTCATTTGAGACAAAATTTCACAAAAGCCTATTTTTTGATTGATACTGAAAATTGGTCACATCGAGAATTGGCCTGTTTTTGGAAAATCTCCTCATTTTGGTGAAACTTTTTACAACCGTTTTAAATATGATTTTTTACAACCGTTGTAAATCTTATTTTTTTACAACCGTTGTAAATTTTGATTTTTACAACTGTTGTAAATGTTCATCGGCAGCTTCTTTTCAGGCAAAAAACTCTGGTGGGGATTGAACCGAGGCCTTGTAGCCTTATTGTCAAGCGTGTTAACCACTCGACCACAGGTGAAACGAAAGAGGATGAACGGAAAAGCATCTTATGCATTCTTCTTTTTCAAATGCACATAAACAAAACGGGAATGGATTTCCCATTGCAAAAGAAAAAAAAGGAGAATGCACAAGATGCTTTTCCGTGCATCGTCTTTCGCTAAATTTGTGGTTGAGTGGTTAACACGCTTGACTATAAGGCTACAAAGCCTGGGTTCAATCCCCGCGAGAGTTTTTTGCCTGAAAAGAAGCTGCCGATGAAAAATTTACAACCGTTGTAAAAATCAAAATTTACAACGGTTGTAAATAATCAGATTTACAACGGTTGTAAACCAAAATGAGGAGATTTTCCAAAAACAGGCCAATTCTCGATGTGACCAATTTTCGGTATTAAAAAATAGACTTTTGTGAAATTTTTTCCTCACATTTTTACGAACTCAAGAATTTATGTGTTTTCTCCTCAGTCGTTGAGAAAATTTTCATAAAAGTTCGTAAAACCCGATATGAGCATCAGGTGTGAGATTATTTTCACAAATTCCATAAAAACCCAACACGAGCCTGGTCGCTGAGACAATTTTCATAAATCTCTTTAAAACCACATCTGACCAATGTCGGTGAGAAAATTTTCGTAAAAGTTCTTAAAACCCGGTATGAGCAAAGGGCCTGAGGACGATTTTTTTTTATTTTGACAAATGTGTACACTGAAAAAAAGCCGTTACGAATTCATCACTAATCAGTGATGAATTCGACACTACTGCAGTGACATAAAATTCCTCACTTAAAGCATGCCAAAGATCACAGTGATGTGATGCAACTGTGATGAATCTAGTGATGGTGATGTTATTGTGACGTTATGGTGATGTATAAGTAACTGAAAAGTTACCATCACAGTGATGATTCGGTGACGTTTTGGTGATAATTTTCCGCTCCCCCCGATAATTTTTTTGCCAAAAGTTTTTAATGTCTGCCATTTTTTAGTTGCTCGCATTTTAGAATTGTTGTCGTAAAACAGATATGCAAGAAAAACAACTAAACATATTTAAAAAAGATAAATTGGTTAAATTCAAATAAAACTATTTTTTGGACAGTTTTCTTTTTAATTATACCAAGGCCGTATACACAAAAAAATTTCGGAGGGGGCACAGCGATTTTGGGGGGGGCACGCCTTTGATCTTTTGCCGCCGCCAACACGAAGCGGCAAAACATCAAAGAAAATTCCTCAATTTCGGGGGGGGGGCACAGGTCCCGAATTCCCCCCCCCCCTAAATACGGCCTTGAATTATACCATAACAACACTTTACAGTATAGACATATTTCGAAATATAAAAAGAATGAAAAAGAAAATTATCGGGGGGAGCGGAAAATCATCACGAAAACGTTACCGAATCATCACTGTGATGATAACTTTTCAGTTACGTATGCATCACTATAGCATCGCCGTCACTGAAGTGATGCAATCATCACGCCACCATTGCGTCGCGGGTAAAACCGTCACCATTTTCTCACTATTTTTTTTCTCAGTGTAAGCTTTTAATTTTTTCGTGTTTTTTTGACAGGGGGCTGTCCAGATGTTACGTAATAGGAAAATCGACTTTTTTTGACCCCCCCCCCCACCCATCATGTAATAGTAGGTAATAATTCGTAAAACCCACCCACCCATTTTCGTAATAAGTTGGTAATATTCGTGCTACCCCCATCGCATTTTTTAAACATAAAAATTTGAACATTTTTTATAACAAAAAATTAAATTCTCAACCAACTTTCTATCACCCTGTTCTTTTAAAAGTCGATAAGTTTTCATAAAATCATTATGTCGATCTCGACCTGCCATTTTTGATAAATATGTATTATATAAATTAAAAGAAATCGTAAAAAACTATTATAAAAAGTGTCGAATTGTTGTAAAAAACAAGAAACTTGTTTGCGTCTTTGATTCAACAATTTGGCGCCAAAAAGTAGCGCAACATGCATTCTTTTTGCATTTTGCAACAAATGTTCACAATTCCAACAGCGAAAAAGACTTTAAAAATGTGTTCTTTTCATGAAGTTTCTCGATTTCTTAGTAATTCCTTAAAAATATAATAAATTTTTCCAGGTAATATTTTTACGTAATAAGTGAATGACCCCCACCCACCCAACCCGTAATTTTTAGTAATAATTCGCGAATCCCCCCCACCCATCAAGTGTATTACGTAACATCTGGACAGCCCCCAGGGGTACGAAACTTTTTTCTAATCCGCGTCTTATATGTTTTGATATACATAGAATTTCGGCAACTCGAAAATTAGGAAAAAATATGAAGAAATTTGTAGTTTTGACTAGTGTTACTGAATCCGACTTTCGGATTTTTTCGTTTTTTTGGATAACTTTTTTTGTTTTTTATGTTTTTTGTTCATTCCTTTAAAAAACAATGTCATTTAATATTTGTAAAAAAATTTAAAAAAAGGAAAAATCCGATTTTCACATCCGAAAATCCGAAAGTCGGGTTTTCTCAGTTTAAAATTTTGTGAGCTCATTTAAATAAAAACTGTTTGGACTATCTTTTTACAAATATTAAATGACATTGTTTTTTAAAGGAATGAACAAAAAATATTAAAAACAAAAAAGTTACGAAAAAATCCGAAAGTCGGATTCAGTAACACTAGTTTTGACTCATTATTAATTTCGATGAGTCAAAAGGTAAAAAAAATTATTTCTCTACGTTTTTACAATCGGTTAAAAAAGTTTCTGTACACTTTTAGTCGAGGAAAGTCGAGATTATCAAATTTATTTATTTTTGCATTAAATTGGGTAATTTTTTGTAAAATATGTGGTAATAAATTTTTCGGGAGTATAAGAAATCAAGTTTTACGAAGATTCTGAAGTTTTTCATGGATTCTGTGACAGATTCTTAGTGGATTCTGACTCCAAAAATTTTTTTTTGCTATGAAGTGTTTTTGGGGTAAAAAAATGCGGAAAATCTAAAAATAGAGGTGCTTTTTTGATTTGAGGATTCTGAAGGCCGATTCTGGGCAGATTCTGACTCCGAATATTTTTGTGTGCTACGAATTATGTCTAAGGTTCGTAAATTGAAAAAAACATCATCTTGAAATATGTCATAGAGTGTCTCTTAATATTACAAGAATGCAATCTTTAATTTTGGGACACAAGCTATTGTCCTTTGAAACGTCCGCTACTTCCGATTTTTCTAGATAGATAAGATATTAAAAAAGAAAAATAAACTTGCATTACAATTCGTATCACATTGTGAAACCCATTCTCAAAGAGAATTGTTAACATTAGAACTTGAAAAACAAGCAAACGTCTCAATTTATGGGAAATGCAATAAGAAAATTTTGCCGCAGGATGCATTTGCAGAATATATGGAGGCTCTAGAAAATCATTATTTTTATCTCGCATTTGAAAACTCTGTTTGTAAAGATTATATAACAGAAAAATTTTGGAGAATCAAACAGCTTATTGTTCCAGTTGTATTAAAACGATCAATATTAAAAGGAATAGTGGAAGACGAATATTTTATTGCAGCAGATGATTTTAATTCTACGGAGGCTCTGGCAAAACAATTAGTTTATCTTACAACAAATTTGAAAGAATACAAAAAGTCGGTATTTTTATTTATTTATTAGAAGATATACAGAGTTGAATTGATTTATTTACATAGCATGTCAGATTTCTCTTTTTGTAATAGGACCTTAATTCTATGAATGTAGTTATGGTACTAATAAAACGGATTCTGTCAAATTTTTTAAAATGTTGGCATCGCTTAAAAATCAAATTTCTGGAAATTGACCTTATGTTTTCGACTATGCTTAAGAAGCCTGCCCTCAATATTTTTGCCTCACTAGGGGTAAAATCCGAAACCCACGACGAATTTCAAGATTTGTAAACGCGATATTCCAATTCAGCGACCTCGATTTAGTTAATACCAAATTAAATTAAGCGAATATCTCCAAGAGCGGCTGTTTAAAAATGCCGTTTTTGACTTTAATGGCACAAAAACGTGCCAAAACGGCACTTTTCTGGATATTTTAAGGCTACAGTAGCATTCATAATAGAGCTGATTTTTTTTTTTTTCTAAGTTTAAAAAGTCATACCCGGTAATCTTCTTTTTTGTTTTTTGCCTACTGTGTTGGCTCTTTAAAAAAAAAGAAAAACTGCAGAATTTCAGCATAGTTTAAGCTAAAAAAACAGCAAAAAATGACATAAAATGACAAATACAGCAGTGATTCAGTTAAGTGATCTGAAGAGCGCGTTAGATGTATAAAATTAAATTTTCTGATACTTCACAGATAAATCAGTGAAAAATTCGTGACCAGACCGAAAAATTGCGGTCTCGGTCGACCGAAAGGCAAAACGGAAAAACCGCCGTGAATTTTTCTTAAAATTTTATCAAGAACTCAAACATTTTAAAAATTTTATCATTAAATGTTTTAACTAACATCGGGAGACTCAAATTGCATCTAAACATGAGGGCAATGGAATATTTTTTCCTTGTCAACTTCATAAAGATTTTATTTTTTTTGCTTTCAGATATTTTTCGTGGACAAGAAAATACAAGAAGACAACAAGTCATGACAATCAACAATTTTGTAAAATTTGTGAGATGGCAATTAAAAAAGAAAACCATTTTATCAAAGACATCTATAAATGGTGGGATGATAAATCAAAATGTTATAATAACTTTGTGAAAAACTTATTTTAAAATAACACGCTTGATTCATTTGTTGAACAAATACCAGAATGTTTCGAGTTTTCATGGCTAATAATATTATTTGTTTGATAACATTTACTGGTTGAATAAAAAATTGAGAAATGTTAATGTATAAATTCTTTTTAAACAAAACCACAATGCGCACCTGTCTGCACCGCAATATCTTGAGGGCAACATTTTAGATCACTAAAAAGAAAGATTATGCCGGGGCAAAAACAGCAAAAAAGATTTTGTCTATATATACGAATTTTTTGATGTTGGACATATAGGTTTTGACGTAAAAACAAAAACGCATCAGAACTTTGGAACCATTAAATTTGTATATATCATTATTTGCACATCAGTACTTTCGAGGATGGGGAATCCGATAAACAGAGCCTTTTTTTAAATTAGGACCTAGCTTTTTTGTAATTTAATTTTACAGTAATTTTCCCATATAAAAAAATATTCAAAATAAAATTTTAAAAAATTTAACCATTTTTTTCTTATAAAACTTCGATTTATAGTACACTTTAACATGCGAACTCGATGGAAATATCAGTTTTTTAAAAAAAAGTAAAGTTTTTGTAATATTCAACTGGTAAAATCGCATTTTACCACATCAAAAAATTACTGTAAAAATTTTACCAAAATTTATAAATTTGGGATCAATGCATTCCCCAGGTCTTCTACTTTAATTTGTGACCAAAATATTGCAATAAAATTATAATTTACGTATTAAATCTTTTATTTTTTTGAAACACGCACCTTTTTTTTCCTTTTTTTGACCCTTTTTTCGCAAAAGTTACCAAAGAAAGGGAAAGCGTTGCGCTGTGGGGGGGGGGGGGGGGGTTTCGTATATATAGACAAAATCTTTTTTGCTGTTTTTGTCCCGGCATAATCTTTCTTTTTAGTGATCTAAGTGACCACGCGTCGCGCTGTGCCCCCCCTAAAAAAAATACCTCAATTATTTTTAATGTCTATTGCGATGATAACAGACAAAAATAAAACAATTTTTAGAAAAAAACATTATTTTAATTTTTTGGATTTTGAAAGTCCCCCCTCTGGTAAATTTTGATTTCCAAAATTACTGTATCCGGCAGCGCAGAATTCAGAACACATAATCGAAAGATATATAGCAAATCGACCATGCTCTGTCCAAATATGAAGTCATCTGATTTCACAGGATAATTCCTGGGGACGAAATGCCGAAAATTTGCATAATTTTTCGGCACAAATCTGATTTCGGCACTTTTATGCCGTTTTTTCGGGCCGCTGACATTATATTCGGAATCAGCTTGGTCGAAAACCTAGAAAACAAGGAAATTAGCCAAATTTGTAAAAATTTCGATTTTTTTGGATTTTTCGAATTTTCGATGGTCCCGAGTGGATAACTTTTGATTGTGCAGAGATACGGTCCCAGGACCATAAAATTCGGATTCTACGACGAAAATCATCCCAGGGGACAAAAAACTGCATTTCACAAATGAGTTTGGGTGTTTTGTGCCGGGGCTTCCAAAAAACTCCAGAATGCGTCTTAAGAGACATTCTACCAGATTATTTGAATTTTTGGAACAAAAGCGTTACATCAAAATTTTGTTTTCAATTATTTTATAGCAATTCGATAAAACTAGGTGAAAAAACATTATTCCTGTAGTTTTGGAACATTCTGCCGTGTGAAACCGATTTCGCAGATTTTCAAAGATTGAATATAACGAAAAATACAAAAAAATCGGAAAAATCCAGAATTAAAGACACCAAACAGTTACTGCCTATAACTCATTTTTTTTCAACTTCGAGCACAGTGGATAATGTCGATTTTTCAAAGTGGTTGAAAAAGGCTGATTTTTGGCACACAAGCTCATATGGGGTCCCTAAGAATCTTCCATAGGATGTTTTTCGTTTAAAGCCCCTCAGGGGATTAGGGGGATATACGATATTCCTTTAATCCGGAAAAATCAAAACTGCCGGATTAAGCCAAAATAATAATGTGGCAATGTTCTAAGGGTCCAGGTGGAACTCCCCAAAATATTTCAGGTGTTTAAATTAATTTTAACATGTCGTTTCGGGACATTAAAAATTTGCATATTTACTTTTTAGTGAATTTTGAAAAATTTTTCCATCTAGGACCAATTTTTTATTTTTTTTATTTATGCCCCATAGGTAGGCCTATATATTGGCAGAAAAAATTTTTTTTTAAAACCGGGGGAATATGCCGGAAATCGAAAATTATCGGTTTTCGGCACAAAAAAATTTTTTTAGAAAAAAACTAATGGCACCACTGAATTCCCCATGGTCGAAAACATATAAATACCAAAAACTAGAAAAATTGGTCGACAAAAATTTTTTAATGTCGACCACCGGGATCGAACCTGCGACAGAAAGTTATTTGGAAACGTGTTTCTGTTCGATGAACAAGAAGGGAAAAAGAGTTTTTGTGAAAACTTTCTGTCGCAGGTTCGATCCCGGTGGGCGACATTAAAAAAAAAAAAAAAAAAAAAAATTGAAATGAAAAAAATGCATTAATGAGATATGAAATATATTTTATTAATTTTTTTATATGTTACAAATAATAATTTATAACAATAAACAGTTTTTTAACAATTTTTTTTTTCAAAGAAATTTTTTTTTGCCCTGGCTGGGAGTCGTACCTAAGCATGCCACGGGCTCATTTGGCGTAAGGTTAAGCGGTTTTTCGCGTAGGATAATTTTAAACGATTAATTTTTCTATCAAACGTCTTCTAATAGTCCCCTTAACATTCCCTGAAATGTGCAAAAAAAATGAAAATTCCGAAAATTCCAAAAATTTTTTTCACAGGGGGGACTAAGACAAATGTTTTTTTCACAGGGGGGACCAAGGCAAAAAAATTTCGAATTTTTTTTTTCGAAAGTTTTGATTTTTTTTTAAAGATGGTTCATTATAGCCCCCTGATATATTTTATAACAACAGACCGAAGTTTCATACTAAAAAACCAAAATACAGAACTTTAACTATACTCGAAATTTCGAATGATATTTTTAAGTGAATTTAATGTGTTTTTGCTATTAATCTATTTTATTTTATGTTTTTTAATGTTTTTCAATGTTAATAAACATAATCGAAATACTTTTGAGCTAAAAAAATACTAACAACAAAAATTTTTTGATGTTGGGGGTATTGTATCACACGATAATGACTAAAAAGAATAGAAGTCGTCAACAAATGTACTTAAACGGTTTCTTTTGCTATTAATATAAACTTTAGGTAAAAGCCAACAAAATGATGAGATTTGATTTTTGATTTTTTATTTTCTTTCAATTTTATGCAAATTTTAAAAATTTGTCATTTTTGTACTCCAACATCTTAAAATGAATAGAACTTGAATACAAGTGATATTGTAGTTGTTCCACTCTACTTTTATCTTATACAAATATATAACACACAAAATGATGGGCTCGGATTTTTGATTTAATGCTTCATTACCGATTTTCGGGACTTTAAAAAATTCATTTTCTTAAAAATCGCAAAAAATGGACAAAATTCAATTGGCCGGAACTTCAGAAATACACAACCTAGGAATGTTTGGGATGACTAAATCCAACAAGAATAGCACTGAAAATACCATGCCAAACTCCAAAACTGATTTTATCGTGTAGAACCGATATGGCACGATAAAATCATATATTTGCACCTAATTTTAGTGCAAAAATGCGATTTTCAATTGGCCGGAACTTTTGAAATAGACAACCTGGGGACTTTTCGGATATCTAGATAGAACAAGTATACCACTGAAAGTAGCATGCCAAACTCCAAAACCGATTTTATCGTGTAGAACCGACATGGCGTGCCAAAAAGTGCCAAAAAAGTGCCTTTTTGGCAAATTTCGTTTTCCAAACCCCACATCCCCAAATCGACCCAGATATCATTCCAAAGCTATTTTTTGGTGTTTCTATGTTATTTGCAACCATTTAGTACCAAAAAATCCTAACCTTACATTTTTTACCAAAAAATGAGCCCGTGATGCGCTCAGTGCTTGGTCGAAAGCCCAACGCGTTAAAGGGAGTGTCGACTAAGCATGGCTCGGGCCGACTTTTTTTTTTTTTTTTTCGGCCCGGCCTGGCCCGTTCACAACAGGGCCAGCCTGGGCCCGATCTGGCCGGGCCAGGGCCCAGCCCGGGTCCTTTCCAAAAATTTTGAGAAATTTTTTTCAAAGTTAGATTAAAAAATTTTTCCAAAAATCCTTTTTTTAATTGATTTTTTCCATTAACTACTATTTCTTTATTGTTGGTAATTAAAAAAAACAAAAATCATGTTGCAAAAAAACGTTTTTCTTTAATTTGATTTAAAAATAGTTTAAAAATAAATTTTCTACGGCCCGTGGGCCGAGTTTTTTGGGCCCGGGCCCGGCCCGGCCCACTGACTTCTCGGCCAGCCCGGCCCGGGCCGGGCCTGGCCGGGCCCTCTCAAAGCCCGGGCCGAGTCGGCCCGCTGCCATGCTTAGTGTCGACGACAAGCAAAAAAAAATTTTTTGGCAACAAATATGTTTTTACACGAATAAGACATTTTTTTTTGCTATTTCTTTTCTCTAACTCATTTTCGTGTTAAAACATACTTGTTGTCCAGACAAATTTTTTTTTGCTTGTCATCGACACTCCCTTTAAAGGGACCCAACGAGCATGAATAACAACATTCACCAGGGTTTTTCAGGCAAAAGCGCGCGAAATTTGAATTTTCATTGCTGTTCAAATCTTTTTTTTGCAACAATGAATTTTTTTACTCATTCGTTGACACAAATGTTGCATTTTTTTATTTTTATACTCATTCTTTTTACTTTTGTAATTTATAATTCTTATTAAACGTGTACATGAACGTCTTTAAAAAAATTGTTGTAATTTTTCGTGCAACTTTAGTGAAACCATCGTTTTATCTATATTTTTAGGCGCTGTTCTTCTTATGGATGAGATAAAATTTGTAGGAGCAGGTAAGTTTGTGTAATAAAAGGTCAGTTATTATATTGTTGCATATATATAAGGATTAATATTTGCTTTTGTTTTAGGTTGCGAAGCTGGCAATGGTGCTTTTGCACTACTGTCAGCTTCGGACAGATATCGTGGTTGATACTTCTTCAACGGCTGATGTTGATGGTGCTCCAATGGATGGTGGAGCTGATGCTTCTTCAATGGCTGCTGTTGGATGTGCTTTAATGGATAGTGGAGCTGATGCTTCAATGAATGCTGTTGGCTTGTGTAATAAAAGGTCAGTTATTATATTGTTGCATATATATATAGGGACTATTATTTTTTTTTGTTTTAGGTTGTGAAGCTGGCAGTGGTGCCTTTGCACTACTGTCAGCTTCGGCGGAGATGGATCTTCAATGAATGATTTTGGTGGTGCTCCAATGGATGGTGGAGCTGATGCTTGTTTTCGATGACCGATAGTCTTTAAAAGCTCATCACCACATAGGTTCTTTAATTTTGCTATTTTATTGTTTATTTTTCTGACTTTCGAAATAAATTCATGACTTTAAATTTTTTGCTTTTATATGTGGATCTTGTCACACTGATTGGAGTCAGGAAATTTGGGTTCACTTTTTCCAAAAGCCAAATAAATGAGAAAATAAGAGCGTCTTTCGCTGGATTAGAAAAATTTTTCTGGAAAACCAATAAATCAAAATAAAGCACAAAGCAATGTGATATAATTTGTAAATTTCGGTAATGATAAATGTGCCCTGGCAATGTTTTTTTAGTTTTTGGTCACATATAAATTTTTGTGATAAAAAGCGGTTGCATTTGCAGCTTTCTTTTCCTTGAATTGTAACTGAACAATTTTTTCCATATTTATTACATTAATTTTTACGTGTTTTGCTAAATTTATCCAAAAAAAAAAGCAAAAAATTTAAAGTCATGAATTTATTTCGAAAGTCATTTAAATTTTTCAAATTTACGCCCAAAATGTTCCTTATCGTCACTAATATGCGTCTGCATAAAAATATTTATTTAAAAGCCCTGTTGACGCAAATGAAAATGGTTTTTTCGACTTCATGTATAACAAGGTGCATGCTTGAAAAACGCTAAAAAGTAGGTTAGCGTTGCTTTGAGGCAAAAATATTTTATAGTTATCATCTGGAGATATTATACTAACATTCTAGATAAGTTTTATATCATTTTCGGTATAAAAAGAAGTAAATAATTTATCCCATACAAATATACTCTACTAAAATAGCCCTTTCCCTTTAAATTTGACTCTGTTGAGGTGTCCTTTCTTTAATGATATGTAAATTCATAAAAAGGACATTCCCATTCAAATTCGAATACACTCAGTCCGAACGACTGCAAAATCTCGCCACGACTGTATGTCTTTGAATTTGATGAAAGCTTTGCTGACAATTTCCTCCTCACTTTTCCCTCAACAGACTCTGGAAGAAGGTCGGAGATTGCTCTCCCTTGTTTTATTTTTTATTATCAATTATATTTATTTGTTGAAATATTTGGGTTTAATAAAAAGTTTTAAAAAAATTGCGTGTTTTAATTCATTTCATTAGACATGTATAAATTTCGAACCGGCACGGGCCAGGTGTTAAAATTTTAGATTATATATTCAACTCAGGGTATCTGGTTTAATGGGCTCTCATCGGCAAAAACATAAAAAAGATTCCGCTTCTCGGGAAGCAAGAAAAGCTCGTGGTGAGCATAAGGAATCAGGTGCTTCTCAACGTACGGATCGAGATCGGTCTCGAACACCCCCCGTCATCGCTCACGTTCACCAATTAAGCGTCGCTCTTATTCACCTATTCGTAAGCGTTCAAGATCTCCATCAAGGGTTTCTGAAGGTAGTATTTCTGATTCAAGTTCCGTTTTTTCTGCTACAGGAAATCATCATCGTTCATGTAAACCAAAGGATCTTGCAGTACCAGATGATTATATTCTGTTAGACAATGCACGTGAGCGATGCAAGTTGACATCATCAGAATTGGAAAAATTTAATGGATATGCCAGGGGAACGGTTACGGAACCGAAAGAAAGAGATAAATGGATTGGAACTTTGCCCGTAGTTGATCATATCTCTGCAACCCCTCCCCATCTTCAAAAATCACTTCGACGTGGAGAATTGAAATATAATTTATCTGAAGGACAAGCTATTGACATGCATTCAAGTCTATTTGCTGCCCTCAATCTTGTGGCTATTTCAGATGCTGAAGGTGTCGATGAAGCAGATCGTGCAAATTTTAGAGCAAGATCAATGCGGGTCATATCAATGTTGATTCAACAAATTACAACAATCCGTCGTTCAATGGCCGTAGATTCCCTCGGGGTGGATAAAAAAGTTATTGGCGCTTTTGGTGGCCGCGCTCTGGATCTTAAAGAAGCTGATAATCCTTCACGGGAAGGGCAAAAGGTTCATTGGCTTTTCGCTAAGGACATGGAAGATGATTTGTTGGCTGAAATTAAAAAGAAAGAGAAAGAATGGGAAAAGAAAAAGTTGGTTTCCTTTTTCAAACCCTTTAATCAATGGGATATAAAAAATGACATCACTTATCCTCTGCTGCCTTTTTATATGCCTGACCCTGTTTGGGAAGAAATTTCTGCACCAATGTCTGCGGGGCGGTTAAGGCATTTTGCATCCAACTGGTCAAAGATAACGAATGATCCATTTGTTTTGGAAGCAATCAAAGGATATAAGCTGCCTTTTCGGGAAGGAAAGAAGCCAAAACAACCTCGAAACTATTATTGTCGCGATGCCACCGAGCCAGAGATTAAAGCTGAAGTAATTTCTCTATTAGAAAAGGATGCAATAGAAAAAGGTGAAACTGCGCAATGGCTATCAACAGTTTTTTCGGTTCCAAAGAAAGATGGTGGGATGCGTCCGGTTATAAATCTTCGAGGATTAAATGAATTTATGGTTACGCCCCACTTTAAAATGGAGTCATTATTGCTGCTAAAGGATTTGATTGGAAAAGATTATTATATGGTCAAGCTCGATTTAAAGGATGCTTACTTTGGAATCCCTATTGCTCCGGAGCATAGATCTTATTTAGCTTTTAAAGTTTTCGGCAAGATTTACCAATTCAAAGCGTTACCCTTTGGACTAGCACCAGCTCCATCTGTTTATACAAGAGTGATAAAGCCAGTGGCGGCATTTTTTCGAGCTCGCGGCATATTATTGATTGTATATCTTGATGATTGGCTATTTATGGCGGAATCAAAGAAAAAACTCTTAGCTGATGTGAAATTCGTTCGGACCAACTTCACAGCTTTAGGGCTGATGATAAATGAAGCAAAGTCACAGTTAATACCCTCGAAACGAATAGAATTTTTGGGTCTTGAAGTTGATTCTTCAAAAATGACCATAAGTCTTCCCTCTGAAAAGCAACATCGTATTAGCATATTGGCTCAACAAATATTAACAACACCGGTTACATCGGCAGCGTTATTAGCTAAACTTTGTGGATTGTTAGCTTCGGTTAAATTGGCAATCGATTATTCATCTATAAAAGCACGTTACCTACAAAGTATGCTAAAATTAGTCGATAACGGCAGAGATTTGGAACAACAAAAGATTGCTCTGACGGCAGAAGCAAAAGAAGAGGCGAGATTTTGGGGATCAAAAAATTCCATCGCTTTTGTTCGGGGCTTGAAACCTCCACCTGTATCAATGGCTATTCGAACTGATGCTTCCCTTGAAGGATGGGGTTTTCATTGTGGTGATTCATCTTCTGGCGGACGCTGGAATAAAGCTGAAAAAAAGCTCCATATTAATGCACTGGAACTAAAAGCAGTATTGTTGGCTTTACAAACAACATGCAAAGATTGCTTTAATACTTCTATTCGGATAGAATCAGATAACGTAACTACGGTAGCTTTCATAAACCGTAGGGGTGGCACTCGGAGTCGTTCTTTACAGAAAGTTGCGCATGAATTGTGGGTGTGGGCGCTTGAAAGGAAGTTATTTTTGGTAGCTTCTCATATTCCTGGCATTAATAATGTACAAGCAGATTTAGAATCACGGAGATTCAAGGAATGTTGTGAATGGTCACTTTCCCCCGAGGCAGTGAGAAGATTGTTCGATAAATGGGGCATTCCAGAGTTGGATTTATTCGCATCACGACTAAATCACAATTATACAACAACACAATCAATTACAACACAATTAGCCACTTTCCAACATCCTTAGTTCTGTCGAGGTGACTTAAAGTTTCTTTTTCTTCCATTTAGAATCTTTAAGTCATAAACGTTGAGGCAGATTAATTCTTGCCTTAAATTTGCATATAAAATGCATCATTCTCAACTTCAAAATCTCTATAAAGTCTCGAAATGCTTTTCCCTTCTCATCTTTCCTCGACACAAGGTGTTCTGTCGAACGGTTGCGTCCAATTCGTGGTAATGGCAAGTGGTCAAAGTATGTTTTGAATTGTGGGAAAAGGTAAGTTTTGGACCTTCACTGATTCAAAAATTCTCCTGAGCCTTGCCGGGAAGAAAAAAGGAATGCTAAAGGGGAAACGCCTTAGCAAGAATGATTTTAAATTCATTACGACGGAAGTCGAATGATTAAATTATCACAAAGAAGACTTTATGCTTAAACATGTGATTTTTATATTGTTGATTCAGAGTGACGACAATACTTGCATCTCAAAGGATTTTGATCTAAAGTCCTGCAAACTCTTAGTAAGTAACAAGAGCTCAACCTGCAGATACGGACTAAATGTTTCTTAAAAACGTTAGTTTTGATATCGAACATAATGTACAAGATACATATATTTCGGTGTTTCTTTATCTTTAATATCTTCTCGGGACAATTGCTGAGTAAATTCCTTCAGGATTTACAATAATGAAGGTTATAGTATCTCTATTTTATTGTTATCTTTTCCTATTTGTTAGAATCAGAATCGATCTGGCAAAAAGGACAGTTTAAATCGAAAGATATACTGCTGATATTAATCATCAATAAATGAATTTAGTTTCGAGTGAAATACCGAAATTTGTGAAATCAAGATAAATTTCGAAGTGAAATGCCGAAATTTGTGAGTTCTTTATTCTGATGAAGATATATTCGTTAAAGGGGAAGTCCCACCTCAAACAACTTTTCTTACGATCTTTTTTGTCAACGCACAATGAAAAAGAATGAAAAAGTGAGTGCGGTGTTACGCACGCTTTGCATTCTTTTTCATTGTGCGTTGACAAAAAAGGTCGTAAGAAAAGTTGTTTGAGGTGGGACTTCCCCTTTAAAGATTTATTTGATTTTAAAAGGGGGAATTAGTTTCGAGTGAAATGCCGAAATTACGAATTCTTTATTAGTTGAACATATAAAGCATATAATTGATCTTAAAAGTGGAAATTGGGTTCGAGTTAAATACCGAAATTTAGGAGCTTTTTATTTTGTTTGTTTACATTGTTTTGAAACATATCGGAAATTATTAACAGCGAAGATTCAATTACGGCGTCCTCATCGTATTGTTATCAGACAAACGACAAACAGCTGGAAAACTAACAGCTCTAAATATTTAAGAGGATCATATATTCATTACAAACAATTATGTGCTTCTCAAACGTTCAGTAAGCATTGCTTAAGTTTGTTTTGAATTTTTGTATTAATTCCAAAAGATAAAGAACTCTTTGGTGCTTATAAGAAATTATATTTAAGTTGTGACTCTCAAATGTCATTTAAAAATGAAGTGAGAATATGGATTTCTCTTGACGATGGTTTTTTCACGTCTTTGTCTTTCACTATAAGAAGTTTACCTGATTTACAGGAAACTTTTGCGGAAATTTTATTTACTTTCAAACAAGTGATTCGTTTAGACAAAGTTACTTCATCGAATTCGTTGTTACTCCTTTCGAACAACGATTATTTTTAATAATGCGTTCAGAAATTAACTGTAATTCTGAATAGAAATGTTTGTCAACATGATGGCACTTAAAAACTTCTAACTTTCAACTGAATGAAAATATTGAATCAAAGTTGATAGGTTTGTTTTTTCTGTTACAATTTTAGGTATGCTCAACGACACAGAACAAAAATTAGCTGGTCTATTAAGAAGTTATTAATATATAGAGCGCAAGGCCTAAAATAAATAATGTATTAAAAAACTCCAGTACAACTCAATGTCGACAGGAGTGTTGGATATTTTTCTAAGATGGCTTAAACTCTTAAAGGGCTATCATCAATTAATACTGGTTTAAATGGATGAACAATATGGCTCTAGAAACTCTGTTAATGAGACCACATTGGTAACGTATTTGAGTTCCTCACATTTGAAGGGCTTGATTGCAGATGCGCAACTTGCAGCTATGTTAAGTGATCCATATTCGACACTTGAAACATAAAATGACGCGGATAATATCAGATTATAAGTTTCCTGTACGACTTGATATCGACAGAGATTTTTTGAAATTTTAGCATAAGGCTAACTGGAACAAGATCTATTTAAATAGGTTAATAAGAGAATACGATCACCGACGTATGATTAAACTAGGGACTAGAGCGATCATTATGACGCTAATCTCTCAACAATTTTTATGTATGACCGGGAAGTGCGAAATAAGAAAGATTCCAAATACAATTTGTTTGGCACTGACTTATGTAAAACGTTCATTCATCAGAAAAGGATTCTATTAAACCATTAAAATTGTATTAGAACCTTAACTGACATCACTAAATATAACGTTGAGGCAGATAAAAACTCCCACGTTTTGTAAGGAAAAACATGGAACAACAACGTCAGAAAGCAGGTAGCTCCAAAAAAGGAACACTTTGGCGAATTATTTTTGTCAGATCTTATTTTTACAAAGATCACATATAATTTTTGTTGTTTCCAAACAAAAAGTCTTAGAAACTGATATGTTGGTATAGTGTTAATAGGCTTATTGAATTTGTTTGAAAAATATATGAAAATTGTTTCTTTTCAATGAATATTACACAAGAAAAATGGCTGATACATTTGTACAGTTCACTTAATTTGTTGAAAGCCATGACAAATTTTATGCAATTTGCAGGGCAAAAAAGATCAATTAGTACTTGTTCAAAGATATTGATTAGTTGGTGATACTTTTTTAATACATCAGAACTACTCATGGTATTAAGGATGAAACTATTCCTTTTTCTCAGGAAAATTGGAATCACAGAATCATTATAGAAATCCCTGCGAAGATCCAGAGATTCATTTATTTGGGTTTTTTTTATTTTATTCTGAACAGTCAAATAATAATTATGCATGAGGGCTGCATGATTCAATTTAAGATTAAGTAACGGAAATGGTACTAATCTACACAAATAAAACATGCATCATATTTCATGTGAGCATTTTATTTTAAAGTTTAAAACATAGCGAATTTTTCGTACAACTGGAATAATACTCCACGTGTACGTGACACATTTGTATAAAGAAAATGAATTAAGAACTTAAATTCTAAAGAATTCTAAAGAATTTAAGGTAACCCTGTTGTTGGGACAGTTATTATCCTACTTTAAATTATGCTTAACAAGTTGGGCAAATTTAATATCTACATATTCTAACTCACAGGGCAGAATAAACAAATCAAATGTTATTCTGTTAGAAATATTCGAAAATTTTGTTAATCGTTTGTCATTCTATTGAGGACTACGTGGAATTAAGAAATCGATCAAATTTTAGTAGCGGACAATCTAAAATTATTAGCAGGGTGTACAACATAGTCTTTCAAACCAATTTTTGTGAAGAAAATTGCCATCTATCAATGCAAGGAAGATGAGTAGAGAAAGATTTGTTTGGAAATATATTCAAAGATGTTCTAAAAATAAGAACACTTTCTTTAATATCTGAAGGATATCAACGGAATAATGGTAAAAAACAATATTAAAATAACTTTATTTTTGTTATATGCCATTGCTGTAAAATACCGGATACTCTGGATTTTCTGTAATTTAGGCTGTATTAAGTCTAAAATGTAATGGTTCTAGAATAAAGACCACATGATTGGCTTTAAACTAGGCTAATTGTGTTGTAATTGATTGTGTTGTTGTATAATGATTATTTTTCACCAGACAATTTTAATTGTTACAGAGAAAAATTTATTATACAACAACACAATCTATTACAACCCCACCCTCCTCCCTCTTTACCTAGTAACATTACAGGAAAGGAAAGAATACATCGATAAAACCAATCGAAAACTGAGGAGTATCTTTCGAAGGATAATCATGGAACTAAATTCCTTCTTTGGATAACAGAAAAGATGTTACCAAATTTTTTTTTTTTTTTTTAAAGAGCAACAATGCCTTTATAAATTTCAAAGATTGTAAAAAAGACGTCTTTGGAATACCGATAAAAATCTTGTCCTTTGTTCAAGGTATACAATTTTTTATTCTCTCGGAAAGATGAGAAGGGAAAAGCATTTCGAGACTTTATAGAGATTTTGAAGTTGAGAATGATGCATTTTATATGCAAATTTAAGGCAAGAATTAATCTGCCTCAACGTTTATGACTTAAAGATTCTAAATGGAAGAAAAAGAAACTTTAAGTCACCTCGACAGAACTAAGGATGTTGGAAAGTGGCTAATTGTGTTGTAATAGATTGTGTTGTTGTATAATAAATTTTTCTCTGTAACAATTAAAATTGTCTGGTGAAAAATAATCAATGTAGACGATATTTTTCCTTCAATCCTGATCCGAATGCTGAAGGAACTTATGCATTTCCTTACAACTGGAAGGATTTTAGTGCTTTTGCTTTTCCTCCATTCAATCTTATTGGACGTGTCATCCAAAAAGCAAGAGCTGATAAAGCAGATATTATTCTAGTAACTCCGGCACTTTATTTTCGACACAAATGAGAAACTTTGCTTGTGTTACGCGTATGCTGACCATGGAGTATAATTATAATTCTTCGGAAAAATGAAATTATTGTATTATGAATTTCTAAACACCTTCTAAAAATATACTAATACATAGCTAAACAATAATATATGGTTTTCATCGATAAAAAATAAACATTTAAAAACGCCAACTTACTGTACGACTTGCAGTTGTTCGCAATATATCCGACACCAAGAATTCGTTTTTGATCGCTTTTTTGTATTTCTTCTTGTTTTGACAGTTGATTTAGATGTTCTTAGTGATATCTGAGACAAGAAAAGATCATTACATCCTAAAAAATATATGGATTAGTATAGAAAAAGAACATAAATATATATGGGAAACAGAAAATTTGAAGAATCTCAAATCAAAATGAGAGGCAGTCAGATTTTCACTGATGATTATGTAAAACTTTTTGTGGGGAATCAGATGAAAACTAAATTAGCTAAAAAAACATATAAACAAAAATGTACATACAATTTTAAAGTAAGAAATTTACCGCGCAACATCTTTGTCGTGCCTGCATATTTTACAAACTTTGTTTCTGCGGATAAGTTTGGTGTCTTTCGGTTGCTTATATGCTTCTCTTTATTTTTTAAGTATTGAAAACATTAATATATGGGTTTTAAATTAAAAAAAAAACCATATATTATTGTTTAGCTATGTATTAGTATATTTTTAGAAGGTGTTTAGAAATTCATAATACAATAATTTCATTTTTCCGAAGAATTATAATTATACTCCATGGTCAGCATACGCGTAACACAAGCAAAGTTTCTCATTTGTGTCGAAAATAAAGATCTTTGCTTCTTCATACCTTCTAAATACATAGCTAAACAATAATATATGGTTTTCATCGATAAAAAATAAACATTTAAAAACGCCAACTTACTGTACGACTTGCAGTTGTTCGCAATATATCCGACACCAAGAATTCGTTTTTGATCGCTTTTTTGTATTTCTTCTTGTTTTGACAGTTGATTTAGATGTTCTTAGTGATATCTGAGACAAGAAAAGATCATTACATCCTAAAAAATATATGGATTAGTATAGAAAAAGAACATAAATATATATGGGAAACAGAAAATTTGAAGAATCTCAAATCAAAATGAGAGGCAGTCAGATTTTCACTGATGATTATGTAAAACTTTTTGTGGGGAATCAGATGATAACTAAATTAGCTAAAAAAACATATAAACAAAAATGTACATACAATTTTAAAGTAAGAAATTTACCGCGCAACATCTTTGTCGTGCCTGCATATTTTACAAACTTTGTTTCTGCGGATAAGTTTGGTGTCTTTCGGTTGCTTATATGCTTCTCTTTATTTTTTAAGTATTGAAAACATTAATATATGGGTTTTAAATTAAAAAAAAAACCATATATTATTGTTTAGCTATGTATTAGTATATTTTTAGAAGGTGTTTAGAAATTCATAATACAATAATTTCATTTTTCCGAAGAATTATAATTATACTCCATGGTCAGCATACGCGTAACACAAGCAAAGTTTCTCATTTGTGTCGAAAATAAAGATCTTTGCTTCTTCATACCTTCTAAATACATAGCTAAACAATAATATATGGTTTTCATCGATAAAAAATAAACATTTAAAAACGCCAACTTACTGTACGACTTGCAGTTGTTCGCAATATATCCGACACCAAGAATTCGTTTTTGATCGCTTTTTTGTATTTCTTCTTGTTTTGACAGTTGATTTAGATGTTCTTAGTGATATCTGAGACAAGAAAAGATCATTACATCCTAAAAAATATATGGATTAGTATAGAAAAAGAACATAAATATATATGGGAAACAGAAAATTTGAAGAATCTCAAATCAAAATGAGAGGCAGTCAGATTTTCACTGATGATTATGTAAAACTTTTTGTGGGGAATCAGATGATAACTAAATTAGCTAAAAAAACATATAAACAAAAATGTACATACAATTTTAAAGTAAGAAATTTACCGCGCAACATCTTTGTCGTGCCTGCATATTTCACAAACTTTGTTTCTGCGGATAAGTTTGGTGTCTTTCGGTTGCTTATATGCTTCTCTTTTGATTATAAACAACAAAAAATGTATTAAATATCAGTGTTTAGAAATATTTTAGATTAAGTTCTTATAAAAACTGTAACAAAAAAATTTTTGGAAGCGCTTTTGGCATTGTGTCAAGAAAGTGATGAGCGTATAGTGCTTCAGAACGGAGACTCCGTTTGAACGGAGAACGTTGCTACGGAGAGCAACGGAGAAAACGGAGAATGCAAAAAATGAAAGCTAAAAATATTTTTTCTTTTCTATTTAAATTAGACACTGGCAGGGAACATTTTTTTCTTTCCTTTCTTTGACATTTTTTTCGTTACAGTATGAAAAATTAAATTTTAACTTACCGTCTAATGATCAGACCTACTAGATGTAATTTTTTACGCTAATTCCAAAAATGCAACTTAAAATTTTTTTTACTGAGGACAAAGCGCCGAAAATGCCAAAAAACTGTATCGTTTCAACTACAAAACACGGGTTTGAGAAGGTTTGAATCTGGATTTTATATAATTCGATAGAGAATTTTTTTCTGATTACCGAGATTTTTATCACCAATGCGCATCAACGAGCCAAAAAATGTTATATCCCAAAAACCTCCATTTTTCCCTACAAAATTGGTTTAAAAACGTGTTTTTGGCGACGCGTCCTTCAAAAGCATAAAGGAAATGCATTTTTTGTTGCAAAAAAAGGAAAGAAAAAGTGTCAACAAATGTGTTCCCTTCTACCAAAAAATTTTACTTTTTGTAATTTTCAGATGGCATTTTCGGCGCTTTAAAATAATTTTTTTACTTTTTTGTTTTCAAATTATTCTTATTCAGGCCCAAAAGTACTATAATAAAGCAAAATTTTTTGTTTTTTCGAAAAAATTTTTTTCACTTGCCAGTGTCTATATTTAATTTTTAATTATATTTATATATATTTTTTATCAAAATTATTGTTATTTTATCATGGAATATTTATTATTTTTTACTAGATTTATTTATAAATTGAAGGAAAAAATATATTATCACATACAAATATACTCTACTAAAATAGCTCTTTCCCTTTTACTTTGACTCTGTTGAGGTGTCCTTTCTTTAATGATATGTAAATTCATAAAAAGGACATTCCCATTCAAATTCGAATACACTCAGTCCGAACGACTGCAAAATCTCGCCACGACTGTATGTCTTTGAATTTGATGAAAGCTTTGCTGACAATTTCCTCCTCACTTTTCCCGAAGAGTACTGTATTTCAAATGTGTTTAAAAGTATCAGCATGTACTTCCTGTATGAGTTCATAGTAACATACTTCAATATTTTATTAAATAAAAGGAGTACCCGTGTTCTCCGAAAATTTTTTAATAATAACAACAAAAAATAAAAGCAATGGTGCTTTAATTACGACGTTGACGCTTTGTATGATTACTTCCACCACCACTTTCATGACCACGTTTCTTTTTGTCTGCTTTTGGTTTATCTTCAAAACGACGATCTTTCCGATATGATTGGCATCGAGATTGTTGAGAATAACTTGAAGACCTGTAAAAAGGCATGTGAATATAGAATGGGTGAGTTTAATAAACGAAAATTCGGGAGGGAGTAGAGTATATTTGTATGTAATAATATATTTTTTCCTTCAATTTATAAATAAATCTAGTAAAAAATAATAATTATCCCATACAAATATACTCTACTAAAATAGCCCTGTTTAACATTGACCTTAACACTGCCTCCTGAAAGGAAGGGTCTTCTACTTCTTTCCAATAAAACTTTTGGAAAGTGCTTCCTCTTTTGCTCCAATTTCCCGTTGAAATTATTTGAGCTGCAGATAATCCCTTTGCTGCTGCTACAGAAGTTGCTGCTGAGCGGGTTGAATGGCCTGTAAATCCCGTGATTCCAGCCGCCTCCAAAGCTTGTTTGAGCCACCGCGAAATTGTCGTGGACGTTACTGCTTTGTTAGGAGCTTTTGTAGATATTAGTAAACTATCGCTGTTTCTATTTTGATTTGTGGCCTTCAAATAATGTTCGATCATTAATATAGGGCATAAAGTTCCGTCATCAAACTTTTCAAAAACAGCAGAATGCGCGGTCCCATAACCTCTATTTTTCGTTGAAACTAGACGAAAAATCCATTTTTTTGATGATTGCCGTAAATCTTTGAGTGTTAAAGCTGCTAATTCATTTGCTCTTTTTGGGCTACACAATGCCAGAAGCAAAGTTGTACGCAATGTAAGTTCCTTTATCGAAAGGCTTTCAAGAGGCCATTGTTGTCGTATCGAAGGCAAATTTGGTGATAATCCTAATGAAATTGAAATTCCTGAAGAATGCTTAAGCAAAGGTGATATAATTGGTGAAATTTTTGGTGATTGTATGGATAATTATGATCCATCTACAGTAATGAAAAGAGCAATTCTTGCAACATGGAATAAAGATGTCGATGAACTTAATGAACAAGTTTTGGAACTTTTTGATGAAGTATCTGAAATTAATTATCATGCACAAGACGTTTATCATTACGGTGATGAAATTTTACAAGGAGCTGGAGAAATCCATGAAAATTACAAAACTAGAAACATCAAAGGTTTGCCAAGTTTTAAACTGCGACTTCGCAAAAATGCAATTCTTATGTTGGTTCGAAATTTATCAATTGAAGATGGGCTTTGCAATGGAACAAGATTAATTGTTACAAATTTGTTAAATCATAATCTTATTTGTAAAAAAATTAATAACTTAGTGATGAAATAATGATTCCTCGAATAACTTTAACATCAAAGCACGGAGTTGTTCATGTAACAAGACATCAATTTCCAGTAAAATTGGCTTTTTGTATGACGATTAATAAGAGCCAGGGACAAAGTATGGAACGGGTAGGAATTGTATCAAATCATGAATGTTTTTCACATGGACAACTTTATGTTGCATTCAGTCGAGCTCGCTCATTGGCAGGTGTAAAAGTGGTTCTTCCTGAAGGTAAAACAACAACAGCAAATATTGTTTACAAAGAATTATTAGAATTGGGCAAAAAATAAAGCATAAAACAAAAATGTAAAAAATTAAAGCACTCAAAATTAGACAAAACAGGATATATCATATTAGAAGTAATCAACGGCCCGCCCCCTGCCAAAATATGGGGTACCCGTTCGAGGTTGACCACTTTGACGTAGTGGACGGGCTTAAGGCTACTGTAGCCGACCAAGTGTCAACCAAAAATTAAAAATGTTAAAATAATTTTAATGAAAAAGTTGAAATTGTGTCAATTGTAATTAAAAATAATTAGTTTGTTATCATGATTGATTAAAATTTTTACAAAAAACTGTTTTTTTAAGTTTGTGATTTTTAAGAAGCACCGGCTAAAGCCGGTATATATATTTATATCAAAATTCATAACAAATCTTCGCTTGTATATATTTATATCAAAATTCATAACAAATCTTCGCTTGTATATATTTATATCAAAATTCATAACAAATCTTCGCTTGTATATATTTATATCAAAATTCATAACAAAATCGAAAAATTTTTTTTCGATGGTCGCTAGTTATAGTTTAATTTTAAATTTATTTGTTATTACATTTTGATATTTATAATTTTTAATGCTTTATTTTATTACAAATAAATTTTTTATTATCCCAATTTAGATAAAATCATAAAATACAATCATTTTTTGTTTAATTTGAATTAAAATATTTTTTTTTCACCCGGCGTGGATTGAACCTCGCATACAGTGCTTGCAAGCATGCGCCTTCTCCCATAAAAAAAAATTTACAATAGCTTTGTATCAAAAAACTAACATTGTATCAATGCATTATAAACAGAAATGTGCACCATTGTGCTCAATAGTTCTCAATTTTTTTAATTTTATCAGATGTAGAAAAAAGTCTGCTTCTGATAATCCCAAATTCTTCAAAGGACTCAAAAAAATCTAATTATATAGATTTAAAAAAATTCTAACAGAAAACAAAACATGCTCAAATCTTTTATTATCCCTATCACATTTCAATTTTCTTTGTAAAAAGGTAACAATAAAGAACTAATCAATATCATCTATTGTTTATAGAAAATCAATTGAATCTATCTTTGTTGTTGAAATGCATAAAGAGATTTAATATAAAGAATTTTTTCATTGTTAAAGATAAATATAAATGTTTTAAAAGAATGTTTTCAATCAAAAATGTAGCTTTTGTTTGTAACAATGTAAAATCTCAACAATGAAATTTATCATCATATTTAAAATATTGCAAAAAATAAATAATTAAATAATAATTTTTTTTGTGTTGCCACAACGGAATTTTTTTAGAATATATTTTATTATTTACAAATGGTTTATTGAATTTGTTGTGATAGCAAAGTGTGTCCAAGACATTCTCTTTCCATTTGATTTAATTTAAGTTTCGTTGGATAGGTTTCGTAGTTGGAGCGTTTTTGGATTTTTGTAGTTGGTGATCTCCATTTTTCAATCGACTTATCCGTAAGGCACTCCCCGCCTCCAGGCGATATTGTATTAAATACAGTATAAATTTTTGTTTTCGTTTCATGTACTTTTCCCTTTTGTGATGAAAGTGTTAGTGGGAAACTCTGTCCATGACAATTTCCAATTTTGGGAAAGTGATGAACTTCACATGAATGCAATTCAAAAAGCATTTACAGAAATGAGAAGCATGAAGCAAAAAAGATTTTTCTTTGCTATGGTTATTGCTTTTAATAATCCAGCAAATCCAGATGCATTTTTAAAGAAATTTTTAGATGACATTTTTGATTTGCCAGGACAAGATCGAGAAAAAAGATATCAAACCGGGTTACGGTATTTGGAATTTGTTTTTCGAACAATGGGAACAAATTGCCGAACCCTTGGTTTTAAAGTTGAAAAAGATTTTGAAGATATCTGTGAATCAGATGATTTTGATAATGATTATAATGAAACTGATGGAGGATAGATAAACAAGTTTCACAAAAAGAATATGCTGAATATTAAAGAGGGCAATTAAATCCCGAACAAAAATTAGCATTTGATGAAATTTGGAATGCAATTTTAAATAAAAAAGGTGGATTTTATTCTTTGATTGGAAGTGGTGGAGTTGGAAAAACTTTTTTCTATAATACTTTAATGACTTATTGTAAAGCTAACGGAGTAAATCCAATGGTTTGTGCTTCCACAGGGATTGCCGCCACATTATTAACTGGAGGACAAACAGAATTTTTTTTTTCCAAGATAACTACTGTTTCAGTTGTTTTTTTTGTAACAGGGTTAATAATGGTAACATCTTTTGTAAGTAACATTCCTTTTTTCTTTTCAACATTAATAAAAGCAGTAGATCTGTTGAAACCTTCTTTGCATAAAAATGCATAATGATCACCATCACAACTACAGCAAATAATTTTGGAGAAGCAATTCTTTGTGTCATGATATCTTGAACATTTTGTACAATAATTCTTTAATCGAAGTTGTTTCAGTTTTTCAGCTGGTGTAATAAATTTATCACAATTTCCTTGCCAACGATCACCATCACAAAGCTACATTCATTTTTTTCATTACTTGATTTCCCCGAATTATTTGAAGAAAATCGATCTTGAAGTGGTTCAAAATTGGAGGATTTCTGATTTGAAATAAATTTGGCATCATTTGGTTGGAAGTTAAAATTTGCATCATTTGAATCAAATCGGCTTTTAACTGGCTGAGAATTAGGAGATAAAGGATTTGAATCAAATCGAGTATTACGTTGATTAAAATTTGAATATGTGCCATTTGAATCAAATCTACGCGGTTGAAAATTTGTTGACGACCTTGGTTCATGGCTTGGAGCTAATTCAGCTTTTAATGCCAATCTTTTCATTTTTTCCATCAATTCTGATACTGTTGTTTTTTCCTGTTCAGAAATAAGCCACCATTTAAGTTCTTGTTTTTTACGATGAGGTAATTTACTTATAATATCTAATTTTGTTGCTTCATTATCAATATCCACACCAAGATTTTCAAGTTGTCGGCACATGTTACATATAAAATTAATTGTGCTTCTGAGACTTTCAGGATTGGTCTTTGCAGTTTCAATTCCTCGTAGCTTTTCTTGTAATTCCATAATAATCAATGTTCTATTTCCAAATCGATTTTGAATTGTATCAACAATTGTATCATAATTTTCTGCAGCTACTATGAATCCTTCAACTTCTTCCAAAGCACGTCCTTCAAGAAACCCCAACAAGCTTATCAGTTTTTCAATTTTTGGATACGATCCTGAATGGATGTTCGAATAAAAAAAAAAAAAGCCTAAGCAAAATTATCAAGACAGATGTTCTTTTTTTTGTCTGAGATTACAAAAAAAAACTTTCTTCTTTTAAAGCACATATGCCACAAAAAGGCATCTAACAAACATTTTTCCTTTTTTTTCTTTGACATTTTTTCGTTACAGTATGAAAAATAAAATTTTAATTTATCCTGTAATAATCAGAGCTACTAGATGTTATTTTTTATGCTGATTCCGAATATGACATTTAAAAAAATTTCCCCTAGGACAAAGGGTGGAAAACTCAAAAAATACATGTTTTTTCGATTTTTGACTCCTAAGTAAGCCCTACAAAAAAAAATTTTCTAAATCCTGTATCGAACCGGGTTTTACTCTACCGAACCGGGTTTTACCCAGACCCCATACAACCCGGGGAGCCGGTAAGACTACAATAGAACTGTAAAGGTCTTGATTCTTGACGAATACTTTCCTTCACTGTTTTGTGATAAGTTGCTGTGTATCTCTTCGAAGGTTGAATGATTACAAATAATAACAGTTTATTAAACGTTTTAACAATGGAGCACAACCGGTATAACAATAATAATAAGCTCTGGGGATCAGCCAGGGTCGACGGCGACTGAGAGTTTCCCAGCGCCTTAAATACTAAATCAAATGGTAAGAGAAAGAGCCAAGGTCCTGGCATTAAAAGAGGAAGTAAAATGTTTCTCTTCTTCCTTCTTGGTCGGGAAAGGAGCTCTTGCAAGAGACTGCTGCTGACCATCAAAGACTCTTGCACACTTTGCAAGAGGCAGTTGCTTCCCATAAAAGAGTCTTGCATACTTTGCAAGAGACTGTTGCTATTTGTAAAAGAGTGTTGCATACTCTGCAAGAACCAACATTGATCAATGGAACGTGAATAGTCGTTGCATGATTGGAGTGTTCGAAGAGAGAGAGAAAATTGTTGATTGCATTGCTTTTAGTGAGCATATGGCCAGCTGGCTGCCATGATGAGTCATGATTAAAGTGAGTGGTGGCTTGCAGCTATTTGCAAAAAGGAATGATGAAATGCCACTGATCAATGATCATAATGATTGCATGATGACCGTAGTTTCACGAGATTGCGCTCAGGATACTGTAACACTGGTCGCTTCGAGCGTCTAATCCTTTACATGTTCCACCCTCATTTAAGCTCGCCTCTGAGCTTCAGAGTTCGTCCAGTGTACTGTAGTTCTAATTTCCTGAAAATTGATATTAGAAAATTTAACTTTCTACTTCTTTTCCCGTGTTTACTTCAGCACCATATGTTTAACATAAGGTATTTAGTCCGCTACGTTCTGAACTTCTGAACTTCTTCACTTCTTACCTTTTTGTTTTAGTTGAAACACTTTTCACTCATGAAACATTCACAACTTTAAAGAAAGAGAGACAAAATAAGACAAGAATGTTGCTATGATAATGTCAATAAATTAAGAATAGCTTCAAGTTCAACCTGTTTTATAACAACAATCTGAAACTCACGCCTTTTTCTATTCAAGCAAAAATTCAATGTGAGCATTCAATTATAGTTCAAGTAATTGATGCGATCTCGAGATCAATTTTTCTTCTCAAGTTCCACTTTTAGCTCTTCTGTTTCCAAGGAAAATTTTCCTACTTAAAGTGGTTTACATCTTTATCTGGATATTATCAATTTCATGAAAGGTCCGAATTAGTAGATAAAGATCAATGTTATTAGCTGATGAACAACTGGATTAACCAAATGAAGTAAGCTTTCTTCGAATACTTTTGAAAGTTACAGCAAACTCCTCACATAGTTTTTAGCAAAATATTTAGCTAGCTGTTAACGTTCTCCTTGAGCGTTCGTGAATGAACTCCTGAACAAGCTTTTACGTTGATCGTTGCAAGTGAATTTCTTTATTTCTCATGTTCCATTCTCATTTAGATCTACTGCTTCAAAGGGAGATGCTTCTCCAGGGGCTTTCTTGTTAATATTTAGGAACGTTCAAAGCCTTTCTGGAATTATGGTGTGATTCCAATTATTTTATCGTCGTACCGTATCCTTTAATTAGATCAAAATTTCAGTCGAAATTTTTTTTTCAGGTACTTTTCGAAAACCACATGTATCTGCAACTTCTGGAAGAAAAAAAAAATTTCATGTCGGCGATAGCAAAACCTTCAAAAAAAAAACAAACTGATGGACAACTGCCGTAGCTCATTTGTGAATTTTCTTCAAAAACTTTAAAAACTGCCATTAAAAATTTTCAATTTTGGAAGTATTAATACGGTTATCCATTTTGGTGGAGTATTTGAACTAATAAAACACAATAGGGAACTTGAAGCTTTTAAGATTTGCTCTGTAGTTCTTGTCTCAATCACCTCAATCTGATGATTACAATTTTCACCTTCTTTTATTTCCTTCTTGCAACTCTATTAACTTCTCGGATTAAAAATTCTGTCAAAATAACATTGAGTTTCTTAAAAATAACGTTGGCCTCCTTTTTACTCTTGTCTGAGTCTATGATAATTTCTCGAATTACCGTATTTTTATCTAACAACTTCTGAAAGAATAAAAAGAATTCTCTCTGTAATAATTATTGCTGTCTTCAGTTCTTCAATTAAAGTTTTGTCGGATTCTGCTAACAGAATTCGGCCTTCGATTCGTTTAGCTTTCTTTTTGATTTCAAAATACATTTTCTGTCAAAATGTAATTCTTTTGGAATTTTGTTTTTGCCTCTATGTTAACATCCGATCAAGGAATCGTTAGACACTTTCAATCAACTTCTGTGTTCATAACTAAGTGGTTCGTCTGCTGAATTTAAGCTAAGCTTTTTCCAACTTTTGGATGAGCATCCGGTCCATCGACTCTAGTTTTTGAACTGTTTTCTTGGCGTTAAGCCTGATGAATATAAATACAAAAGAAACTATTTGACTCGAATCTGAGTAAAGGGAACATTTTGAAGATCGATCCGCACCGCCAAAAACGGGGAAAGATATGAGGGGAGGGGAGGGGAAAATATGTATATTTTTTTTTTAAATTTTAAATTTGTACTTTGTTCTTCTGGGGATTCTTTTAAAATGGTTTACCAAACAAAGCAAGATTAGTATTCTGGCGTTTCAGACTTTCATTCTGAAGTTTTTGTCTCGAAATCTCTTCCTGGGTTAATCTTTGGTTCACTGCATTTACTTGGTAATTGTCGTCGAATACATGTTGTCTCTGATCTTCTTCTTCTTGCATCTTTCTTTGATAGCAATACCGTACTACGTGACCTTGCTTGCCACAGTAATAACAAACTCGATTAACATAAGGCATGTCAGAATTATCGTAATCTGGATCGTCACATTGGTCATCATAATATCCCAATTGGTCTTCATCCTGATTGCCGTCACCATTTTCATTTTCGAAGTATGCCTCCGAATCGTCATCGTCAGTCTTCAAATTTTCAGCTATCTGTCGCGCTAATTCCTCAACGTTCAGATTTCTAGAGTTGAGACTTGTTTGGATGGGTGCAATTCCTGCTCTTGGTGCATCGATATTTTTAAGTTTCAAGAGAACTTCATTCTTTCGGGCAATCGTTAGTGCTTCAGAATAGGTACTTGGCTCTTTTTGTCGAACAAGAAATGCTAATTCAGGATCTAGCTTGAGTAAAAATTCATCGAGTAATTTTTGGGCCTTCACTGCATCGCTTAATCCGGCTGTTGCTTGTTTAGCAAGTTTTTCGAATCTCTCAACAAATGAGCTTAAACTTTCATGAACCATCTTAACTTCCATCAAGCTGAGTTTCATTGAAGCTAGACTTCTGAAACTAGTATCCTCAAAGGATTTCTTTAACTCTTTGCTGACTTCATCAAAGTCTGTTAAGTTTTGTAGGATAACGTCAATCTTGTCTCTTGCTGGTCCGACTAAGTAACATTTTAGTTTAGCTATCTTCTGAGAATTACTCAAAGTCTTATATTCAGCTTCCATTACATCATTAAAACTTCTGATCCATTTGTCAAAATCTATTTCTGGATTACCATCATAGGGTTCGACTCGTATGTAATCTGAAAGTGATTCTAAAACACATACAGTTGCCATCTGTGGAGGTCCAAAGCTTAAGTGCCGGTCGTCTTCTGTTTCGTCTTTGTCCATGTTTAACATTCCTGGCTTTTTAAACTTAGCTAACCTATCGATCTTACATCGTTTATTTTTTACAATTCGGATCTGTGTGCATCCGTACCAGCCTTCACATTTTACTCGTAATTCCGTAGCTGCACTCTGTTTTACTTTCATTGGTTGATCCTGAGTTCTAGCTTCTTTGGGTATTAAATCAGCACCTTCAAGTTCCAATATTGTTTCAATTTTGTTACCTTTGTTTGGGTTGATTGAGTGGTACTCTGATCCTTGGTTTCTTTGGTATGGTTCACGTCCGTAATTTCTTTGGTATGGTTCACGTCCGTAATCATTACGTCCGTAATCATTTCTTTGTACTACCCATTCACGAGTACTGTAAAAATCTTCTGGATTTCCATCAGGGTCTCGGATGGCTTCTTCGATTGCCGTTAAGAGTAGTAATGGGATGGTAATAACGCCAAAAAGGGGAGGAGCCTATTTTTCCCTTTCCCCGATTTTTGCGCATCTGTTCTGTTCTCTGATTGGTTCTTTCAAAAAAGGAGGGGCGAGATTTTATTGGTTGAATTTTATGCATATTTTTTTTTTCAAATTATTTTTTTTTTAAATTATTTTTAAAATTTTAAAAATTTTTCAAAAAATTTAAATTTTTTCAAAAAGTCATTTTTAGTATTTTTTTGTCGAAACATTTTTTTTGAAATCTTTTTTTCCTTTCAGATTTTTTTTTTAAAAATTTTTTTTTTTAAAATTTAAATTTTTTAAAAATGAAAAAACTCGATTCATATATCAATCGACTCGTCTCATTTCCCTCTTTAAATCCCCCCAGGTCTAAAAAATAGCTCGTCAACATTTTTATTAAAAATTAATAAAACAAGTAAATAAAATTAAAAAGATTAGCAAAAAAAAAAAAGTTTTCAGAAAAAATGATTTAAAAAAGAAAATGATTTGATTGTAAGTTTAAAAAGTTTTACAATAAAGTTTTGTGAAGGGGAAATTACAGTAAATATTTTATTGTGTTGTAGCTTCTATTTTTTTTTTATTTTAACTTTAGTTTTTCCAATAAAGTATTATCCCTCTTGAAAAATTAAAAAACTTTATTAAATTCTACAACTTTTAAAAATATTTGTCAATGAAAAATTGTTTAATGGATTCCCGCCAAAAAGAAAAAAGACAACACAGCGTACCATTTTTTTTTTTTTAATGGCATTGCGGAGGCGGCGCAAAAAATGTCCAATCGATTCTCTTTTTCTAACGCTAAAAAAGACAGCACAACATGCCATCGGATTTTTGAGGTCATCGCGGAGGTGCCGACGAAAGAAAAAGAAGACCCGCATGTATTTAATTAGTCGCTTTTTTCTTTTATGATCACTGTGTCATTTCTTTAAACAATTTAACATCGCTTTTTCCTTTTTTCTATTTCAATTTTTATTTTTTCAGAATTAAATAATGGCTCAACAAGTCAAAGCTAAAGCTAAAGTTAATGATAAATCACTATCCTCTCGTGAAACTATTTTAGCATTTAAAAAAGATGTTTACACTGATCTTGGTCCTATTGTGAATGCATTTCGGGCGTATTGGTATCATACAACTTCTGATACCAATAATCATAAAACACGTGATTTAAAAATTGAAGTAAGTCATCTTCGGCAACAAAACGATAATTAAACTTAATTATACTATTTATAGAAGAAAATGCTCGCTTATTTGGTTTCAATGATTCAAAATATTCCAATCCCTGAAGCTAATTCCTTATTAATCCATCAATCAGCGGAAATAATTACTGTATTTATATCAAAAGATGATGGTACTTTACTTAATGATGAAGAACAAATCAAAAAATTCTGTGATCTTGTTTTTGAAAGAGAAGGCAAAGTACTATGTGGTCTTCTATATGCTGAAAACAATCATGTTCCAATTTTTTACTCCACAGAAGAACGGCAAACAATGTTTTTGAATATTATAAGATGGAATTCAGGAAGTTATGGTATGGCTACAAAAATGAATGTTTTCTGTCGTCAAGGAACGCTGTTTTGTGTAATTTGCAAAACAAGCTATCGCAACAAAGGTAGCCATCCAAATCGCTGTTGGCAGAAATGCAATTCCTGTTTTGAATCAGGCCCTGAATACCCCTGTCAACAAGAATTAGCTGATGGCACTTGGATTAAATGCGACCAATGCAATCTCGATTTCAAAAGTGTCCGATGCCATCAAAATCATCTTAAAACTGCCTGTAAACGTCAAAAAAGATGTAAACTCTGTCATGCTACTTATCAACTTGGACACGGAGAAATGAATCATATTTGTGGAAATAAATATTGCTATCAATGTCATCAACATCATCCTCCTAATGATCGTGCTCGTGGTCAGCATTACTGTTATATAAGAAAAGCTAAGATTCATCCTGATGATTTCCTTAGGGTACTGTATGTTTTTTACGACATCGAAACCATTCAGAAAGTGATAAAAGCAATTCCTCGTAAACGTGAGTTAAATACAAACTTATGCTTTAAAAAATTTTTAAAAATTTGATTGTTTAGGTGTGAACTCTGAAAGTGAACCTTATGCCCATGATAAAAGACCTCGTATTGAAAATACGTTTGAAGATGGAGAAGCTCCTTCTTGTTCTCATCATTCAGAAGATTCAGGTGTAACTCATCTGACAAATTTTGATCAATCTGAAGCTCCTTCTTGTTCTCATCATTCAGAAGATTCAGGTGTAACTCATCTGACAAATCTTGAACATGCTTGTCCTGAATTAGGTATTTTTTATTAAACTGTTTAAAAAATAATTTATGCAACTGCTTTAAAAAATATTTTATGCCACTGTTTTAAAAAATATTTTATGCAACTGCTTTAAAAAATATTTTATGCAACTGCTTTAAAAAATTAAAATTTTATGAATCTGTTTTAAAATAAAAAAATTTCAGGTGAACCCAGTCTTGCTTTCATGGGAGCTCAACATGAAAATGCCGATGAAAATGGAATTGTGCAACATGCTGTCAATTCAGAAGCGGGTAAAACTTTGCGAGATAGAATTATTGCTAAACATCGTGGAAAATCAAATTCACAACATGTTGCAAACTTAATGCATAGCTTAATCAGATGTAGTGATTGTATTGAAGATACAGATGAAAATCGTTATTGCACTTATTGCCATCGACAAAGCACTACTTTTACTTCAATTCCTGAACATCTTCTACCTTCAACATCTGATGAAAATATTGTTTTTGATGACGATGTTACTGGTGCATTTATGAAATATTTATTAACACTTTCTCAAAGTTCCAATTATTCGTCCGTTTATCTCTATGCTCATAATGCATCTCGTTTCGACTCCCATTTGGTGTTAAAGGCCTTTACTGATAGAAATTACACGACATCTCAGTTCATTCAAAAAGGAAACTCTATCATTGAAGCTACAATTTCTTCTGGTCAAGGTATCGAAAAAGCACTTCATTTTCGCGATACGTACCGTATCATTCCGGTGGCCCTTCGGGCATTCCAAAAAACTTTTGACCTTGGTGAACTTCTTCATAAATTTGAGTAAGTTTCTAAATATATGTCTTTAACTTTTAACAAGAACACTCTTTTAGTTTTCCTCATTTTTACAATCTTGAAAAATTTTATGATAAAATACTTGATACTCTTCCTGATAAAGAATATTATGGTTATTCAAATATGAAGAAAGCAGAAAAAGCAAAATTTGATTTAAAATATGATGCTGAATGTAAAAAAATGGAGGAAAATGGTTCAAAATATTCATTACCGTTGGAGCTCAAAAAATATTGTATCCAAGATGTAAATGTGCTCTACAAAGGTTTTGTTGAATTTCGTAAAATTAAGAATGAAGTTGTTCGAGAAAAAGTTGATGAATGTATGCTTTTTTTAAACACCTGTCTTAAAAATATAGATAATTTTTTTAGTTGATGCAAAGAAGCTTCGTGGTGATCGTAGTAAAACTTTTTACGACATCTTACTCAAAGGTACAACTGTGGCTGCTTTAACTTTATATGTATACAGATTAAGATTTCTGAATACAGATAAAGTTGCTTTGATCCCGGAAACGGGATATACCGATAAAACAAATCAAAGCAAAATTGCAACTGGATATTTGGAATGGATAATGAAAAAGAATGCCCATTTTATCCAACATGCTCACAACATCGGAGAGCATAAAATTGGCAAAATTTCTGTTGATGGTTACAACATCGACACCAAAGAAATAATTCAAGTTCATGGATGTCTGTGGTGAGTGTTAATGCATACGTCTTAAAAAAAAAATATAGTTCAATATTTATTTTTTAGGCATGGTTGTCCAAGCTGTTACTTGGACCGTACAAAAGTTCTTCTTGATGGTAAAACAGCTGGCGATTTTTATGCATCAACTGTTGAAAAGGCAAAACGTTTGGATAAAGCAATTGAAGATGATCCAAATTATTCAAAAGTTGTTGTTGTATGGGAATGTCAAATAAGAAAAGAAATGAATAAAGATAAAGACATGTTTGATTTCATTAATGCTACCGAAGATGTTTCAAATATTGATCTTCGTAAAGTAAGTTTTTAGTAGCATTTTTTAATTGCTATGTTTAATAATGAAATTTAGACTTTATCCGGTGGCAGGACGGGTCCATTGCGGATGCAAGCAAAGTATACCCCTGGAGAGCATAAAATTAGTTATTACGATATTTGCAGTTTATACCCGTAAGCTTATTAAAGATGTTTAATTAATAATGATAAAAATAATTTTCAGATACATTAATTTTACAACAAAATATCCTGTGGGGCATCCCGAAATTCTTCACGATGTCCCTGTCTACACAAATCCTACTGAAATTCCAGAATTTGCTATTATAAAATGTAAAGTCTTGGCTCCAAAAAACATGGAACTTCCAGTGCTACCAATGAAATTCCGGAGCCAGCTCATTTTCCCTATTTGTGGTATGTCTAAACCTTTTTCCTCAGAGTTTTTATGCAATTGCTTTAAAAAATAATTTATGCAACTGTATAAAAAAATAATTTATGCAACTGTATAAAAAAATAATTTATGCAACTGTATAAAAAAATAATTTATGCAACTGTATAAAAAAATAATTTATGCAATTGTTTAAAAAATATTTATCCCACTGTTTTAAAAATATTTTATGCTACTGGTTAAAAAAACATGTCTTAAATTTTAGGAAAATGCCCAGAATTATATTATGATAAGAATGAAGGTGAAAAATCGTGCCCTCATAATGATGCAGGTCGAGAATTTGTAACTACTGTCACGAGTCAGGAACTCTTATATGCCATGCATCAAGGTTATGAACTCAAAAAAATTTATCATGTCCTTCAATATAAAGAAGGTTCTGATTCCATCTTCAAAGACTACGTCAGATGTTTTTTAAAGATGAAAGAAAGTTTTTTTTTTCGATTAATATTTTTCTTAGTAATAATCGTATATTTTTTTAGGTTGAAGCTTCAGAACCTCCGTCAAGTTATTCATCTCTTGAAGGTCGTAAAAAATTTGAAGATCTGTATCAAGATATTTACGATATAAAGTTGGACGAGTGCAGATCAAATCCTGGCAGACGTTTCATCGCCAAACTTTTTCTTAACAGGTAAACTTAAAAATAAAAACGTTTTGAAAATAATCATGACCTACTTTTAAAGTTTGTGGGGAAGATTTGCGCTCTCTGTGCATGAAGAAAAGAAGATTGTTTCGAAAGAAGAATATTATTCTTATGTTCGTGATCCTACAATATTCGATCTTTCATCATATTATTTATCTGATGGCACTAAAATGATTCGTTTTAAACGGGATCAAAATTATTGCACAGCAAGAAATGTCAATATCATGCTGTCTTTATGGACCACTGCAGCAGGTTTGTTTTAAAGTTTCTAACGCGATAAAAACATTTTATTTTTAGCAAAGCTGCATTTATACAAGTTCATGAAACTTATTCAAAGTTTTCGAGGTTGCCACATCTTATATACAGGTTAGTCTCTATTGTTTTGAGCATTAAATTTAATGCCATTAATTGCAGATACTGATTCAATTATTTATTTTCATCCCTGGAATTTTAATCCTCTAGAAGATGGTGAACTTTTAGGGGAAATGACGAATGAAATTGGTGAAGATAAAGAAATTATTAGCTATGCATCAGGTGGTGCTAAACAAGTAAGTAATTGTGTCATTTTTGCTCATTTAAACAAAAGAAAACAAAAAATATAAAAAATTTTTTAGTATCATCTTGAACTTATTGACAAAGAGGGAGTCAAAAGCACCTCCACAAAAATACGGGGAATTGTTTCAAACGCGGAAACAGAAAGAAAAATAACCCGGAAAACTTTTAAGTATAACCCCTCAAAATCAGTGATACTTCAAAATACATCGATTGGACCTTCACATGATTTAACAGTTTTAACAAGAAAATCAACAAAAATTTATCGAACTGGTATGTCTTATTTTTAAACATTGGCATAAAAAATGTTTTTTAAACATTTGCATAAAAAATTTTAAACATTTGCATAAAAAATTTTATACATTTGCATTAAAAATTTTATACATTGGCATTAAAAATTTTTAAACATGTTTTATTTTTTAGTTTGTAAGAAGGGTATCATAGCTGGCCAAAAAGTATTTCCTTATGGGTGGAAATTTGGTAAACCTGTTTATCGTACAAATATAGATGCTACAACTGATAGCGTTAGTGTTCGACCATTTGTATTTAATTATAATTTTACCGGTTCTTCTCGTAATGTTTAATTGTTTATATATATTGTTAAATATTATTGTTTTTCCCCGTGTTATTTTTTTATCGTGCAAATTCTTTTAAAATAATAAATTAAAAAAATATATTTTTATTCGTAATAAAAGTTTAGCATAAAGTTTTCATCAAAATAATAATAATAAGTTTAGCAAAAAAGAAAGATTTCAGAAAAATAATTTAAAAAAAAAAGAATTAAAAAAAGCAACAAATGATTAAAAACATTTTCAGTAACAATATTTTTTTATAGAAAAATATTTTTAAAAATTTAGAACAAACGCATAATCCAATTCATGAATGAAATGAAGGCGAAGGTGAAAAGAGATGCAGCAATAATTTTAAGAATACGTTCATCACGTTGATGGAAGCGGATCAAAACATGGAAGACAGAAGGCTCAACAACTTTAACTGGAACTGGTGGATGAGTTGGAATGTCAACGGTAACGGGACGAAGTGGGGCATTAGTAACGGTGTCTTCATAAATTGTACCAAGTTCAGGAGCTTTTGAATGGGTTTTAAGAATAATGGGACGAGACATTGAAGCTGGAGTAGATTTTTTCTTCTTAAAATTAAAAAAAATTATAAAAAATTCAAGAGAAAAAATTTTTTAGAGAAACTTACAAGTGAAAAAGGAAAAGGCATACTTCAAATCCAAAAAATTGGAAGAATGAAAATATTTTTGCGCAAGCTTTGATTTTTGTTTTTCATTTTTGATTAAAGTTATAGATATGTAACACATGTTTATAAAATAAACAAAAAAGATTTTATTTTTGTTTAAATTCTAGCATAATATGCCCATTGGCTGTTTCACATACGATCGGATCTCCTTTAGTGTCTTTAAGTTCCAGATTAATCATATTCAACTGGGTTCGATTTAATCGTAAAAAATTTGGCTTAGCTGCGTAAAAATTCAATGGGTCATCTCCTTTTGTTAGAGAAATGATTGCGATTACCCCGTCTCTTTTTTCTCCATAATAAATTGGACAAAAAAGATCAGCGATATGTAAGCAAATGTGCGTAAAAAAAGGATGGGTCGAAGGTTTTTTTGGCGCCATTGTATTGTTTTTAATAATCGCCCATTCCCCCGGAAAACCAAGATAATGCGCAAATCCTTTTGAAAGATGGACGGCACGCACATGCCGGTCATCAAAATTGATCGTATATTTGCCATTTGACGGATTAAGTAAAAATTGAATCGAAGCGTGCGCATGGCGCGTAAAATGATTTAAAGTGACAGGCAACTCAGGATCATAATAAAATGCATCTTTAAGATTTTTAAAAACAATATAATTTTTTAATCCCCTTTCATGGGGTACATCTGTTGGAAAAGTGACAACCATTCGTTGATCGTCATTTATTTCTGGTTGTTTTAAAGGTGGACTTAAGGGAAGCAATGAAGGAGGAGGAACAGGCGGCGGCGTTTCGGGTCTGTTGTCATTTTCTTCTGTTTTGCGCGGAACATCCATTGGCAGTAATGAAGGAGGCGGCGTTACACTTTTTTTGCGTTGTTTTTCCTTTTTTGGAGGGGCGTATGTCATTTCTTCAAACAAATCAGTATCCCTTTTTTCCTTTTCTTCTTTTTTATTTTTTTCAGTGGACTTATATTCTGGCAAAATAATTTTTTCGGAGGGGGTGTATTCGGGCAAAGTACTTTTTTCAACAGAAACTTTAGCTTTTTTTATTATAGTTTCATGACTCGATTTATCAAAAGTATCATTAAAAGTAATTTCATTAAATAGATCATTTCTTTTTGCTCTTTCTCCAGGGAACATTTCTTCAATTATGGTTTCGATTTGAGCAATAGGGAAATTTGTTTCGGGAGTTAAAACTGATTTGTAACCATTTGTGTAAATTATGGTAATTTTTTCATTCATCAAAGACCAATTTTTTTCGAGGGAAAATTCTTTTAATGCACAAAACCAGTTATCCCCAACAAATTTCATGCCTCCGTCAAGTTGAATACTAATTTTATTAGTTTTATTGAGCGTAAAAGGGATTGCAACGTGCTCCATCAAAAAATATATATATATATTATGAAAATATTTCTCATTTAAAAAAGTTCAAGTAATAATCATGATTTATATATATATAAAACATGTTTTTATAATTCCAACAAAGTATTTTTGGGTTTTGATTATTTATTTTTAAAAGCATTAAAAAAGCTTACACATGAAGCATAAGAAAAAACATATGCAAAAAATACAAATAAAATTTAAAAAATAAAAGTTTAAAAAACAAAATTAAAAATAAAGTTAAATTAAAATTATTATCGTGTTGAAAAGATACGGTACAACATGTATGATATCCATGCAACCCATCCAGAAATAAAAACAATGACTTCTGCTACTGAAGGATTTGTGGGTAAAAGAGCTGTTGGAGGGGGGGCATTTACGGCATCAGGGAAACTGCAAGCCATGATTCTTGGTTTTGCTTCTTCACCAATAATGGATTGAGTTGTTTCTTCAACGGCAAGGGCACAATTAATAAATAAAAATAAGAATAAATAAAAAAGCGACTGCATTTTAAATATGCCACGAGGGGATAATGATTTAAATGGACATTGCAGTAGTCACGGTACGAGATTTGTCGAGCGCCAAAATCGAATCGAATTCACCAAAGACAACAAGTTGAAGGCCATTGGTTGGAACGGGAACATTGAAATTCAGGGAAATCATTGTGCTTCCAATTTGTTGAAGTTCAATATATTTATTATTTTGATATGCTTGAAGATCAAAGCCATAAAGACATGAATTGGCAACATATTTTTGTGTATTGATACCGTGGGTTGTTCTAGTTGCATCAAGCAAATCTTTAAAAGCTCTTCCAAATTGTTTCTTTTGCCAATTTAATTTGTAAGGATATGCAGGTGTATGACAACCATTTGTAATTAAACGCACAGATTCAAGATTAAATGGAGCAAATTCAAAAGGAGACATTCCAATGTGTCCATTAAAAGCTTTAGCATCAACTAATCCACAAAATACCCGTTTAGGTAAATAATCACTAAAGAGATTAGCATTAAAATCATAACGACCAGGAGAAATAAAGAAATTTTTCATTATATTTCGATTAAAACTATATTTGGCAACTGCATTTCCATTAAGTTTTTCTTGAATTGCAAAATTAAGTTGTGGAAGTAATAAATGTTGTTTTGCATAAAATTTGCAATCAACCAAATGATATTGATATTCAGCTTTTCCTGTTGACAATAAAGTAAAAAAGTTATTGTGAGGAGTAATTTCAATATCAATTGTCATTTCATTTAAAAGTAATGTATTTTGTCGAAAAATATCAACGTCAAGGGAACAAACAGTTTCAAAAGTTGCATCATTTTCAAAAAATGATCGTCGACCTTCAAATCCTGGACCTGACATATGTGAAAGTCCATCTTCAACATATCCACCAACTTGAAGTTCTTCTTCATTTTTAGTTGTTCCAATACATAAACGTCTACGGAGATAAGCATTATATGCAAATAAATCATTTGAGTTATAAACTTGACGTCCATTAAATGAAACTTTAAGATTTTTGATGAACGTGGAACCAAATCCATTTATAAAGCTAACTGGATCTGCAGCAGTAATTGGAACATTTTTATCTCCATCTTTTTTTGTGATACGAAAACTTGTTACTAAATAACAGCGGGAAAGATCAAGATAAGCTTGACCACTGTTTACGCGAAAATGGAGGGGCCATGTCCCAATAGGAGTCAAAGGAAGATATTCAACGCTTGCACTACTTTGATAAGCAACAATTGTAGGTTTTGCATTGAAAAAATCAATGGAATCTGGGATTTTATCGACACTTTGAGGATCAAGTCGTTGCATATTTACGCAAAAATATCTTTAAATTTTCTTTTAAGTGGAGGTTTAACAATTACAGGATCTCGAAGTGAAGATTCAGGAGTTGTTTCAAGCTTTTGAACGCTAGCTGGAACAATAACACTATGATCTTTATCTTTTAATTCCTCTGCGGGTTTTTGTTCACTCTCTGAAGGAGATTCAATTACTTTTTCAAATACTGCTTTATTATCAAAAAATGAACGAAAATCGATTTTATCAAAATCAACAGGTACTAAAAACATTAAAAAATATCAGAGTAAAAAACAAACGCAACTATACTCTATTAAAAATAAATATAATGAATGAATAATTTTACAACATATTTTTAAAAAGTTTTAAAACAATAATTATTTTTCCCGCCAAAAAAAGACGCCTAAATTTTAATTTTAAAAAATTAGATTCCCGCCAAAAAAAAAGACTTAATAAAAATTCCCTCTTTTTTAATTTGCTAAATCTTTGTCTTGAATCCATGAATTGCTCTCTTCTGGTTCTCCAATCCAATGCACAAAATGTTCAACATGACCTTTACGCTTTCTTGTTTTTAATATTTCAATTCGATATTCTGCTTCAGGATTGCTACTATCAAAATATCCTAGCTCCTGATTATAATATCTTGAATGAACTTGTTTATTTTTATCATCAACCAAATTATATACTGTAGGCTTTGAGGGTAAAACTTTTGATACTTTCCAAATACGATCGCTCCATCCGATCTGATATCCTGTTTGAAAAGTTGCCCTTTTTTGCCGTACACGCACTGTATCTCCAACGGAAAACTTTGGTTTGTCTCTTTTTGCCAATAATGAGGGAGCAAAAACTCTTTCAAAAACTGCTGTCGCATTTTCATCATTGATATCACAAGCACGCATTTTAGTTACGCGTGATTTACTTTCATTTATGCCTTTGACAATCGCGGGCAATATATTAGTATATTTTTTCGTTCCATGTTCATTTAAATATCTAAAAATAGTTTTAATATATAATTTTAACCCTCTAAAAAGTCAGCACCTGAATAAACGACCTTTAAGGGTTCTTATCATTCTTTCAACAACGGCAGCCTTTTGATCCCCATCATTTGAACTGAATTTTTTAATATTCTTTGATTTAAAATATTTTTGCATTGCAGGACTTTCAAATTCCAATCCTAAATATATTTTTTCTCAGATTTTTTATCCCACTGTTTAAAACAATATTTTTATCCCACTGTTTAAAACAATATTTTTATCCCACTGTTTAAAACAATATTTTTATCCCACTGTTTAAAACAATATTTTTATCCCACTGTTTAAAACAATATTTTTAAACCAATGCATAAAAAAATATTATATCCCGCTGTATAAAAAACACACCTCTATCACTGTATATCATTTCAGGCAAACGATCCATTTGGCTAAAGATTTTATCAAAGGCTTTTTGGACTTCTATTGTACCTTTATTTTTAACGGGTTCTGCCCAACAAAATTTAGATAAAACATCAGTGACAACTAAAATAAAAGTATTTCCAGTGTTTGAAGCTGATAATTTTTGCATATCGGCCAAGTCGCATTGTAAATTTTCTAATCGACCAAAAGCTAATGTTTTTCGACGAGGAAAATGATGTCGAATAGGTTTTTGTAAAGTATAAGTTCTTGATTTATGTAAAAAATCAATTACATTTTGTCTTGTAATTGAAGGATCTGCTTTTTTTGCTTCCCGCAATAAATTATCAATCCCAGAAAAAGCGGCAGAAGAAGTTTTAGGATCTGTGTAAAGTCTTTTTAACAAAACATCCATTTTTATGTAAAATTTTATTTAAAAATATAACACAAAATTCAAATTTGGACCGATCAACAAATGGTACAAAATTAATAAATGACAACAGTTTAAAGTTTCCACTTTTTTGTTAGCGGTAAAGAAAAAGTAGGAGCAACAACAGACTTTTTGGCGGGCTTTTTCTTTTTTGAAAGCTTTGGGGCTATTGTTTTTTTCACAGCTTTATGGTTTTTTGGCTTGGTTTGCTTTCGTTTATATTTACGAATTTTGTCGATCGGTGGAGGAGGAACCCATGTAATTGCATGTTGTCGAATTTTCTTATTATGAGTTTCAGGAAGTTTTTCATGGGCCAATTCAAAGTGCCGGTTTCTTTGAAGTAACTCTTCATTTTCGGCATTTTTCATAACAGCATTTACTGTTTGACTTAAGCCCGACTGCCCTTTTTCTTTTTCAATCAAATTATTGTATCGGGTCATTGGAAGGACAATAAGTTTTTGCATCTAAATCTTTTTTCAAACTTTATTAAAAATTGGTATTAAATTAGTAAATTTTATAATCACGGATTACTGTACATATTCACGTTTATGGAAATTTAAACCCTCTCATTTTTTGTCCCCTTTTAAAAAACCTTTTTTAGATTACACCTTTTTATTCAAAGTTTTACAGTAATGCAAAAAAGAAAATCATATATGAGAAAAAACATATTTTTTAAACATATTTTTTAAATCATTTATTTTTGAAAAAGTTGAGTGCCCATCGAGCAATACTGGAGTAAACTGTAATTGGAACTGTCTTGGAAATCTTTTTAGCTGCTTTTAAAGTTCTAGCTTTGGCTATTTTGCGGATAATTTGAGCATAATCTTTGAGTCGATTACGGTAAACAGGGGCAACAGGAAATTTATTAGTTAAAAAATGTAGGAAAACTTGTGAAATGAACATAATTTGATCAGGGGTGAGTTTGTGAATGACATTCATTGACTTCATCTTGGAAAGAGTCTTTAAAAGCTTATATTGATCCATTAGTTGAGTTTGTAAATAATTGGATTTTGATCTGGTAAAATGGAAGTGGTTAAAGCAAGAAGTGGATTTGATTTAGTATGCAAATTAATAACAAGATATCCCCACGGAAGACTTGTACTGTCATCATAAGCGCTCAAAAATTCTTTAACTTTTCCTGGAAAAAGCTGAACTCCCAAGTTGCGGATTTGGAGGCGATAAGCAGGGGATCTCATTGTAATAATATAATGGGAATTAATTCGGGGCGTTTTTAATTTGGGTAAAAAAATAGATTGAGTTAGCAAAATTGTAGTAATATTTCGGTGATGACCCTTTTTTAAAAATAGAGTGTCCAAAAACTCAGAATCCATTTCGCTAATTAAATCATCAAGGATAAGCAATAAAGGTTTTGGCAAAGAGTCAATTAAATCATCACTGGGGATTCCGAAATGTGTATTTATTTGTTTTTCCTTTAATTCATCTACATATTCATGATATTCCCCGAAGCAATAAAGGCATGAGACAATTTTAGGCAAAAACATGGATTCGCGATGTTCAATAAAGGACTTTAAAAGGGTTGTCTTCCCAGAAGACGAAGGCCCTGAGAGCATAATCGAACTCGGTGAAAAAAAACAAAAATCTTCACGATTTAAAATTATTTCAGAGCTAATATTTAAACCCGACTGCTCCATAACTATAACTCTGCTAACAAATGAAAATGAATTCATATTTATCCCTTTTTATATTATTTTTCTAAAGTAAAAATATCCCCCCTTTCTTTCAGGGATTTTCGCTACGATTTTATGTCTAAAAAAGTGCGTCATTTTGTCGCAAAAAAGGCGCGCGAAAGATCATCAAATTCTTAAAATAATGATTTATGGGTCCAAGTGTAAAAGTTTGATTTGCTGTAACAGTTGTAACCCATGCCGAAACAGGCAAAACAACATTTTCTTGAACAGGAGCACTAAAGTTGAGAGAAATCATTGTCCTGCCAATTTGTTGTATTTCAGCAAACTGATCGCTGTGACTCATTTGAAGGTTGATGCAGTTAAAGCATCAATTTTAATAATTTTGCAGTAAAAAATATACAAGGTTTAAAATAAAATATTTATAAAATATTCAAAAAAAAAGAGAGAGAGCAATAGCATCGTCATTAAAAATATTTAAATGATAAAAAAAATCAGAGGAAAGGTATTGACTTTTAATGATGACCTATTAAAAAAGAAAGACAGATAAGCATATCTCATTTTTGAGGTCATACCTTTTCTTTTTTGTTTTCTCTCTCTCTCATAAAAAAAATGTATACGGTAAAAGAAAAACAACGGTTGCGCTTTTTCGCGCAAAAGATTAGTGAAAAAAGCGGGGATTTTTTGTACAAACAAAAGGAAATTTTAAACATCTGCCAGTCGCCCTTTTGACCCTCTTTTCAATGCTTAAGATATATGAATAAAAGAAGACTTTAGAGTGAAGAAAATCGCCTTTTCGACACCAGAAAGATACACAAAAAGATACCCCAAAAGATTTTTTTATGTAATAATATTTTTCATTTAATTAATAAAAATGGGTTGTTTCTTTCTTTCTTTGACGTTGATAAAAAATTGCGGGAATATTGATTACAGCATCTTCAACAAAATGACATAAAGCTTTTTCAGCTGTTTCTTAAGAAAAAAAATTTTTGTTTTAGAATTGAACTTCAGCTTTAGCGTGGACTCTCTTTATTTTTTCTCATAATTTTTAATGTTCTTGCAGCAAAAATGAATTTTAAAAAATTTTAAAATTTATAAAATATTCAAAAAAGAGAGCAATAGCATCGTCATTAAAAATATTTAAATGATAAAAAATCTGAGGAAAAGTAGTGACTTTTTATAATGACCTATTAAAAAAGAAAGGCAGGCTTTTGTTATGCGCCATATCCCCTTTGTCTGCTGACCCTCCAATTTTGACTATTTTTTATTGATATAAATTAATAGAACGAAAAAATTCATTTAAAAGAAATACGGTAATAAAGAAAAAAAAAGAAGAAGAAAAAATGTAATTAAACAGAAAAATTAAATTAAAATATTTTATGCATCTGCTTTAAAAAAATAATTTATGCAAATGTATAAAAAAATAATTTATGCAAATGTATAAAAAAATATTTTATCCCACTGTTTTAAATTAAAAATAGTGTGTTAAAAATAAAACATAGGGTGTAATTTAAATATGCCTAACGAATGTAGCAAAAGTTCCTGTTCTTCTGGCTGCTTTAAAATATTTGTCAATGAAAAATTGTTTATCACTTTCCCGATCATTTGGATGCAAGGAAATATTTATTTTATTGTGCCACGTTTTTTGCTGAAAATGTAAATTATTTATAAAGACTAACTTTTTTAAAAACTAACTTTTGCAAACTTCAACAAAGGAGTAAAAATAATCGTTGCGGGAAGATTATGAATCTCAAATTCATAAAATTTGACTTTGAAGTTAAACGAAAGCAGCATATGACCAACATTTTTGGGTATTGAAAATGAGGGACAATCAAAACTACAAAAATGTTTTTCTTGGACACAGAAAAATTATTTTTTAAAAACTCACACAAAATGATTGATTCCATTTATTCCTTTTAAAATATCCAAAAATGAACCAAAAATGTTGCAATTTTGTATTTCAACTTTTAAAGCACCAATTTTTTCAATAAAATTAAAGCAGGTGATGGAACAATTTGCTAATTGGACTTCAAAAATGCGGTTCAATCCAATAATTCCATTAATTTTATGTAGGGCTTTCTCCATGAGGGAAATATTAAGACATTTAAAAATAAGATTATTTTCATAAATATGAGGAATGTTACCCTTTTCTTCACAAGATTTTTTACAAGTTATTGTCTAAAAGCAAAAAATAACATTATTTTCTAGAAACCATAAAAAGCTCTATACTTTATTATCCAAACTCCATTCAAGATGTGAATATTTGTTCTCAAAAATGGCATGAAAACCATTATTAACCAAAGCTAAAGCTTTTTCATCTTCTTCTTCGAGATGATTTAAAATTTCTGTTAAAATTTCTATAGGTAAATCCAAAAATTTTACAGGCATTTCAAAAATGAGTTAAAATACAAAAAATATTATTGAATGAAATTTTATGAAAAAAAGCGGAGCAAAAAAGTCTGTCTTTGCTTAATCTCTTTGATGATGCAATTTATAGAACAAACAAAAAGTTCTGTCTTTATTCTTTGTGCATATCGAAGAATATCAAACAAAAAAAAGTTATTTTGGCAAAAATATACGTATACGGTATTTTTTGCTGGCAAGATAAAGTTGTTGTTTGAGTTTAGCTTTTTCGTCTGTGTTACATGTCTTTGATAATGAAAGAATTAGTTGATGACGGATTTTTGAAAGATTTTTCTGAAAACGTCAAAAATGGCTCAAAATATTTTTAAGAGAAAGACACTTAAATTATACTTTAAAAGAATGAATAAAGGAATCCACTTCAATCGCAAAGGGGATATGGCGCATAACAATTAAGGATCGTCGGAGTGGAAAATCTTTCTTTGATGCAATAATATACCCCGCATCGGGAGGGTAAACAAATGAGGGGCAATCAAAACTACAAAAATATTTTTCATGGACACATAAATCATTATTTTTTAAAAACTTACATAAATCGATATGCGCAACTAAATAAATCAAGCAATTCACTGAATTCAACATTAATATAACATTCAGTAACACTGATTTTGTTAATAATAACAATGGATTCAATTATTTTTACAACATCTGTGTCAATAATAACATGATGAAGAGATAATTCATTTAAATCATTCCATTTTTGATATTTTTTTATGGCATTAAAGGCATTTGAAAAATATACACCAGAAATATATTTGAAAATTATATGTCGAGGAAAATGATAATAAATATATTCACTATCCGAGTAATATCCTTTAAAACGATGATTGAATTTTGATTGATCAGAGGGTATACAAACAGCTGTCTAAAATGACAACAAAAATATTAAAAAAGTTACGGTATTTTTATTTTACCTTTGTCCGATCATATTCATCAAATGTAAATGTATTAAATAAGGTACGATAACAATTTAAATGTTGTTTAGTGGTACGAGCAAAATTTAATTGATCTCCAGGATCGGGAATTGATTTCAGAATTTTAAAAATTATTTCGTTGCAAAAAATCATTTCTTTTTTTTTTAAGAAAAAAGTAAAGAACAAAAATTATTTTCTTTGTTATGTTATTTTTTAAACACAAGTTTATTGCACCTGTCAATCAAAATATTTTTCTATTGTTTTTTAAAAAAAAGATTAGCGCGCGTCTGTTTCGGCACAATATTTACATATTTTTTGGAGTGCCATAAGTTTCTCTTCTTTTTTGGACGCTAATTGAACAAATATATTTTTAAGAGGTCAGCGGCATTTTTTATTGAATCAAAAGGTGTTTTTTCTTTTTATCGGATAAAAATTTTTTCACACTAAAAAATGAAGTGCTGTTTTTCGGCAAAAAGTGTCAAAAGTTTAGTGGAGGACATTCATTAATTTTTATTTGTAACGAAAAATTATATAATTTAAATATTTTTTAGGCAAAATGGCTTATCAAATAAGCGAAAAAGAAATTGAAGAAGCCAATCAACACATGGAAAATTGGATTAATGAAGTATCACCTTTAGAAGGTGACGACGATATTGAAAATTGTAGGTTTTATAGATTATATTTAATTATTTATCCAGTTATTTTTATTAAGTTTTCGGAGATTTGAGTGCCATCGGTGATCAAGTTTTGGAAAAGGATGAACAAAATGAAAGTGATGAACAAGATAATGCGCAACTGTTGGAAAAGGATGAAAAAAATGAAAGTTGCCCAGAAGATAAAGAAAAAGGTAAATTATTGCATTAAAAAACACAAATAACTTTTCCGTTTTTACAGAAAATTCATCCCAAAATTCAACTCCAATGCCTTTTCAACTCCAAAAATCACCCCAAAATTCCACTCCATCACCATTTCAACTCCAAAAATCACCCCAAAATTCCACTCCATCACCATTTCAATCCCGAAATTCATCCCAAAATTCCACTCCAAGTCCAAGTGATAATAAAAAAAGTAAGAATTTATAAACATGTGTCTTAAAAAATATTTTATGCAAATGCATAAAAAAATATTTTATGCAAATGTTTTAAAAAACTTTTTATAGATGATCTTGGAATCGTTAAAGGAAAAAGAGACATGCTGGCCTTTGCCGCAAGATTTGACAGAAGAGATAGCAAATCGTTTTATTTCAACATAAACAAAATTAAAGAAAGACGAATCAAAAAGAAAAAAATTACTCGTTAATTTCAATTGTTTTTTAATTTAAAATGCATGGCTTTTTAATATTTAATTTAATTTAATTTATTTAAATTTAAACAATAAAATTAATCTTCGAAATCAACTTCATCGCTGTAATCTCGAGGTGTATAAACAATTTCAAATAAAATATCATCCTTGAAAAACTTTTCCATATTTTGAGATTTTGTTAATTCCAGCAATCTTACAAACATTTCATCTGCTTCCATAGGGTAAAAAAAAGAAGCTTGCATGGGAAAGGCCCCCGATACTAAATGATCACTTCTAACAATATATCTTAAAAAGTAAAAAATTTTTATGTAACTGTTAAAACAAAGAATAAGAAAGGATTACCGAAATATGCCAGTTTCATCAAGTCCTTTGTGCAATTCTACAAGAACTCTTTCAAGAGTCTTCTTAAGAGCATTAACGAGGTTTTCACCTTCATGTGTACATTTTGTAAAATCAACACCAACTAATCCTACCATGCTTCCGTCTTCATTTTCTTCCAAGATGATTCTATCGCAAAATTCAATACTGTAAAAAATAAAATATAATAGAAGTTTTCTATTTTTATATCAAAAACTTACTGTACTTTAGGCATTCTTGAAAAAAATAGGACACTCTCGAACTCAATAAATGAAACAATGAATAAAAAAGCATATTGAAAGCTTTAATCCGGGGAGTAAAATTATTGTTACAGCTATTAATTACAATTTGTTTTTCTTTTGTTTTGTGTTGTGAAAAAATGCGCGTCTGTTTTTAAAGTAAATTAAACACATATTTAGCACTTCTGTTACCTTAATCCGATGCGCATTTTTTATGGACATAGCCAAAACATTAGTGTAAAAGAAAAATCTTCATTTGCATAATTTTTTTATGCTCCGGTTTTTACTTTCTTTTTTCGCTCTTTAATTTATTTTTCTAATACATTTTTTAATGCAAATGTTTAAAACAATTTATTTTTTAGGTTTATTTATTTTTCAACTGAATTTATTTTTAAATTATTTGATATGTCTTTAAGAAAAGCATTTCGGTTAATTCAATCTAAATTCATTATAATGTTTTCCCTATGCGGAGATTGCCGTAAGGCTCAATTCAAAAGCGGAAATTTCAATATTTCCACAAATTTTGAAACCGGTATGACATCGGTAACAATTGTTCTTTGCCAAGCCTGTGTGCGCCGAAATATTGATGCTGGTGAAGTTTTGGGTAAGTGTTTAAAAATTCTTTTCCTAGGGGGATTTCGTATTTTTCAATCTCTAAAGATTTTCTTTCTTCAGATACTCGAATTCCATTAAAGGATGCAGAGAAAGAAGAAGCAGTAAGAAAAACCAATTATTCAATTGGTGAAATCAATGCGCTAAAAAATCAATGGAAGCGCCCATCAGGAATGGAAAATGAAGCCTTCGTCGATGATGATGAAGAAACTATTCGTTTCCCAACAACACCACAACAACCAAGAAAAATTGCAACATGCCCAGATGCTCCAAAAGCAAAAAAAGTTCGACAAATTATTGTTGAATCAGATGAAGAAGAAATTTAAACCCATCAAAAATTACTGTATTTATTTATTGGAAAACTTTTGATACTTTCCAAATACGTTGTCTTATTATTTACTGTAATTTCCCCTTCACAAAACTTTATTGTAAAACTTTTTAAACTTACAATCAAATCATTTTCTTTTTTAAATCATTTTTCTGAAATCTCTTTTTCCCTTGAATTTTTTAACTTTATTTTCTTGTTTAATTAATTTTCTAATAAAAGTGATGGCGATCTATTTTTTAGACCTGGGGGGATTTAAAGATGGGATTGAGACGAGTCGATTGATATATGAATCGAGTTTTTTCATTTTTAAAAAATTTAAATTTTAAAAAAAAAAATTTTTAAAAAAAAAATCTGAAAGGAAAAAAAGATTTCAAAAAAAATGTTTCGACAAAAAAATACTAAAAATGACTTTTTGAAAAAATTTAAATTTTTTGAAAAATTTTTAAAATTTTAAAAATAATTTAAAAAAAAAATAATTTGAAAAAAAAAATATGCATAAAATTCAACCAATAAAATCTCGCCCCTCCTTTTTTGAAAGAACCAATCAGAGAACAGAACAGATGCGCAAAAATCGGGGAAAGGGAAAAATAGGCTCCTCCCCTTTTTGGCGTTATTACCATCCCATTACTACTGTTAAGCGTTCGGATATAGATATAGTTGAGAGATTAGAGAAGTTTTGTAATGGAAGAGTACAACGCTCCATGGATTGCTCCAAGGCGGACAACCTCCGTAAGACAGATAAGACAGAGAGAGAGTCTGGGTCGGAAGGATTCTCCTCTAGAAGTCCTTCCAGCTTATCTTGGGCATCTTTTAGCCCCTTATGGAGTTTTTCTAACTCATTTTCATCGGTTTTCTTCCGATTTTCTAAGCGTGCATCTGTGACACACTTAAGCACAAAATTTTTATTATCTATGGCCATAGTTTGTGCATTTTTCACCTTAAATGGTGCATTCTCATCCCGGGGAATATTAAATTTTAATTCAACCGAATCCATTTTGGATTTCTTTTTAGCTTTGTAGTAACTATGGTGTAGCGGTGTTCGTTCACCTTATGTGTATTAGCAAGCTAGGGTCTTTTCCTTTATTATCATTACAATGGCATACAAGATGGAAAGAGATGGAAGGAGAGCTATGCCATGCTTGGACTGGCTGATGGACGGCAGGGGAATGAGACGGGGAAAAGCCGCGGAAAAGAGACGATGTTAGCTGTGTTTGCGCCGCTATTTATATTGCCTTAAAGGGGCGGCGCATGAGTTGTAAGCAGCTAACATTGGCATCCACTACATCGGCGACCTCGGATATGGAACGACCACGTTTCATGATTTTATTGATTGATGAAATGAATTGATCTGATTGGTTGTTGATCACCGTGCCCACTGTTGCTCGATGAAGATGACATAGCTCCAGAAAGACAGAAACAAAGTAAAAGAGAGAAATTACAAACAATAAACAATTTTAAACAATAAAAACAGTTTTTTTTAAATATAAAAACATTTTTTAAATTACTTTTGTGGGTTGTTGCATGTTGTCGAATGATATAAAATGATATGGAACAGGTGTTGAATGTTGTTGTTGCCAGCAGGGAATGACCACCTCCCTGATTAATCGATGTCCATATCGATCACAATGTTGTTGCATCCGGCTGTTTTTGTTGACTGCTTTGATATATAAGTTGTTGAAGTTCAATTGTTTGTTGTATAAGCTGATTGAAATTGTTGAAACTGCCCATTTTACTTTTTAACTGGAATCTGAGTTCTGTCGGAAGACCATCCATAAATTTGTTGACCATTAATTGTTCACGTTGTTGTTGAGTAAATCCATCTTTGTTTGGATGCTGCTTGTTGATTGCTTTTCTTACTGTAGTTGCATGGAATTTTAAATTAACTTGTTGGAAACTTGTTGCTGTATTAAATTGACGTTGTGGTGCCATACATTCACTTCTGTCTGTTTGAGTTGCTGCATCACATACTTTTGTTATTTGAACAGGTGTGGTTCTGTACGTATTTTCTTCTTTTGGATCATCAGCTGTGTGATCATGTTTTTTCCATTTTTTGATCAATTTGAAGGCTTTCATCTAAATTTTTTTTCGCGAACACGACACGATCACGAATACCTTTTTGGTTTACTGATAATAAAAATTAATAATATTTCCTTTAATTCTGAGTTTTAAAAAAAATTTGACTCTCCGGTCATAAAATATACTCCAATGGTTTTTTACCATATAAAAATTAACTCAGTAAAACATTTCCCTTTTTTTTATTACATTAATCATGTATAACCTTTAATATTTGTAAATGAAAGAGTCTAAGATAGAAACTTTGAGTTTTTATAATTGGCAACAATAATAAAAGTTGTGGACTATAAGGACGTAAAGAATCTATTAAAAAAATGAATTTAAATGAAGAAAAATCAGAAATGTGAGAAACAAGCAACTATAAATGAATTTAGGAATATTTTTCTTTTCATAAAATTTTAAATAATTAAAAAGACTTTTCTTTAAATATTTAATTAATCATATTTTCAAAAAGTAATGTGACTACAAATGATTTCATCCTGCTCGAGTACACTTTTTTATTTCGCAAAAAATTAATCCTTTTCTTAATCTGAGAGATTAATAAGAATTTAACCCAAAAATAGCACGAGATTTTGTTTATTTGTACTTTATAAATTTAATGTAATATTTGTTGTCAAGGCAACTTTTAATTTATTTTAACGTTTTATCTTGTGACAAAAATTGTACCTTTTTAAAAAGCTTTTAAAATAATCTCAAAAATGGTTTACAAAAAGTAATAAAGAAATTAAAAGAAAATATGGATTTGTTATTTTCTAAAAAGATGTTAATAACAATTTTACAGTAAAAAATGATTTTTTAAAAATAAAACTGCTATGACCCTAAAAAATTCAGTCCAACAATACTAACTTACTAATAACAAACATAAGGAGGGGTAGGACCTCCATGTAGTAACTATGGTGTAGCGGTGTTCGTTCACCTTATGTGTATTAGCAAGCTAGGGTCTTTTCCTTTATTATCATTACAATGGCATACAAGATGGAAAGAGATGGAAGGAGAGCTATGCCATGCTTGGACTGGCTGATGGACGGCAGGGGAATGAGACGGGGAAAAGCCGCGGAAAAGAGACGATGTTAGCTGTGTTTGCGCCGCTATTTATATTGCCTTAAAGGGGCGGCGCATGAGTTGTAAGCAGCTAACATTGGCATCCACTACAGCTTTGTAACAGGTTTCCTTTGAAACAAAGATTCCGGAAAGTATCTCGTAATTTTTTTTACGAGTTGGGCGATTTCTCAACGAAAATTATCGGAGTCGGAATTTAAAAGCTACTTCTGCAGGTAATATGCTTCCGTCGATAGAAGCGAGCTCCTTTAAAAATTTTAAAACCAAACTAACCTCGAGTAGAACAGGGACAAACCACTCGCTGCTACCAAATGTAAAGGTCTTGATTCTTGACGAATACTTTCCTTCACTGTTTTGTGATAAGTTGCTGTGTATCTCTTCGAAGGTTGAATGATTACAAATAATAACAGTTTATTAAACGTTTTAACAATGGAGCACAACCGGTATAACAATAATAATAAGCTCTGGGGATCAGCCAGGGTCGACGGCGACTGAGAGTTTCCCAGCGCCTTAAATACTAAATCAAATGGTAAGAGAAAGAGCCAAGGTCCTGGCATTAAAAGAGGAAGTAAAATGTTTCTCTTCTTCCTTCTTGGTCGGGAAAGGAGCTCTTGCAAGAGACTGCTGCTGACCATCAAAGACTCTTGCACACTTTGCAAGAGGCAGTTGCTTCCCATAAAAGAGTCTTGCATACTTTGCAAGAGACTGTTGCTATTTGTAAAAGAGTGTTGCATACTCTGCAAGAACCAACATTGATCAATGGAACGTGAATAGTCGTTGCATGATTGGAGTGTTCGAAGAGAGAGAGAAAATTGTTGATTGCATTGCTTTTAGTGAGCATATGGCCAGCTGGCTGCCATGATGAGTCATGATTAAAGTGAGTGGTGGCTTGCAGCTATTTGCAAAAAGGAATGATGAAATGCCACTGATCAATGATCATAATGATTGCATGATGACCGTAGTTTCACGAGATTGCGCTCAGGATACTGTAACACTGGTCGCTTCGAGCGTCTAATCCTTTACAGAACAACCCGGGGAGCCGGTAAGACTACAGCATAAACTATTATTTGTAACATATAAAGAAATTAATTAAATATACTTCATATCACATTAATGCATTTTTTGTTTCAAAACATTGTTTCTTTGATGAATACAGTTGTTTTATGTTGTATGTTTTGATATAGTTGAAAAGTCGTCAGTTGTGTTTTACATATTATGTTCATATAAAAGATTAGTTTGTAAAAAATGTGAAAATATTTAGACTGCTATGTTAAAAAAAAGACAAAAAAAGAAGATTGTGTCGCTCTTCTTGTTTTGTGGTTCATCGTTAAAATGTCTAGACAATATCCGAAAAAGATAAACTATTATACTTTAAAGAACTTTCTTTAAAGGTGCTACTTCGTTTTTTTTTCTCAAACATTGTCAATTAAAATTTGTGCAATTTTTAAGTATTGAGTTTGTGACATTTAATTAAGATTAAGAATGCGTTATTTTAATCATCAATTAACATTTTAATCACCTTTTTTCCTTAAATAATTTTAGATGTTAACAAAACAAAGTTTATTGACATTCGAAATGAAGCAGCAAACGTCGGCTAAAAAAAATAAAGGGTCGCGACCTTAGCTTTTTCTCTTTTTTATTTGATTTTTGGAAAGTCAATGAACTTTTCAACAGGGAGTTGCACTGCAGGCGCCATTCATGTATTTGGATCAATCATAGGGAGTTTATTACTTCTAAAATGCCCCTCTCACGGGCTCATTTGGCGTAAGGTTAAGCGGTTTTTCGCGTAGGATGATTTTAAACGATTAATTTTTCTATCAAACGTCTTCTAATAGTCCCCTGAACATTCCCTGAAATGTGCAAAAAATATGAAAATTCCGAAAATTCCGAAAATTTTTTTCACAGGGGGGACCAAGACAAATGTTTTTTTCACAGGGGGGACCAAGGCAAAAAAATTTCGAAATTTTTTTTTCGAAATTTTTGATTTTTTTTGTTAAAGATGGTTCATAATAGCCCCATGATAATTGACTTTTTGTTCGCTTGGATAATTCAATTCAACTCCACATTTATGTCAAAGTCTTTTACCCCAACATCAAAAAATGATATTTTTAAGTGAATTTAATGTGTTTTTGCTATTAATCTATTTTATTTGATGTTTTTTAATGTTTTTCAATGTTAATAAACATAATCGAAATACTTTTGAGCTAAAAAAATACTAAAAACAAAAATTTTTTGATGTTGGGGGTATTGTATCACACGATAATGACTAAAATGAATAGAAGTCGGGAACCAATGAATTTAAACGATTTCATTTGCTATTATTACAAAATTTAGGTAAAAACTAACAAAAATTCAGGAGCCGATTTTGAGATTTTGCTTTTTTTTAAATTATATGCTAATTTAAAAATTTGGCTATTTTTATACCATATCATCTACAAAAGAATAGAACTTGAATACAAGTGATATTGTAGTTGTTCCACTTTATTTTTATCTTATACAAATATATAATAAACAAATATTCAGGCTCCGTTTTTTGATTTAATGCTTCATTACCGATTTTCGGGATTTAAAAAAATTTATTTTCTGAAAAATCGCAAAAAATGGGTAAAATTCAATTAGATAGAACTTTCGAAATAGATAACCTGGGAATGTTTTGGTGTTCTACATATGTCAGGAACATCAATGCGAAGATCAGGAAAAGCGCGTTGACCGATTTTATCAAGTGGAATCGAAATGGCACGACAAAATCATATATTTGCACCTAATTTTAGTGAAAAAATGCGACTTTCAATTAGATAGAACTTTCGAAATAGATAACCTGGGAATGTTTTGGTGTTTTACATATGTCAGGAACATCAATGCGAAGATCAGGAAAAGCGCGTTGACCGATTTTATCATGCAGGACCGATTTGGCATCATAAAAAGTGCCAAAAAAGTGCCTTTTTGGTGATTTTTGATTTCGTAACCCCACATCCCCAAATCGACCCAGATATCATTCCAAAGCTATTTTTTGGTGTTTCTATGTTATTTGCAACCATTTAGTACCAAAAAATCCTAACCTGACATTTTTTACCAAAAAATGAGCCCGTGCTCTGTTAACCATTTTACAACAGCTGGAGTTGGATCAAAAAGATCTGCTGGGGGTCGGTCCATCAATGATGATACTAAACTTTTAATTTTTAATTATCTTTTTTCTTGAACAGACTTCATAATATTTTGCAATGACTTTTCTGTAAGACGGCTTCGACGGGACGTTTTTGTCCAAAAAAAACTAGAAAATCCGCGTTCTACCATCATGGAGCCATGGGCAATAGTCATTATTTTTTCAACTATCTTTCTGAGCTCCCCAACTTGAATATGTCCTTTTTCTTTAGCTGTTGTAAGCATGTAACGCCGAAAAACAGCCATAGATTCCGATCTTTTGGAACGATAATTGTCTCGATCATTTACAATTATATACTTGAAGGCATCACGCGTATGAATCAAGCGACTGTCTATTTTTTTCAACGGGCGGGCGTCTTTTGCACTACACGTTTGTCTCGGTTGAGAGCGCGTCGGAGTGCAAGGCAAAAATGATGCGCAGGTTCGAATCCACCTCGGGTAAAAAAATGAGAAAATGCTCAAATTTTAATTTAAAAAATATTGTAAACATAATACAATAAATAAAAAATTTATAAATCGTGATTTTAGTGTAAAAAAATATCATGATGTTACAGAAAAAGTTCTTGTCTTACTGTAATTTCTTATGAAGTACAAAATTAATTATGGTCTAAAACCAAATGTTTCAAATTATTATGTATTATAAATTAAGTTAAGTCTTGTTTTATTGTTTATCAGGGTTAGGATTTTATTAATTAATTAATTTTAATTATTAATTAATTATTTTATACTGTATATTGTATTTTTCTTTTTTTACCATGTGTATTTCCTTTTATATTGTCTCAATCTAAAAATTTTTGTTTTTATTGTAATTTTACTAATTTTTTTTATTCATTGTTTTTTATTTTTTCTTTATTGTCTCACTTACTCACTCTGTGATTTTTATCATATTTGAGTGTTATATTCGTTTGAATAAATATAAAAAAAAAATTTAAAAAAAAAAAATAAATAAATAAAAAATTTATAAATCGTGATTTTAGTGTAAAAAAATATCATGATGTTACAGAATGTCTTACTGTTATTGTTTTCCAGTTACAATTTTTTTATTATTACTAAATTAAAAGATGTTTTCTTTTTTTCTTGTCTTTTTTTAAGCAATAAAAAATCTTTATGGCTGACTCAATATAACCAGGTTTAACGTCATATTGAATCAGCCAAAAAATGTTTATAAACTTCACAAGTTGTCAGTGATTAATTATCCTTTAAATTGTTCCATTCTATTCCATTCTTGGCTATCGTATTAACATTTGCATTTTTTCAAAATTTGCAGAAAACTGAAGCTAAACAGACACCTATAACTGTTCAATAAATTTTATGGAATTATGTCTTTTATTTTTTAAGGATGGACAAGGGGGCCCTGGCTGGCCCTGACGCCGTCGCCCGCACAATGAAAAAGAATGTAAAAAGTGAGTGCGGTGTTACGCACGCTTTACATTCTTTTTCATTGTGCGGGCGACGGCGTCAGGGCCAGCCAGGGCCCCCTTGTCCATCCTTATTATTTTTTAAACCTGTTTATTGAGATTTTGAATTTTTCTGGTGCTGCTGCTCTTTATCCTTGTTCAAAGAATTATCAAATAAACGCGCAACTATGGGACGTTTGTTGTAACATTCGAGAATTCTGCAGCACAATTTTTTTGTAAGCCTGACCGAAGTTAGTTCAGAAAAGTCAAAATACATAAAAATAACAAAATTCACTCAAAAGTAGTGTTTTTCTAGTACAACATCACTGAAAACTTTTTTTGGTTTAATTATAACTTATTTTAATGAAGGGAGAAAAAAAGATTCATTTTTTAGAATTTAAAATTTTCAAAAACTGATTTGTTAATTTTTGAGGTCGAAATCGCTCACAAAGTGTTGAAACAGTGACATTTACAACAAAAAATGTTTTATTGAAAATAATACTGATTTTTCACCATGGTTTCAACTTGGCGGATGATTTTTCACCATGTACTGATCCCAGAATGCTGAAACACTGCCCAAAAATTTAAACGAGCTATATTTTATCCCAAAATATCAAAAAAGTGATATCTTTCAATTAATAATATTAAGATATTATCTTTGAAAATTGAAAAAAATAGACAATCTTGAACAATTCATTGGTGTATACTTTTTTTAAATGATTCACAGTATTTCCGATAAAAAATTAATCTATTAGTTTTTTTGATCTTTTAAATCACAACGTTAAAAAATGTGTTTAAATTAATTTTGCAAAACATTCATTGAAATTTTATATTAATATAATTAATTTAGCTTGTGATGAATAAGTTTTGTCTTCTAATTTCTTAACAAAACTTTTAAATATTACTTTAATCACAATTATTTGAATTTGAGTGCAATTAAATAAACTATTAATCAACGTTTTCTTTTGTTCACATACGTAAAATTAAGCCAAAAAATAGTACTTTTTTACTTTAGTGGGCAAATATAAAAAGCAACCTTTCATTCCACCAATTTTGAATTAAAACTCACTGTTTTTTATGCAAATTTATGGTAAAAAAATATTTGCCCACAAAAGTAAAGAAGACCCCAAAAAATTAGAACATAATATGTTCTAATATTATGCTTACTTAGAGAGTTTTAAACCGTTTTTTGATGATTTAAAAAGTAGTAATATTGTAATTTATAGTGATATACAGATCCGACGGGTCCCCTAGTTTTCTTTGTAAAAAGGTAACAATAAAGAACTAATCAATATCATCTATTGTTTATAGAAAATCAATGTGCATTGAATCTATCTTTGTTGTTGAAATGCATAAAGAGATTTAATATAACGAATTTTTTCATTGTTAAAGATTAAAATAAATGTTGTTAAAGAATGTAATATTTCTTTTTTTAAGAAGGCAACAAGTCATAACAATCAACAATTTTTGTAAAATTTGTGAGATGGCAATTGAAAAAAAAACCCCTTTATCAATTCTTATTAATTTTTTGATTAAATGTTTTGATTTTATAATTATGTCACGTCAAACTTGGGCAGGGGGTGCGCGGATTTCCCAAAAAAACCGCGACCCTTTTTGACCACATGTACCTGTGGTATTGTTTCAAAAAATTTTTGATTATGTTTAAGCATAATATTAGAACATATTATGTTCTAATTTTTTGGGGTCTTCTTTACTTTTGTGGGCAAATATTTTTTTACCATAAATTTGCATAAAAAACAGTGAGTTTTAATTCAAAATTGGTGGAATGAAAGGTTGCTTTTTATATTTGCCCACTAAAGTAAAAAAGTACTATTTTTTGGCTTAATTTTACGTATGTGAACAAAAGAAAACGTTGATTAATAGTTTATTTAATTGCACTCAAATTCAAATAATTGTGATTAAAGTAATATTTAAAAGTTTTGTTAAGAAATTAGAAGACAAAACTTATTCATCACAAGCTAAATTAATTATATTAATATAAAATTTCAATGAATGTTTTGCAAAATTAATTTAAACACATTTTTTAACGTTGTGATTTAAAAGATCAAAAAAACTAATAGATTAATTTTTTATCGGAAATACTGTGAATCATTTAAAAAAAGTATACACCAATGAATTGTTCAAGATTGTCTATTTTTTTCAATTTTCAAAGATAATATCTTAATATTATTAATTGAAAGATATCACTTTTTTGATATTTTGGGATAAAATATAGCTCGTTTAAATTTTTGGGCAGTGTTTCAGCATTCTGGGATCAGTACATGGTGAAAAATCATCCGCCAAGTTGAAACCATGGTGAAAAATCAGTATTATTTTCAATAAAACATTTTTTGTTGTAAATGTCACTGTTTCAACACTTTGTGAGCGATTTCGACCTCAAAAATTAACAAATCAGTTTTTGAAAATTTTAAATTCTAAAAAATGAATCTTTTTTTCTCCCTTCATTAAAATAAGTTATAATTAAACCAAAAAAAGTTTTCAGTGATGTTGTACTAGAAAAACACTACTTTTGAGTGAATTTTGTTATTTTTATGTATTTTGACTTTTCTGAACTAACTTCGGTCAGGCTTACAAAAAAATTGTGCTGCAGAATTCTCGAATGTTACAACAAACGTCCCATAGTTGCGCGTTTATTTGATAATTCTTTGAACAAGGATAAAGAGCAGCAGCACCAGAAAAATTCAAAATCTCAATAAACAGGTTTAAAAAATAATAAGGATGGACAAGGGGGCCCTGGCTGGCCCTGACGCCGTCGCCCGCACAATGAAAAAGAATGTAAAGCGTGCGTAACACCGCACTCACTTTTTACATTCTTTTTCATTGTGCGGGCGACGGCGTCAGGGCCAGCCAGGGCCCCCTTGTCCATCCTTAAAAAATAAAAGACATAATTCCATAAAATTTATTGAACAGTTATAGGTGTCTGTTTAGCTTCAGTTTTCTGCAAATTTTGAAAAAATGCAAATGTTAATACGATAGCCAAGAATGGAATAGAATGGAACAATTTAAAGGATAATTAATCACTGACAACTTGTGAAGTTTATAAACATTTTTTGGCTGATTCAATATGACGTTAAACCTGGTTATATTGAGTCAGCCATAAAGATTTTTTATTGCTTAAAAAAAGACAAGAAAAAAAGAAAACATCTTTTAATTTAGTAATAATAAAAAAATTGTAACTGGAAAACAATAACAGTAAGACATTCTGTAACATCATGATATTTTTTTACACTAAAATCACGATTTATAAATTTTTTATTTATTTATTTTTTTTTTTTAAATTTTTTTTTTATATTTATTCAAACGAATATAACACTCAAATATGATAAAAATCACAGAGTGAGTAAGTGAGACAATAAAGAAAAAATAAAAAACAATGAATAAAAAAAATTAGTAAAATTACAATAAAAACAAAAATTTTTAGATTGAGACAATATAAAAGGAAATACACATGGTAAAAAAAGAAAAATACAATATACAGTATAAAATAATTAATTAATAATTAAAATTAATTAATTAATAAAATCCTAACCCTGATAAACAATAAAACAAGACTTAACTTAATTTATAATACATAATAATTTGAAACATTTGGTTTTAGACCATAATTAATTTTGTACTTCATAAGAAATTACAGTAAGACAAGAACTTTTTCTGTAACATCATGATATTTTTTTACACTAAAATCACGATTTATAAATTTTTTATTTATTGTATTATGTTTACAATATTTTTTAAATTAAAATTTGAGCATTTTCTCATTTTTTTACCCGAGGTGGATTCGAACCTGCGCATCATTTTTGCCTTGCACTCCGACGCGCTCTCAACCGAGACAAACGTGTAGTGCAAAAGACGCCCGCCCGTTGAAAAAAATAGACAGTCGCTTGATTCATACGCGTGATGCCTTCAAGTATATAATTGTAAATGATCGAGACAATTATCGTTCCAAAAGATCGGAATCTATGGCTGTTTTTCGGCGTTACATGCTTACAACAGCTAAAGAAAAAGGACATATTCAAGTTGGGGAGCTCAGAAAGATAGTTGAAAAAATAATGACTATTGCCCATGGCTCCATGATGGTAGAACGCGGATTTTCTAGTTTTTTTTGGACAAAAACGTCCCGTCGAAGCCGTCTTACAGAAAAGTCATTGCAAAATATTATGAAGTCTGTTCAAGAAAAAAGATAATTAAAAATTAAAAGTTTAGTATCATCATTGATGGACCGACCCCCAGCAGATCTTTTTGATCCAACTCCAGCTGTTGTAAAATGGTTAACAGAGGGGCATTTTAGAAGTAATAAACTCCCTATGATTGATCCAAATACATGAATGGCGCCTGCAGTGCAACTCCCTGTTGAAAAGTTCATTGACTTTCCAAAAATCAAATAAAAAAGAGAAAAAGCTAAGGTCGCGACCCTTTATTTTTTTTAGCCGACGTTTGCTGCTTCATTTCGAATGTCAATAAACTTTGTTTTGTTAACATCTAAAATTATTTAAGGAAAAAAGGTGATTAAAATGTTAATTGATGATTAAAATAACGCATTCTTAATCTTAATTAAATGTCACAAACTCAATACTTAAAAATTGCACAAATTTTAATTGACAATGTTTGAGAAAAAAAAACGAAGTAGCACCTTTAAAGAAAGTTCTTTAAAGTATAATAGTTTATCTTTTTCGGATATTGTCTAGACATTTTAACGATGAACCACAAAACAAGAAGAGCGACACAATCTTCTTTTTTTGTCTTTTTTTTAACATAGCAGTCTAAATATTTTCACATTTTTTACAAACTAATCTTTTATATGAACATAATATGTAAAACACAACTGACGACTTTTCAACTATATCAAAACATACAACATAAAACAACTGTATTCATCAAAGAAACAATGTTTTGAAACAAAAAATGCATTAATGTGATATGAAGTATATTTAATTAATTTCTTTATATGTTACAAATAATAGTTTATGCTGTAGTCTTACCGGCTCCCCGGGTTGTTCTATTGTAGTCTTACCGGCTCCCCGGGTTGTATGGGGTCTGGGTAAAACCCGGTTCGGTAGAGTAAAACCCGGTTCGATACAGGATTTAGAAAATTTTTTTTTGTAGGGCTTACTTAGGAGTCAAAAATCGAAAAAACATGTATTTTTTGAGTTTTCCACCCTTTGTCCTAGGGGAAATTTTTTTAAATGTCATATTCGGAATCAGCATAAAAAATAACATCTAGTAGCTCTGATTATTACAGGATAAATTAAAATTTTATTTTTCATACTGTAACGAAAAAATGTCAAAGAAAAAAAAGGAAAAATGTTTGTTAGATGCCTTTTTGTGGCATATGTGCTTTAAAAGAAGAAAGTTTTTTTTTGTAATCTCAGACAAAAAAAAGAACATCTGTCTTGATAATTTTGCTTAGGCTTTTTTTTTTTTTATTCGAACATCCATTCAGGATCGTATCCAAAAATTGAAAAACTGATAAGCTTGTTGGGGTTTCTTGAAGGACGTGCTTTGGAAGAAGTTGAAGGATTCATAGTAGCTGCAGAAAATTATGATACAATTGTTGATACAATTCAAAATCGATTTGGAAATAGAACATTGATTATTATGGAATTACAAGAAAAGCTACGAGGAATTGAAACTGCAAAGACCAATCCTGAAAGTCTCAGAAGCACAATTAATTTTATATGTAACATGTGCCGACAACTTGAAAATCTTGGTGTGGATATTGATAATGAAGCAACAAAATTAGATATTATAAGTAAATTACCTCATCGTAAAAAACAAGAACTTAAATGGTGGCTTATTTCTGAACAGGAAAAAACAACAGTATCAGAATTGATGGAAAAAATGAAAAGATTGGCATTAAAAGCTGAATTAGCTCCAAGCCATGAACCAAGGTCGTCAACAAATTTTCAACCGCGTAGATTTGATTCAAATGGCACATATTCAAATTTTAATCAACGTAATACTCGATTTGATTCAAATCCTTTATCTCCTAATTCTCAGCCAGTTAAAAGCCGATTTGATTCAAATGATGCAAATTTTAACTTCCAACCAAATGATGCCAAATTTATTTCAAATCAGAAATCCTCCAATTTTGAACCACTTCAAGATCGATTTTCTTCAAATAATTCGGGGAAATCAAGTAATGAAAAAAATGAATGTAGCTTTGTGATGGTGATCGTTGGCAAGGAAATTGTGATAAATTTATTACACCAGCTGAAAAACTGAAACAACTTCGATTAAAGAATTATTGTACAAAATGTTCAAGATATCATGACACAAAGAATTGCTTCTCCAAAATTATTTGCTGTAGTTGTGATGGTGATCATTATGCATTTTTATGCAAAGAAGGTTTCAACAGATCTACTGCTTTTATTAATGTTGAAAAGAAAAAAGGAATGTTACTTACAAAAGATGTTACCATTATTAACCCTGTTACAAAAAAAACAACTGAAACAGTAGTTATCTTGGAAAAAAAAAATTCTGTTTGTCCTCCAGTTAATAATGTGGCGGCAATCCCTGTGGAAGCACAAACCATTGGATTTACTCCGTTAGCTTTACAATAAGTCATTAAAGTATTATAGAAAAAAGTTTTTCCAACTCCACCACTTCCAATCAAAGAATAAAATCCACCTTTTTTATTTAAAATTGCATTCCAAATTTCATCAAATGCTAATTTTTGTTCGGGATTTAATTGCCCTCTTTAATATTCAGCATATTCTTTTTGTGAAACTTGTTTATCTATCCTCCATCAGTTTCATTATAATCATTATCAAAATCATCTGATTCACAGATATCTTCAAAATCTTTTTCAACTTTAAAACCAAGGGTTCGGCAATTTGTTCCCATTGTTCGAAAAACAAATTCCAAATACCGTAACCCGGTTTGATATCTTTTTTCTCGATCTTGTCCTGGCAAATCAAAAATGTCATCTAAAAATTTCTTTAAAAATGCATCTGGATTTGCTGGATTATTAAAAGCAATAACCATAGCAAAGAAAAATCTTTTTTGCTTCATGCTTCTCATTTCTGTAAATGCTTTTTGAATTGCATTCATGTGAAGTTCATCACTTTCCCAAAATTGGAAATTGTCATGGACAGAGTTTCCCACTAACACTTTCATCACAAAAGGGAAAAGTACATGAAACGAAAACAAAAATTTATACTGCATTTAATACAATATCGCCTGGAGGCGGGGAGTGCCTTACGGATAAGTCGATTGAAAAATGGAGATCACCAACTACAAAAATCCAAAAACGCTCCAACTACGAAACCTATCCAACGAAACTTAAATTAAATCAAATGGAAAGAGAATGTCTTGGACACACTTTGCTATCACAACAAATTCAATAAACCATTTGTAAATAATAAAATATATTCTAAAAAAATTCCGTTGTGGCAACACAAAAAAAATTATTATTTAATTATTTATTTTTTGCAATATTTTAAATATGATGATAAATTTCATTGTTGAGATTTTACATTGTTACAAACAAAAGCTACATTTTTGATTGAAAACATTCTTTTAAAACATTTATATTTATCTTTAACAATGAAAAAATTCTTTATATTAAATCTCTTTATGCATTTCAACAACAAAGATAGATTCAATTGATTTTCTATAAACAATAGATGATATTGATTAGTTCTTTATTGTTACCTTTTTACAAAGAAAATTGAAATGTGATAGGGATAATAAAAGATTTGAGCATGTTTTGTTTTCTGTTAGAATTTTTTTAAATCTATATAATTAGATTTTTTTGAGTCCTTTGAAGAATTTGGGATTATCAGAAGCAGACTTTTTTCTACATCTGATAAAATTAAAAAAATTGAGAACTATTGAGCACAATGGTGCACATTTCTGTTTATAATGCATTGATACAATGTTAGTTTTTTGATACAAAGCTATTGTAAATTTTTTTTTATGGGAGAAGGCGCATGCTTGCAAGCACTGTATGCGAGGTTCAATCCACGCCGGGTGAAAAAAAAATATTTTAATTCAAATTAAACAAAAAATGATTGTATTTTATGATTTTATCTAAATTGGGATAATAAAAAATTTATTTGTAATAAAATAAAGCATTAAAAATTATAAATATCAAAATGTAATAACAAATAAATTTAAAATTAAACTATAACTAGCGACCATCGAAAAAAAATTTTTCGATTTTGTTATGAATTTTGATATAAATATATACAAGCGAAGATTTGTTATGAATTTTGATATAAATATATACAAGCGAAGATTTGTTATGAATTTTGATATAAATATATACAAGCGAAGATTTGTTATGAATTTTGATATAAATATATATACCGGCTTTAGCCGGTGCTTCTTAAAAATCACAAACTTAAAAAAACAGTTTTTTGTAAAAATTTTAATCAATCATGATAACAAACTAATTATTTTTAATTACAATTGACACAATTTCAACTTTTTCATTAAAATTATTTTAACATTTTTAATTTTTGGTTGACACTTGGTCGGCTACAGTAGCCTTAAGCCCGTCCACTACGTCAAAGTGGTCAACCTCGAACGGGTACCCCATATTTTGGCAGGGGGCGGGCCGTTGATTACTTCTAATATGATATATCCTGTTTTGTCTAATTTTGAGTGCTTTAATTTTTTACATTTTTGTTTTATGCTTTATTTTTTGCCCAATTCTAATAATTCTTTGTAAACAATATTTGCTGTTGTTGTTTTACCTTCAGGAAGAACCACTTTTACACCTGCCAATGAGCGAGCTCGACTGAATGCAACATAAAGTTGTCCATGTGAAAAACATTCATGATTTGATACAATTCCTACCCGTTCCATACTTTGTCCCTGGCTCTTATTAATCGTCATACAAAAAGCCAATTTTACTGGAAATTGATGTCTTGTTACATGAACAACTCCGTGCTTTGATGTTAAAGTTATTCGAGGAATCATTATTTCATCACTAAGTTATTAATTTTTTTACAAATAAGATTATGATTTAACAAATTTGTAACAATTAATCTTGTTCCATTGCAAAGCCCATCTTCAATTGATAAATTTCGAACCAACATAAGAATTGCATTTTTGCGAAGTCGCAGTTTAAAACTTGGCAAACCTTTGATGTTTCTAGTTTTGTAATTTTCATGGATTTCTCCAGCTCCTTGTAAAATTTCATCACCGTAATGATAAACGTCTTGTGCATGATAATTAATTTCAGATACTTCATCAAAAAGTTCCAAAACTTGTTCATTAAGTTCATCGACATCTTTATTCCATGTTGCAAGAATTGCTCTTTTCATTACTGTAGATGGATCATAATTATCCATACAATCACCAAAAATTTCACCAATTATATCACCTTTGCTTAAGCATTCTTCAGGAATTTCAATTTCATTAGGATTATCACCAAATTTGCCTTCGATACGACAACAATGGCCTCTTGAAAGCCTTTCGATAAAGGAACTTACATTGCGTACAACTTTGCTTCTGGCATTGTGTAGCCCAAAAAGAGCAAATGAATTAGCAGCTTTAACACTCAAAGATTTACGGCAATCATCAAAAAAATGGATTTTTCGTCTAGTTTCAACGAAAAATAGAGGTTATGGGACCGCGCATTCTGCTGTTTTTGAAAAGTTTGATGACGGAACTTTATGCCCTATATTAATGATCGAACATTATTTGAAGGCCACAAATCAAAATAGAAACAGCGATAGTTTACTAATATCTACAAAAGCTCCTAACAAAGCAGTAACGTCCACGACAATTTCGCGGTGGCTCAAACAAGCTTTGGAGGCGGCTGGAATCACGGGATTTACAGGCCATTCAACCCGCTCAGCAGCAACTTCTGTAGCAGCAGCAAAGGGATTATCTGCAGCTCAAATAATTTCAACGGGAAATTGGAGCAAAAGAGGAAGCACTTTCCAAAAGTTTTATTGGAAAGAAGTAGAAGACCCTTCCTTTCAGGAGGCAGTGTTAAGGTCAATGTTAAACAGGGCTATTTTAGTAGAGTATATTTGTATGGGATAATTATTATTTTTTACTAGATTTATTTATAAATTGAAGGAAAAAATATATTATTACATACAAATATACTCTACTCCCTCCCGAATTTTCGTTTATTAAACTCACCCATTCTATATTCACATGCCTTTTTACAGGTCTTCAAGTTATTCTCAACAATCTCGATGCCAATCATATCGGAAAGATCGTCGTTTTGAAGATAAACCAAAAGCAGACAAAAAGAAACGTGGTCATGAAAGTGGTGGTGGAAGTAATCATACAAAGCGTCAACGTCGTAATTAAAGCACCATTGCTTTTATTTTTTGTTGTTATTATTAAAAAATTTTCGGAGAACACGGGTACTCCTTTTATTTAATAAAATATTGAAGTATGTTACTATGAACTCATACAGGAAGTACATGCTGATACTTTTAAACACATTTGAAATACAGTACTCTTCGGGAAAAGTGAGGAGGAAATTGTCAGCAAAGCTTTCATCAAATTCAAAGACATACAGTCGTGGCGAGATTTTGCAGTCGTTCGGACTGAGTGTATTCGAATTTGAATGGGAATGTCCTTTTTATGAATTTACATATCATTAAAGAAAGGACACCTCAACAGAGTCAAAGTAAAAGGGAAAGAGCTATTTTAGTAGAGTATATTTGTATGTGATAATATATTTTTTCCTTCAATTTATAAATAAATCTAGTAAAAAATAATAAATATTCCATGATAAAATAACAATAATTTTGATAAAAAATATATATAAATATAATTAAAAATTAAATATAGACACTGGCAAGTGAAAAAAATTTTTTCGAAAAAACAAAAAATTTTGCTTTATTATAGTACTTTTGGGCCTGAATAAGAATAATTTGAAAACAAAAAAGTAAAAAAATTATTTTAAAGCGCCGAAAATGCCATCTGAAAATTACAAAAAGTAAAATTTTTTGGTAGAAGGGAACACATTTGTTGACACTTTTTCTTTCCTTTTTTTGCAACAAAAAATGCATTTCCTTTATGCTTTTGAAGGACGCGTCGCCAAAAACACGTTTTTAAACCAATTTTGTAGGGAAAAATGGAGGTTTTTGGGATATAACATTTTTTGGCTCGTTGATGCGCATTGGTGATAAAAATCTCGGTAATCAGAAAAAAATTCTCTATCGAATTATATAAAATCCAGATTCAAACCTTCTCAAACCCGTGTTTTGTAGTTGAAACGATACAGTTTTTTGGCATTTTCGGCGCTTTGTCCTCAGTAAAAAAAATTTTAAGTTGCATTTTTGGAATTAGCGTAAAAAATTACATCTAGTAGGTCTGATCATTAGACGGTAAGTTAAAATTTAATTTTTCATACTGTAACGAAAAAAATGTCAAAGAAAGGAAAGAAAAAAATGTTCCCTGCCAGTGTCTAATTTAAATAGAAAAGAAAAAATATTTTTAGCTTTCATTTTTTGCATTCTCCGTTTTCTCCGTTGCTCTCCGTAGCAACGTTCTCCGTTCAAACGGAGTCTCCGTTCTGAAGCACTATACGCTAGGGTTGCGCATAAAATTAAAACTTTTTCAAAAATCTCAGCTTACAGAAAGTTTTTACAGACAAGCTTAGTCTCAAAATGTTGATTTTTTTATGCTTAAAAACCTTATAGAAATAAAATTTAAAAAAAGTTAAAGATAACTTCTAGAAATCGGAGATTCTGATTCGTATTTTTTTGCTCAAATTTTTTTCCCTCGCAAAGTTGCGCGCACTATGCACCATTACTGACGACTTGGGAAACGTCTTACTTTTTTGATGGTGAAGATGAACTTTTTTAGCAAAAAATATGAAAAACAGTAATTTAACGTTTAGTATTATTTATATAATTTTTTTCATTAAAAAAAGTAAAAAGCAGAACAAAAAAATGGTTTTCAAAAAAAACAAAAGTTGAATTTTTGCAATTTTAGCTCATTTTTTCAACTTTTTTCGGATTAACTTGGATAAGTTTATTTTACTATTAAAAGATGCATTTTTAAATGAGGAATCTGAATATAGTAAAACCTAAGCCTGGCCGTGACTGGCCCACATACTTTTCCTCACATTTATACAAAAATCATGAAAAATCGTGAAAAATCGACATTCATTTAGATGGCAAATTGTTGGGATAAACTTGGATAAGTTTAATTTACGCCTAAAAGATGTATTTTTTAATGGGGAATCTGAATATATTAAAAGCTAAGCCTGGCCCGGACTGGCCCGTATACTTTTTTTCACATTTATATACACCACCATTTGACTTTTTTACTTCATTGTCTTTTTATGCATTCAAATGGTTTTTCGAATTGCTTTTTTCTCTATAAACACTTCTAGTATTATATTTTTGACCTTTCGTAATATATAAATAATATAATTAAAGATTATTTAAAGATATTTTAAACAATTTTAATCAAACAAATTGTTTATCTTCAATATCAACTGAAAAAAACTCCCGCAACGAACAAAAATGCTTCCCTTTTTCAACTTTTGCAAAAAAGAAAAAAAGAATACCGTTTTTTTGCGTTTATGCGCAACCCTACTATACGCTCATCACTTTCTTGACACAATGCCAAAAGCGCTTCCAAAAATTTTTTTGTTACAGTTTTTATAAGAACTTAATCTAAAATATTTCTAAACACTGATATTTAATACATTTTTTGTTGTTTATAATCAAAAGAGAAGCATATAAGCAACCGAAAGACACCAAACTTATCCGCAGAAACAAAGTTTGTGAAATATGCAGGCACGACAAAGATGTTGCGCGGTAAATTTCTTACTTTAAAATTGTATGTACATTTTTGTTTATATGTTTTTTTAGCTAATTTAGTTATCATCTGATTCCCCACAAAAAGTTTTACATAATCATCAGTGAAAATCTGACTGCCTCTCATTTTGATTTGAGATTCTTCAAATTTTCTGTTTCCCATATATATTTATGTTCTTTTTCTATACTAATCCATATATTTTTTAGGATGTAATGATCTTTTCTTGTCTCAGATATCACTAAGAACATCTAAATCAACTGTCAAAACAAGAAGAAATACAAAAAAGCGATCAAAAACGAATTCTTGGTGTCGGATATATTGCGAACAACTGCAAGTCGTACAGTAAGTTGGCGTTTTTAAATGTTTATTTTTTATCGATGAAAACCATATATTATTGTTTAGCTATGTATTTAGAAGGTATGAAGAAGCAAAGATCTTTATTTTCGACACAAATGAGAAACTTTGCTTGTGTTACGCGTATGCTGACCATGGAGTATAATTATAATTCTTCGGAAAAATGAAATTATTGTATTATGAATTTCTAAACACCTTCTAAAAATATACTAATACATAGCTAAACAATAATATATGGTTTTTTTTTAATTTAAAACCCATATATTAATGTTTTCAATACTTAAAAAATAAAGAGAAGCATATAAGCAACCGAAAGACACCAAACTTATCCGCAGAAACAAAGTTTGTAAAATATGCAGGCACGACAAAGATGTTGCGCGGTAAATTTCTTACTTTAAAATTGTATGTACATTTTTGTTTATATGTTTTTTTAGCTAATTTAGTTTTCATCTGATTCCCCACAAAAAGTTTTACATAATCATCAGTGAAAATCTGACTGCCTCTCATTTTGATTTGAGATTCTTCAAATTTTCTGTTTCCCATATATATTTATGTTCTTTTTCTATACTAATCCATATATTTTTTAGGATGTAATGATCTTTTCTTGTCTCAGATATCACTAAGAACATCTAAATCAACTGTCAAAACAAGAAGAAATACAAAAAAGCGATCAAAAACGAATTCTTGGTGTCGGATATATTGCGAACAACTGCAAGTCGTACAGTAAGTTGGCGTTTTTAAATGTTTATTTTTTATCGATGAAAACCATATATTATTGTTTAGCTATGTATTAGTATATTTTTAGAAGGTGTTTAGAAATTCATAATACAATAATTTCATTTTTCCGAAGAATTATAATTATACTCCATGGTCAGCATACGCGTAACACAAGCAAAGTTTCTCATTTGTGTCGAAAATAAAGTGCCGGAGTTACTAGAATAATATCTGCTTTATCAGCTCTTGCTTTTTGGATGACACGTCCAATAAGATTGAATGGAGGAAAAGCAAAAGCACTAAAATCCTTCCAGTTGTAAGGAAATGCATAAGTTCCTTCAGCATTCGGATCAGGATTGAAGGAAAAATATCGTCTACATTGATTATTTTTCACCAGACAATTTTAATTGTTACAGAGAAAAATTTATTATACAACAATACAATCTATTACAACACAATTAGCCACTTTCCAACATCCTTAGTTCTGTCGAGGTGACTTAAAGTTTCTTTTTCTTCCATTTAGAATCTTTAAGTCATAAACGTTGAGGCAGATTAATTCTTGCCTTAAATTTGCATATAAAATGCATCATTCTCAACTTCAAAATCTCTATAAAGTCTCGAAATGCTTTTCCCTTCTCATCTTTCCGAGAGAATAAAAAATTGTATACCTTGAACAAAGGACAAGATTTTTATCGGTATTCCAAAGACGTCTTTTTTACAATCTTTGAAATTTATAAAGGCATTGTTGCTCTTTAAAAAATGAGAAAAGATTGACCTGTACCTTGCAGTTTCAACTAATTCTTTCATCTCTTCCTTGCGGTTGTTTTAACAGTTCTCTGTTTATCACATTTGGTAACATCTTTTCTGTTATCCAAAGAAGGAATTTAGTTCCATGATTATCCTTCGAAAGATACTCCTCAGTTTTCGATTGGTTTTATCGATGTATTCTTTCCTTTCCTGTAATGTTACTAGGTAAAGAGGGAGGAGGGTGGGGTTGTAATAGATTGTGTTGTTGTATAATAAATTTTTCTCTGTAACAATTAAAATTGTCTGGTGAAAAATAATCATTATACAACAACACAATCAATTACAACACAATTAGCCTAGTTTAAAGCCAATCATGTGGTCTTTATTCTAGAACCATTACATTTTAGACTTAATACAGCCTAAATTACAGAAAATCCAGAGTATCCGGTATTTTACAGCAATGGCATATAACAAAAATAAAGTTATTTTAATATTGTTTTTTACCATTATTCCGTTGATATCCTTCAGATATTAAAGAAAGTGTTCTTATTTTTAGAACATCTTTGAATATATTTCCAAACAAATCTTTCTCTACTCATCTTCCTTGCATTGATAGATGGCAATTTTCTTCACAAAAATTGGTTTGAAAGACTATGTTGTACACCCTGCTAATAATTTTAGATTGTCCGCTACTAAAATTTGATCGATTTCTTAATTCCACGTAGTCCTCAATAGAATGACAAACGATTAACAAAATTTTCGAATATTTCTAACAGAATAACATTTGATTTGTTTATTCTGCCCTGTGAGTTAGAATATGTAGATATTAAATTTGCCCAACTTGTTAAGCATAATTTAAAGTAGGATAATAACTGTCCCAACAACAGGGTTACCTTAAATTCTTTAGAATTCTTTAGAATTTAAGTTCTTAATTCATTTTCTTTATACAAATGTGTCACGTACACGTGGAGTATTATTCCAGTTGTACGAAAAATTCGCTATGTTTTAAACTTTAAAATAAAATGCTCACATGAAATATGATGCATGTTTTATTTGTGTAGATTAGTACCATTTCCGTTACTTAATCTTAAATTGAATCATGCAGCCCTCATGCATAATTATTATTTGACTGTTCAGAATAAAATAAAAAAAACCCAAATAAATGAATCTCTGGATCTTCGCAGGGATTTCTATAATGATTCTGTGATTCCAATTTTCCTGAGAAAAAGGAATAGTTTCATCCTTAATACCATGAGTAGTTCTGATGTATTAAAAAAGTATCACCAACTAATCAATATCTTTGAACAAGTACTAATTGATCTTTTTTGCCCTGCAAATTGCATAAAATTTGTCATGGCTTTCAACAAATTAAGTGAACTGTACAAATGTATCAGCCATTTTTCTTGTGTAATATTCATTGAAAAGAAACAATTTTCATATATTTTTCAAACAAATTCAATAAGCCTATTAACACTATACCAACATATCAGTTTCTAAGACTTTTTGTTTGGAAACAACAAAAATTATATGTGATCTTTGTAAAAATAAGATCTGACAAAAATAATTCGCCAAAGTGTTCCTTTTTTGGAGCTACCTGCTTTCTGACGTTGTTGTTCCATGTTTTTCCTTACAAAACGTGGGAGTTTTTATCTGCCTCAACGTTATATTTAGTGATGTCAGTTAAGGTTCTAATACAATTTTAATGGTTTAATAGAATCCTTTTCTGATGAATGAACGTTTTACATAAGTCAGTGCCAAACAAATTGTATTTGGAATCTTTCTTATTTCGCACTTCCCGGTCATACATAAAAATTGTTGAGAGATTAGCGTCATAATGATCGCTCTAGTCCCTAGTTTAATCATACGTCGGTGATCGTATTCTCTTATTAACCTATTTAAATAGATCTTGTTCCAGTTAGCCTTATGCTAAAATTTCAAAAAATCTCTGTCGATATCAAGTCGTACAGGAAACTTATAATCTGATATTATCCGCGTCATTTTATGTTTCAAGTGTCGAATATGGATCACTTAACATAGCTGCAAGTTGCGCATCTGCAATCAAGCCCTTCAAATGTGAGGAACTCAAATACGTTACCAATGTGGTCTCATTAACAGAGTTTCTAGAGCCATATTGTTCATCCATTTAAACCAGTATTAATTGATGATAGCCCTTTAAGAGTTTAAGCCATCTTAGAAAAATATGTTCACTTTTTCCAAAAGCCAAATAAATGAGAAAATAAGAGCGTCTTTCGCTGGATTAGAAAAATTTTTCTGGAAAACCAATAAATCAAAATAAAGCACAAAGCAATGTGATATAATTTGTAAATTTCGGTAATGATAAATGTGCCCTGGCAATGTTTTTTTAGTTTTTGGTCACATATAAATTTTTGTGATAAAAAGCGGTTGCATTTGCAGCTTTCTTTTCCTTGAATTGTAACTGAACAATTTTTTCCATATTTATTACATTAATTGTTATGCTTGCTTAGGTACGACTCCCAGCCAGGGCAAAAAAAAATTGTTAAAAAACTGTTTATTGTTATAAATTATTATTTGTAACATATAAAAAAATTAATAAAATATATTTCATATCTCATTAATGCATTTTTTTCATTTCAATTTTTTTTTTTTTTTATATGTCGCCCACTGGGATCGAACCTGCGACAGAAAGTTTTCACAAAAACTCTTTTTCCCTTCTTGTTTGAAAGTTTTCACAAAAACTCTTTTTTTTTTTTCCCGAACAGAAACACGTTTCCAAATAACTTTCTGTCGCAGGTTCGATCCCGGTGGGCGACATTAAAAAATTTTTGTCGACCAATTTTTCTAGTTTTTGGTATTTATATGTTTTCGACCATGGGGAATTCAGTGGTGCCATTAGTTTTTTTCTAAAAAATTTTTTTGTGCCGAAAACCGATAATTTTCGATTTCCGGCATATTCCCCCGGTTTTAAAAAAAAATTTTTTCTGCCAATATATAGGCCTACCTATGGGGCATAAATAAAAAAAATAAAAAATTGGTCCTAGATGGAAAAATTTTTCAAAATTCACTAAAAAGTAAATATGCAAATTTTTTTTTGGTTTTATCAAAAGCTATAAAAGAATCAAAAAACAAATTTTGATGTAACGCTTTTATTCCAAAAATTTAAATAATCTGGTGCCCCGTCTCTTAATTAATCAAACATCATTAAATCGATAAAACTAGGGTAGTTGTCGGTTCAACTGCTTTAATTGTGGGTATTGAAAAACACTTACATCTTGATCAAGCCAAACTAAATCAGAATTATTTCTTTCATGCGGTAGCACTGGTCGAAACTTATCATAAGGAAACCAAACGTACTGTCTCTTCGAAAAGTCATTGTAATATTAAAAAAATCAGAAGGAAATCCATCAACCATTTTTGTCTGTGTTGATGGTTCCAAATTGTAGAAAATATTTAAGCGTGATGGGTTTCTTTTTAAATTGTAGAAATTGTCCCATACCATGTTGCTTAAATGAAAGATCGCAACATCTGCATATGGATAATACCTAAAAGTATGGTTAAAGCAATATAATAAACACATGAATCCATAAGACAATACATTTTATCATCTGTTGAATAACATTTGAAAGGACAGCTTTGTAATGCTTTCAATATGTGTCGATTAAATAAAGGTTCATTAAAAAAAGGGGTAGCAGCAAATATCAAAGGACGACTACCACGTTTACTATAATAAATGCAAACAATCAAAATAAAAACGACAACCACTTTGTCCATTAACATTACAGAAGCCTAAAATTAAAATTCGTAGAGTCATGGATCTTAGAAGTAGGGTTGCAGCCCCCTCGCCACCGAAATTCGAAAAAACCGGGGATTTTTAATATTTTTCTTCCCGGTTTCCCCGCCTGTAGAAAAAAGTAGCCGAGGATCGCCGCTCAAATGATGGGGACAAAAAAAATGTGAAAAAAAGATGCAACAGCTGCATGTTCCAAAAAAAAGATTTCAGGCTTAAGTTATATTTTATTAATGGTATTTTAGTCAAAAATAAAAGCAGAAGACCTTGGAAACATATACATATCAAATTTGTAATTTTTGGTAAACTTTTTACAGTAATTTTTCTTGTGGTAACCACAAAGATTGGCATACATAGGCTTTCCACCATGGAGATCGTGGCGGTTCGTGTTTTACAAATAGCCTACAATTAGCAGAAGAAATTCCACCTCGATGGCTTGTCAAGTAGGGTTGCACATAAACGCAAAAAAAACGGTATTCATTTTTTCTTTTTTGCAAAAGTTGAAAAAGGAAAGCATTTTTGTTCGTTGCGGGAGTTTTTTCAGTTGATATTGAAGATAAACAATTTGTTTGATTAAAATTGTTTAAAATATCTTTAAATAATCTTTAATTATATTAATTATATATATATTACAAAATGTCAAAAATATAATACTAGAAGTGCTTATAGAGCAAAAAGCAACACAAAACATCATTTGAATACGTAAACGACAATGACGCAAAAAAGTCAAATGGTGGTGTATATAAATGTGAAAAAAAGTATATGGGCCAGTCCGGGCCCGGCTTAGCTTTTAATATATTCAGATTCCCCATTAAAAAATACATCTTTTAGGCGTAAAATAAACTTATCCAAGTTAATCCCAAAAATTTGCCACCTAAATGAATGTCGATTTTTCACGATTTTTCATGATTTTTGTATAAATGTGAGGAAAAGTATGCGGGCCAGTCCAGGCCAGGCTTAGATTTTACTATATTCAGATTCCTCGTTTAAAAGTGCATCTTTTAATAGTAAAATAAACTTATCCAAGTTAATCCGAAAAATGAGGTGAAATTGCAAAAATTCAACTTTTGGTTTCTTTGAAAACCATTTTTTTATTCTGTTTATTACTTTTTTTAATGAAAAAAACTATATAAGTAATAAAAAACACTAAATTACTGTTTTTCACATTTTTTGCTAAAAAAGTTCATCTTCACCATCAAAAAAGTAAGACGTTTCCCAAGTCGTCAGTAATGGTGCATAGTGCGCGCAATTTTGCGAAGGAAAAAAATTTGAGCAAAAAAATACGAATCAGAATCTCCGATTTCTTGAAGTTATCTTTAACTTTTTTTCTGTTTTATTTCTATAAGGTTTTTAAGCATAAAAAAATCAACATTTTGAGACTAAATTTGTCTGTAAAAACTCTCTGTAAGCTGAGATTTTTGAAAAAGTTTTAATTTTATGCGCAACCCTATTGTCAAGGTAATATTTTGCGGAAATACTTTTTCATTGTTGCTTTTTTTAGGGAATTGATGTTCGTTGGTCATCGTTACATGATATGCTTGCTAGATTTATTGAAAATAAGGCTGTAATTATTGCTTTTTCTGAGATGAATGATGGATATCCTAAATTTTCAAGACAAGATTTTAATTGGATGGAATCTGTTGTTAAGACATTAAAGCCATTGAAAGAAGCTACAGTAATGCTCTAAGGTCGAGATGTCTCTGTTTCATCAATTTTACCAACTATTTATTGATTAAAAAGATTATTAGAAGAAAATGGAGATGAAGCAAGTCTTGCTATTCTTAATGAATTACGACAACCTTTAAAAGGAAAAAAAGATGGTTTTGATGAAATGGAAAGCCAATCATTGTTTCTAATTTCAACAATTTTGGATCCCCGCTTCAAACTCGATTATATTGAAAATTGTAATCATAATTTAGCAACATTTTTTCTTAAAGGAGAAGCTGAAGAACTATTTGCAGAAGATGCAAAAAAATCACCAGAACAAGTTCAAAAACGCCAACAACCTGCTTCTCTTCCAACCTTTTTGGAAAAGTTCCGTCCACAGCGAGACGCTTCGGCTGCTATTCCTTTTGATGTTCAAAACAGAATTTCTTCTGTGAATTTGATAGTCAGATTGTCGATAATTATTTCTGTTTTTAGGAAATTGAAAGATATCTTGCTATTCCTGCTGATGGAAGTTTGGATGCAGCAGAATATTGGACAGATGAAAAAACTGTTGCTGCGTTTCCGACTCTTTCTGTGCTTGCTGAAAAATATTTATGTGCACCATGAACTTCTGTTGAAAGCAAAAGGCTTTTTTCTACTGCTGCTGAAACTTTAACTCCATTACGTCATAGCATAACAGCTTCTACCCTTGAAACTATTCTTTACCTTCATCATAATGTCAAACTTATGGATATTAATTGAATTTATTTGGTATAACTTGATCTTCTTTTTATTTGTTATATTAAAGCTTTTTTCCAAAAAAATTTTAAAAATTACCTTCTTAGTTGGATGACTAAGATAAAGTAAGATTTATCTGGCATCGTGAGAATTATTACTGATAATGAACGAGTTAAAAAAAACACACATAATAAAATAAAATTGCAGATTAAAAAAATTTAGAAAAAATTTATAACTGCAAAATTTTAGAAAAAAATATTGAAAATATCGATATCGAAAGTTTTTTAAAATATCGAATATCGAAAATATCGATATCGGTAAATTTTAAGAATATCGAATATCGAAAATATCGATATCGGAAATTTTTTTAAATATTGAATATCGAAAATATCGATATCGACTTTCTGAATATCGATATCGCAGAGCCCTGGTGAGGAATCGAATTTCGTAAAAAAAAGTATGCACGTGGTGAAAATTTTGAGTCTTGATACCGGACTACAGTATACCACCAACTTTAATTAGAATTTTTTCATCGAAAAAACCACTTTGGATGGTTAAAATGTATTTTATATTGTTCACTGGGTTGAGGGGAATCGGTATATATGCATTTTATAGAATCTTTTTACAAAATTTTTGTCGGGTAAAACGGCGCGCCACACCGCAACTCGGTGTGCACGCCTTTTCGAGCGAAACAGAGTTCAAAATCGTGATTTCCGACCTCGATTTGGTCTAGAAACGGCGATTGAGCCTTCAAACCCAAAATTTTATTTTTTCAAAATGCCAAAAAAAAGAAAAAGTCAATTCTTACAAAAAATCGCTTATAAAAGTAGGGAACTTCATGCAAAAATTTAAAGTCATTTTTTATTAGTAAATTTTATATATTCAGATACCTCAGGATTTTTTAAGACTCATGGCGAAATTTTTTTAAATTTAGATTATGAAGCTGAAAAATGATGAAGCTTTTCCGGCGCGCGCATCAGGTGTTTCATGGCAAGCAAAAAAATCAAAGGAAAAACGCCGCCAAGCAGGCGACGTGTTTGGCTCAGTTGGTAGCGCAACGCACTTGCGTGCAAAAGCTCACAGGATCAATTCCTCTGGGGTGACAAAAGGGTTGCTAGAGTTAAATTTTATTTGGGATGTGTTAAAAAACATTTCACAGATATTGCCAATAAAATTATTTGTAAACTTCATTAATTTTCTTATTTTAATACCGATATTTGTTTTTATTGGAGATCTCCAATAAAAACAGTTTTTAAGTTTTTTTAAAAGTTAAAAACTTTTTTGCTGTATTTTTGGCATGTTCAAATGATAAACTTTTTCGAAATTGTTACTTCAAGAATAATCAAATAATCTCAAAAGAAACTATATTTTCCTCTTCGAAGCTCTGGTAATAACCACAAACTGCTGACTTTCTTGCAGCTTAACAAGGCTAGATCCTTGAAAGTTTATGCAATTTTTATCATTATCAAACTCAACATCCTCTTCAAGTGATTACTACAGATTTGATATGCAATGGTAAGTTTATATATATATTTTATGTACTTTTTTCATTATATCCGCGTTGTTTTAGATAAGAAAAAATCTTTATTGTTGCTGTGGCGCGTTCTACAAACAGGAATAAAAATGTTCCTGTCTCTTTTTATTCCTGTCTCTTTTTTTTTCTCCTGTCTCTTTTTTTCGTGGTAGGAATTTTAGCATAGCTTGGAGTTATTTTTTTCTTCTTTGATTAAAAATAAATAGTGTAATAATAAATGGTTTTTGCGTAATTGTTTTATTATTTTAAAATTATAATAAATCTTTCAATAAATTACCTTTATAAGCAAACATATTAGTTGATAATTATTATATAATATTAGTTGCTTTTTGATAAATTTATAGTTAGTTTTGTGTCGATATGTGTTATTATTTTCCGTCAATTTGTAAATGCAAAATATATGTTTCATTTTTTTTTGTGATTCGTTAATAATTTATGTAAATCAATATTTAATACCAACATATTGTAGATGGCAACAAAGGATGACCATTTAAATAATCCATCTCAAATTGTAAACAATAATGGCCGATATGACAATTTAAATTTATGTGAATCCTATAAATGCCCCCTTAAAGCTCCATTGCATTATCAAACCAAAACAAGCAATCATCAACCACTTAAAGGTAAATAAATTGCTACAGTGCACTATCTTTTTGAAAAATTCTTCGCATTCAAAAATACTAAGTTTAAGTCCGTGGGACGCGAATAAAAATAACTAAATATTTGTTAAAAATAAGTTTCAATCAAAGGGAAGATATCAAAATTTGTAACATGGGACTGTAGCAATAATTAAATTTACAGGACATACTCGTACATTGTCATTTTATGACGCCGATAAAGAAAAATTCAATTCTTGGGACAAAACAAGCAATCCAACATCATGGGACAACTTGAAGAGAAATGAAACAGAAATTGATAAAACTGAAGATCATATGAAAGAAAAGAATGATTCTAAAAATGACAGTTCGTTGTCATTGTATATTCGGAATTACGAAAATTCGGATGATACTGTAACAGATTCAACAAAAATTTTAAATAAAAAGAAATCTTTTACTTGGACATCCAATAATTACTCAGGAGTAGTTTTAGAAGTTATTAATCAATTGTATTAAAATTAACATTTATAGAATCCCTTCGAAATTCCGAGGCAACAGAAAGATCGTCAAGATAGTGAACCTGAAGTTGCCCAATTTAGGGCATCCCAACGATTACTCAACCCTAATGACCATAATTCCTTAAATGTTCCACCAAGAAATACTGTAACAAACAATACTCAAAATGTTAATAATGTTTCATCGGATGAAGAAGAAATATTATCAAATCGGTTAGGCGGTCGTACTTCTGCTGGATGGGGAATCCAAGTCATCAATTTGTTAAAAAATATAAAAGAATCAAATGAATTTTCAAGTGTGTCGCTTAAAACTCTCATTAATATGTGTGAAAGTCTTCAAGCGGCACAAGATCACCAAAATATTCTTACATCATCATTTGATGAATTAGTATATCTTTCGTGCATTGCACAACCACGTTCAATACGGTGGTTTTTTGATCGTCGTATATATTATGATGAATCTTTTCGTCGCATGTTTGGCATTTCTGGTGCAGAGGGAGAAGATCTTTTGCATCATATTGGTCCTTATCTTCAAAGAAGTACTGGCAGAGTTAGAGCGTTAACTCCGTCACAAGTATTAATGTCAGCATTAAGAACACTGCATGCCGGCTGTAGTTATCTTGATGCTGGAAATTCTGTGGGTATGTTGGATTGGTACTTTTTTACTTTATCCCCTCCCCCCTTTAATTAACACCTTTTTTACATACTTTTTTCAGTTAAAAATCGATGAAAATGAAAAACATGGGAAAATAAAGAATGGAAAATATTTATTTTAACATATGTTTTTAAATTTTCATCCCAATATCATTAAAAATTTAAAATAATACTTAAAAAGGGGGAGGGAATAGAATAAAAGAGTGCCTGTTGGATTTGTCTTACCCCAGAAATGACGTTGTCCTTTTTTAGGAATCTCAAAATCATCAGCTTTTTTATGCTTGCACCAGGTTGTTGGTGCAGTTAATGCCCAACTATCTCATCTTGTATCTCTTGATGGGACGGAAGAAAGCTGGAAAGCCCATGGATATCAAATGTGGAGAAAATATGGGCTGCCCTATATCGTAGGTGCACTTGATGGCACTTATATAAGAATTCAAAATATTAATGATGAAACTGCATGGTTTTGTAGGCATGGTTATGCCTCTGTAAACGCTTTAATTTTTGTTGATTCATCCCTATTGGTCAGGTACTTTGATTGTACAATGGCTGGTTCATGCAGTGATATCACAGTCTACCGCCAGTCTGAATTATCAACCCTTGTTGAAGCCGGATGGCGTCCATACATTAATGCAGGTGTTTTGGGAGATGCTGCCTACCAGGGCATTCGTGAATTTCTTGTTCCAATTGCTTATCGTATACCTCAAGAAGAGCAGATTTTTTATGAGTGAGTTTTATTTCTCTCTTAATTTGTAGATAAAATCATAATTTTAAGAAAAGCTAAGCAGGCAAGAGTCATCGTCGAGAACGCAATTGGTGGTCTTAAACGTCAGTTTAGTATTCTTCATTCTGGAGTATTTTTTAATGACAGAAAAGTATGTGCTGAAGTGATTAGATCTTGTGTTTTATTGTATAACTTTCTTCATATTTCCCGGGGGAAAAATCTCTCCTCTAAAGAATATCGTCGATTTCCACCATTACCAGCTTCAACTGGTGGCACCCGTCCATTTAATAGTCAACTTATTCAATTATTCAATCAGATGCACGGATTGAATTAATTTTTATTTCAAAAAAGTATTTGTGGTCATTTTTTTCATATATTTATTTTTCTTATATTCAGTTTTTTTTCTAATCATTTTTTTTTCTTATATTTATTTTTTCTTCTAATCATTTTTTACTGATTCTAGTCATTTTTTCTCTCATTTTTTACTGATTCTATTCATTTTTTCTTCTAATCATTTTTTTTTGCTGATTCTAGTCATTTTTTTTCTCATTTTTTTACCTCATTTTTTACTGATTCTAGTCATTTTTTCTCTCATTTTTTACTGATTCTATTCATTTTTTCTTCTAATCATGTTTTTTTGCTGATTCTAGTCATTTTTTTTCTCATTTTTTTACCTCATTTTTTACTGATTCTAGTCATTTTTTTTCTCATTTTTTTACCTCATTTTTTACTGATTCTAGTCATTTTTTTTCTCATTTTTTGCTGATTCTAGTCATTTTTTTTCTCATTTTTTGCTGATTCTAGTCATTTTTTTTCTCATTTTTTACTGATTCTATTCATTTTTTCTTCTAATCATGTTTTTTTGCTGATTCTAGTCATTTTTTTTCTCATTTTTTTACCTCATTTTTTACTGATTCTAGTCATTTTTTTTCTCATTTTTTTACCTCATTTTTTACTGATTCTAGTCATTTTTTTTCTCATTTTTTTTCTCATTTTTTGCTGATTCTAGTCATTTTTTTTCTCATTTTTTGCTGATTCTAGTCATTTTTTTTCTCATTTTTTACTGATTCTATTCATTTTTTCTTCTAATCATTTTTTTTTGCTGATTCTAGTCATTTTTTTTCTCATTTTTTTACCTCATTTTTTTACTATTTTTTTAAAATTGTATATAATTATCAATTCTGGGTTTTTAAAACAATTGTTCAACCAATAAAAATTTTATTTTTAAAATAATGATGAAATATACTAAACGAAAAACAAAAACAAAATACAATTCATGGAGTATTTGTAGCAGATTTGTTTACCTTTGAATGCTCTTGTTGAAGTCGCAGTGTTGCTAACTCCGCTTTTGCCTTCGCTTCTGCTTCTTCATGAACAAGTTTTGATTTTAATGACGAAAGTAATTCTTCAGCGAGTTTATTTTGACGAATTCGTGATTGTTCGTCGTAATGCACGGTTCGAAATAATCGAGCTGAAGCAGCATGAAGATTGCGTTGGGCAGCTAATGCAATTTCAAAAATTTCTTTAGAATTTCGTGAATTTTTTGGAGCTTCACCTTTAGTAATATTTTCAAGCGAATATGAAGTTCCTTTAAGTGGAGTTTCATCTGTAGTTGCATCAGGTGTCGCTTCTCTTTGGTTGTCATCATCAGATGTAGGTGAAGATTGATGAGGAATTGATGATCCAGACGAAAAACGTTGATCAATTTCTTTTTTGATATGTTTCAACGAAGGCCGAGGTTTTACAGTATCTTTTTCAACCATAGCTTCAAAAATAACATCGGGTGAATCTTTTGAAGTACTAATTTCGGTTGAAGATTGATGAGGAATTGATGATCCAGACGAAAAACGTTGATCAATTTCTTTTTTGATATGTTTCAACGAAGGCCGAGGTTTTACAGTATCTTTTTCAACCATAGCTTCAAAAATAACATCGGGTGAATCTTTTGAAGTACTAATTTCGGTTGAAGATTGATGAGGAATTGATGATCCAGACGAAAAACGTTGATCAATTTCTTTTTTGATATGTTTCAACGAAGGCCGAGGTTTTACAGTATCTTTTTCAACCATAGCTTCAAAAATAACATCGGGTGAATCTTTTGCAGTATTGTTGTCATCATCGATATCAAAAATATTGAAGCTATCATCGAAGTTATAAACATGATCAACTTCATCCGAAAGTGGCGGTGATTGATGCAATGAAACATCAGAATGGACGGAACTGAATCGACTTAAAGTTCTTTCGTATACTGGTGTTTGCACAGATGTTGGTGCTTTCGGCAGTCTCCGACGCTGTTCTGATGATGTCACTGAACGGAAACCAAGCGACCAAGGAGGAGATGTTGGAATTGGAGCTTTTTGAGACATTCGGGCAGCATTATCATATAAACGGGGTGGTGTTTTATCTTTAGCAATATGCTCTTTTTTTTGTTTTTTTTGTAGTGGAGGAGTAAAAGTCAATTTCTTCGGAACTTTAACAGTTCTTGAGCTTTTTCGTTTTCCAAGATATGTTGCGGCAAGCGTTTCAGAAACCCCCAAAGGTTCGATATCAATTCCGCACAGATATTCTGTAGCAGTATGTTGGAGAACAATTAATTCAGCCTAAAAAAAATTATGTTATTATATCTTATTTTCAGAATATGTTACCGCATGCCATTGTTGCTTGGCCGCCCCCGATTTCATCTCTGCTCTCTTTTTACTAACTGTATCACGAACAAAAGTTCGATGACGTTCTTTTAAAGATCCCACATTTTTTGGAACAGGTAATTTTAAGCGAATCAGTTCGTTATAAATATACTCCCAATGGGCATTTCTTTTTTGTGATACTTCTTTATTTCCTCTTCCACCACCACGAAATAAATCAAATTCTTCATAAAATAATTCACTAACCACTTGCATAAATTGGAAGTCAGTTTCTGAAATTTAAAGTGTAATATTTATACTTCAACAAATTAAACTAACGGCTTGTTCGAATTCTGGTTTCAGTTGAACTTTTCTTTTCATAACTTCCTTTTTTCCCAACTTTCTCATTCTCATCGGGTTCACGACCACTATCAACTTCTTCTTCTTCTTCTTCTTCTTCATCTTTACTTCTTTCAACAGCTTCTTCATCCAATGAAACATTAAAAACATTTTGATCACTGTTAATTGCAATTTTTGTTGGAGGAATTTTTGAAGCAGGTGAACCAGCGGAAGAACACATATCAATTCCAATAGTACGCTGAACAGAAGATGAATCACCGGTCGTTCCACCTCTACTACGAACATTTGCTCTTCGTTTATTATAACTTCCGATATAATCGCTGTAACGAAACCCATCATCACTGTCTTCTTCTTCATCCGATGAAACATTATTAACATTTTGAGTATTGTTTGTTACAGTATTTCTTGGTGGAACATTTAAGGAATTATGGTCATTAGGGTTGAGTAATCGTTGGGATGCCCTAAATTGGGCAACTTCAGGTTCACTATCTTGACGATCTTTCTGTTGCCTCGGAATTTCGAAGGGATTCTATAAATGTTAATTTTAATACAATTGATTAATAACTTCTAAAACTACTCCTGAGTAATTATTGGATGTCCAAGTAAAAGATTTCTTTTTATTTAAAATTTTTGATGAATCTGTTACAGTATCATCCGAATTTTCGTAATTCCGAATATACAATGACAACGAACTGTCATTTTTAGAATCATTCTTTTCTTTCATATGATCTTCAGTTTTATCAATTTCTGTTTCATTTCTCTTCAAGTTGTCCCATGATGTTGGATTGCTTGTTTTGTCCCAAGAATTGAATTTTTCTTTATCGGCGTCATAAAATGACAATGTACGATTATGTCCTGTTAATTTAATTATTGCTACAGTCCCATATTACAAATTTTGATATCTTCCCTTTGATTGAAACTTATTTTTAACAAATATTTAGTTTTTTTTTTCACAACTAAATTAACGATTTTGACAAAAATTTGATGTTTTGGGGTACTGTAGCAATTTATTTGGCCAGTGCCGCAAATTGGGTGATGGAACTGGTGAAAGCCTAACCCCCCCACACACTTGTCGACCAAATATATATAGAAAAATTTAATTAATAATAAATAAAATGAGATTTTTAGTGGTTTTTTATAAGGATTGTAAGGAAGTTCCACAACCCATCACCTAGCTTTTGTCCAATTTGCGGCTCTGTATATGGCTACAGTGCACTATCCGCCCACAAAGTTTTATTCGCGTCCCACGGACTTAAACTTAGTATTTTTGAATGCGAAGAATTTTTCAAAAAGATAGTGCACTGTAGCAATTTATTTACCTTTAAGTGGTTGATGATTGCTTGTTTTGGTTTGATAATGCAATGGAGCTTTAAGGGGGCATTTATAGGATTCACATAAATTTAAATTGTCATATCGGCCATTATTGTTTACAATTTGAGATGGATTATTTAAATGGTCATCCTTTGTTGCCATCTACAATATGTTGGTATTAAATATTGATTTACATAAATTATTAACGAATCACAAAAAAAAATGAAACATATATTTTGCATTTACAAATTGACGGAAAATAATAACACATATCGACACAAAACTAACTATAAATTTATCAAAAAGCAACTAATATTATATAATAATTATCAACTAATATGTTTGCTTATAAAGGTAATTTATTGAAAGATTTATTATAATTTTAAAATAATAAAACAATTACGCAAAAACCATTTATTATTACACTATTTATTTTTAATCAAAGAAGAAAAAAATAACTCCAAGCTATGCTAAAATTCCTACCACGAAAAAAAGAGACAGGAGAAAAAAAAAGAGACAGGAATAAAAAGAGACAGGAACATTTTTATTCCTGTTTGTAGAACGCGCCACAGCATTGCTGCTTCTAACGTTAAAAGAATTATGAAGAATCCGGTTAGAAACTATTCGAATAGAAGATTCCCAATTATTGTTTCTTGACGTTAATATGTATGAATACATACATATATGGTTAGAGGATATATCAATTTCTCTGAATTACTGGGTGGGTTTTTGTAATAACAGATATGTATATAATATATTTTTTATGTTACTTTAAATGCAAGAAGAAAATAACTCCATCGATTTATTGGTAAGTTTTTTCATGTCTTTTCTTTTTTGTATTATATCCACATTCTTTTAGATAAGAATTCTCAAGTTATTTAAAGATGAAATCATTTTTTTGAACCTCAAAGGCGTGACAGATTGATAAGAAATATGTTCACGGTGTTTTATGGCAATGTTGCTGAATCATTGGTCCGTTCTTTTTCTTGACAATATATATAATATGTTATTTTATGTTTCAGATACTTCAAACACAAGTAGAAAAAGCCTCCATCTACAAATTGCAGATGATTCCATGGTAATAAAAAAGATTGTATGACAGTTCTCCGACTACCATTTCTCCGACTATTGTTTCTCCGACTACAGTTTCTCCGACTAAAGTCAATTCTTCGACTACCATTACTCCGATTGCCTTTTCTCCGACTCTAATTTCTCCGACTACCTTTTCTCCGACTACCATTTCTCAGACTAAGGCATTTCTAATAGCGTATTGATGATATTAAAAAAAAAAATAAGGTGGGGGGAGTAAGTTTATACAAAGTTACAGATTGATGTCACTGCAGTGATCACTGTACCTTGCGCTTTTATTTTGCTTAATAGAAAAGATCGCGAAATGTGGCGGTGAAACAATAAAAGACTCACTTTTTAAGATGTAACATTTAAACATTCTTATTAAAAGATGATACAATAATCTTTAATAATCTTTAACAAAAAATCTTTGAATGTTACATCTTTAACAGAATTTCTTTTAATAAGAATGTTTAAATGTTACATCTTAAAAAGTGAGTCTTTTATTGTTTCACCGCCCGAAATGAAGCACTAACAACTCTTAAAAGATTACTCAATAATGCAGTTCCAGAAACAGCAATGATGGATTTCGAAATCGGATTTCATCAAGCAATGTAGGAAAACAAATCCGCAATCGCTGTAATCAACCACTTTTTGCTAGAGAATTATGGAATATGTATGAAAAAACTGTTGAAGGCGATCCTCGCACCAATAATAGCGTTGAAGGTGGTCATAATAAACTTCATTCATTTTTCGATTGCGATCATCCTTCCTTTTTCAAATTTTTAGATCTTCTTCGTAAGCATAAAAAAATATCGAAGCCGATATTGCTGACCTTAGAGCAGGAAAACAATTAGCCGACCTATGTCTAATAGCTGGACTCTTCTTGAACGTAGACGAGTTGAACTTGCTGAACAATTTGACCATAATGATATTCTTGCATACCTTAGATCAATGGCAGGTTTACTGGCAGCGCTTAGGGGGGGGGGGGGTTGTCGAAAGAATGCCTTAGTCGGAGTAATATTTCTTACATTGACATGTCTTAGTCGGAGTAAGGCATAGTATTACTTCGTACCCCAAAATGGATTACTTTTTACCCCAAATTTTTTAATCGCCCTTATAAAAAAAAAATTTGGGGTAAAAAGTAATCCATTTTGGGGTACAAAGTAATATTTTGCGTCGGAGTAATGGCAGTCGGAGTAATGGCAGTCGGAGAAACGGTAGTCGGAGAAAGCTGTTAGTCGGAGAAATCTTAGTCGGAGAAATGGCAGTCGGAGAAACGGTAGTCGGAGAAACAGTAGTCGGAGAAATGGGAGTCGGAGAACTGTCTGAATACCAATAAAAAATTATTATGTTGTTTTTTGTTATTCTTATATCTTTTGTCTTCCTTAATTTTACTTATTAATAAACTTTTAACAATAATTGATAACCAAACAGTAGAATGTAAATGTTGTAGCTCCGATCTCCGTGGATGTTGTGTTAACACCAATTGGCAATACATTTAAACCAAAAGTATTTGGATACCATGGATCATTTTGGGATCGTTTTATGAAGCTAAAAATGTTTAAACAAAGTACTGAATTCAGTTTTTTGCTAACATTTAAAAAATATAGCAACATGAACAGAAATTTGTTATTATCATTACACCATCATTGAGAGTTGGTATTTATACAAAGGTAAAACCAAACATTGACAAAATAATGAAGTTTACAAATAAATTAGTGTTATTTTTTATTGGCAATATCTGTGAAATGTTTTTTAACACATCCCAAATAAAATTTAACTCTAGCAACCCTTTTGTCACTCCAGAGGAATTGATCCTGTGAGCTTTTGCACGCAAGTGCGTTGCGCTACCAACTGAGCCAAACACGTCGCCTGCTTGGCGGCGTTTTTCCTTTGATTTTTTTGCTTGCCATGAAAAACGATTTTTCTTTTTTTGGTTGACGGTCCCTATATAAAAGCTTTGCATTTTTGTTCTATATGCCGATTTTTTATTCTTTTTCTGTTATTTTTTCAGGGTGATGTGCATAGGGAGTAACCGGAAGCATTCGTACTTGATTCCTTGCCAAAGCATCGAAAAAAAGAAAAATCTTTAAATAAACACATCAAGTGACATAACTTTTTTGTCGGCACTAGTTATTTTTACACGAAAAAATCATTTTTATTGTTTTAGTTCTGTAAAACCTGACAAGGATCAGCTTTACTAATTGTCCTAACGTCATATCACCGGCAAATCCGAAATTTTGAGCTACATTCACTTTTATATCACATATAGATTAAACCCATCCCCAATATTGTTACACCCCAAAAAACTGCAATGGAAACTAGAGTTTTATAAGAACTTTATTATTAAACATAAATTAAATATTAACAACAAAAATTTCAAAAAATTAATATATGCACAACGATCTGTTGAAGCATCGATAATCGATGCTTCAACAAATCTATTCTTCTACCACTTCTCCGTAACATTCTTCTTTGTTTTTCAGCATCAGACATCTAAAAATATACATCATTAGTTCAAAATTGATAAAATACATAATTTAATTGACCTGTTATGCCACACTTACCTGATTCATCCATCCTAAAACAATGAAACAGACAAATAAAAATATGCAACGCGAAAAATTTCATTATCGAATCACGCAGAAAACTAACTTTCATTATAACTAAAAACAGCAAAGATATCACCATAACAAATTTCGCTATAAAAAATGACATAAAATCTGATAAAATAGCAATATATAGAACAAAAATGCATAGCTTTTATATATCCGAAAAAAATTTCAACAGAAAAATTTTTTTCCTCGGGGAAAAATTTTCGTGTTAGAATGCAGGAAAATCATGTTTTCTTGATACCCAACTATGGTGTGCGAAATTCAAAAAGCAATTATTTGGCAAAAAGTAGCAAAGAGTCCGCCTCCTTTAAAACTAAAGATTGTGATAAAAAAGTATGTGCAAATTCAACAAAATGCACTGCTACAACTGTACCAGTGAACCCTGATATCAAATAGAATTATTGAACAGCTAAAGCTTGAAATAATTGGTGAAGAAAAACTTAATGTTGTTGGTTTTGGTGCTAAAGCATCCAGTTACACATCATCGTTGGTAAAATTTAAAATTAAACTGAAGATTGTTATAAAGAAGTATGTGCAAATTCAACGAAATTCATTGCTACAACCGTACCAGTTATTTGTGCAACAGATTCTGATTCAGATGATGTTAAAATTGAATATAAAACACTGGAAATCCTGATTGGCATGGATTACTTTTTGGAGTTCATTAATTCATTTGAAAAAGCTGGAAATTATACTTATGTTGTTAATTCAATTGTTGGACAAATGATCTGAAAAAATTCTCTAAATTATCAAAAAACTACATTAGCTTCATTAGTAGTCGAATAGTCACAAAATTTAATGGAAGATGATAAGGATTTACAAAAATTTTGGAATCTGGAGGAATTGGGAATAAAGGATAAAGCTGAAAAAGAAGATGAAAGAATTATCCTTGAAAAATTTGAAAAGAATGTTAAGTTTGAAAATAATAGATGTTATGTTTCTTTAACTGTCATGGCCAGTTAAAGAAAATCATCCAGAACTTCCAACAAATGCTGCTTTAGCTTTGGGAAGGTTGAGAGTAGTAATCCCCTGGTTCTAACGTCAGTAAGGGGAGGAGCCTATTTTTTCTTTTCCCCGATTTTTGCGCATCTGTTCTGTCCTCTGATTGGTTCTTTCAAAAAAGGAGGGGCGAGATTTTATTGGCTGAATTTTATGCATATGTTTTAAAATATTTCTAATTTTTTTTTTTGCAAATTATTTTTTAAAATTTTTAAACTTTTTTTTCAAAAATTTAAATTTTTTCAAAAAGTCATTTTTAGTAATTTTTTTTTCAAATTTTTTTTTTTCAAAAGTTTTAATTTTTTCAAAAAGTAATTTTTTGTATTTTTGTTGGCCTACATTTTTTCCTTCAGATTTTTTTAGAATTCAGATTTTTTTTTCTACAGTATTATTTTACCAGAGTAATTTTTTGGTTAGAAATCTTTAACGCACATATCTCAAGGTCATTTTTTCTGGAGATTTTAACAGTGATATTTTCTACCGTAATATTTTCCTACTGTAATTTTTTATACAGTAATTTTATTGGGGGCTCCTTAAATCAGGAAAGGGCGGGAGGTTTATAATTTTTGAAAGTTAAAATAAATATCCTCTGGGAAAGGGAAATGTTCTTGAAATAAGAAAATTTTTGAGGCAAAAAAGAAGAATTAACCTCAATGTTTTTTAATTAAATATTGAAACTTTTTAAAGAAAAAAAAAAAAACAAAAAAAAAAAAAAACAACAACACCTCTTCGTGCCATCGCATTTATGAGGTCAACGCGAGAGTGCCAAAAAAAAATTGGCGTCTGCTGTGTTATTGTTTTTCCTTTATGAGAACGGTTTTATTGTTTGTTTTGCAAATAATGTATAAAAAAATCTCGCGTCTGTTCTGTAACAAAAGAGGGACTGTTTTTCAAGAAATATTTTTATTTAAAGTAGAAAAAAGAGCATAATTTTAACAAATTAAGCAAAATTATTTGGATTTAAACGATTTTCAACAAATTAAGTGCATACAAAACAATTAGAAGGCAAAAATATATTACCAGAATGATTATCTCTAACAATAAAGCATGGAATTCGGACTTCTTTTCCTTTGCATTTGTAATAATAAAAAAGGCTAATGCGTTCAGCAGTTGTTTTAAAGGTAATTTCAGCGTCAATAAGTCGTGTGTGATCGGTCCGAACAGATAATGAACGTAAATTAATATTGCCCCAATTTAGAATATCAGTCAGTTTTTGCCAGTTTGGTGAGAAGAAATTACGAAGACCATCTCTTTTATGACGATGTTCAGCAGGAATTTTTCCATAAGATAAATGTTCATTTAAAGCTGGAAGCGACATCCCTCAACCAGCTAGTACTTCTGTTTGTGAAAACAATGAATTAATAAAATGTGTTCTTATTTAAGCAATATTTAAGAAAAATGGCGGGAAAATATGTATTTTTATGCATATGTACATACAAAAGGTGTGAGAGTTACGAAATTTCGAGATGTTCACTAATCCGATAACAATGGATTTCGGAGGTTTCTTTTAAAAGTTGTCATTCTTTAAGTAAATTTTAATCCTGGTCAGTCGTGTCTTGTTTTTTCTTATTTTTTTAATTGTTTTATACAATTAAGTTGCAAATATGCAGAAACTTGACAATGAAAGTCGTGAAATAACTCGAGCTTCCGTTGATTTTTTCAATGCTAAATCTACTCTTGTTGGATTTCAACAATTTTCTACTGTCGAATACCCTCCAATTTCCCCTTTGGACACATTACCAATTCATTTTCGAATTAATTCTGGGCAAACATACCTTGATTTATCCAAGTTTGAACTTGCTACAACATTCCGTATAACAAAAAAAGATGCCGATAAAAATGTGCCAATTACTGCAGCTGATCATGTTAGTTTCATCAATGGATTTGGTTCCACTTTCATCAAAAGTCTCAAAGTTTCCTTCAATGACCATCAAGTTTATAACTCAAATGATTTATATGCCTACAATGCATACCTTCGTCGCCGATTAGGTCTTTCACGTGAACAAACGAAATTATCTGGATACATTGAAGATGGATTAGATCAAATGTCTGGTCCTGCTTTTGAAGCAAGAAGAGCTTTATTTGAAAATGATGCTACTTTTGAAACTGTTTGTCCACTAGATGTTGATATTTTTGGACAAAGCAAGCTATTTTTGAATCAAATGATCGTCGATATAGAAATTACTCCACATAACAGTGCTTTTACTCTCTTATTAAACAAAGGAAAACTTGAATACCATTACCATTTGGTTGATTGCAAGCTTTATGCCAGACAACATTTATTGCTTCCTCAGCTTGATTATTCTATCCAAGAAAAACTCAATGCAAATGCTATTGCAAAATATGCCTATAATCGAAATACCGTGAAAAGTATCTTTATTTCTCCTGGTCGTTATGATCTTAATGCTGTTTTATTCAATGATTTTCTTCCAAATCGTGTCTTCGTTGGACTTGTTGATGCAAAAGCTTTTTACGGTAATATTGGAATGTCGCCCTTTCAATTTGCACCATTTAATCTTGAATCCATTCGTCTTACTACTAATGGTGTTCATACTCCGTCTAATCCATATAAACTTAATTGGTCAAAAAAGCAATTTGGGAGAGCTTATAAAGATTTGAATGATGCCGTAGGCGGTCAACATGGGATAAATGTTCAAAAGTTTCTTACAAACTCCTGTATTTATGGATTTGATCTTCAAATGAGTCACAGCGATCAGTTTGCGGAAATACAACAAATTGGCAGCACAATGATTTCTCTCAACTTTAGTGCTCCAGTTCAAGAAAATGGTCTCCAATTAATTGTTTTCGCAGAGTTTGATTCCATTTTGGTATTGGATAAAACACGAACAATCACTACTGCTTTTGCGACATAAAAATCCCTATTTTTTCTATTTTTCAATTTATTTATAATTTTGATATAATAATCCTTCTTAGTAGTAATGCCCGCTACAACCAGGGCATTACTACTCTTCTTTTTTCTAATTATCTTTATCTATTTATTTATAATGTTTGTAATTTTTGTAATAAAAAAAGAGACCCAATGCTGTTTTTGAACTATTTTTATACGTTTTGTTCGTATTCACTACTTTTCGTTGACAACTGTTGCAACTTTTGGAAGCCTTTAGATGCGAAAACTCATTGCTCTTCCAATGCCACGCTACAAATCTTTGGTCGAAAGAGAAAAAAAAGCTGACCGCGGACTCAATGAAACAGTTAAGGCAACAATGAAGAATCTTGAAAATCAGGAACTTTTGCAACGGCGGTATCATTATAAGGAAGCCAACGAAGAAATCCCTGAAACACTCGACAAACCCCTCAGGCAAACAGCTTACACCTGGGTCCCTCCTGCGCCAATTGATAAAATTCGAGCATATAAACGTAAACAATTGAAACCAAAAAAGATTGTCAAAAAGATCAAGACCCCTAAACTTCCAAAGAAAAAGACCGTCAAAAAAGTTGTCGTTCCCAAAATTTCCTACATTCCTCCACCTGCTCCTGTCAAACAACCCTTTCAGTTTAAAAAAATGGATCTTTCAAACAGGGATGTCAAATGCAGACGGCCGCCGCCGCCGGCCGCATGCCGGCCGCGCCGGCGGCCGGCGGGCAAGGTTTTTTTCGCCGGCGGCCGGCACGGCCGACGATTTTTGTGAAATTCTTTGTTTTTCCCACACAAAAAAAGAAAAATATAGGCCGCACGGGCGGCCGGCTAATAATTTTAGGCCGCGCGGCCGGCACGGCGGCCAATTTTTCGCCGGCGGCCGCGGCCGGCCATGTTTTCCCGCCGCATTTGACATCCCTGCTTTCAAATCCAAATAATTTTGCTTAATTTGTTAAAATTATACTCTTTTTTCCACTATGATTAAAAATATTTCTTGAAAAACAGTCCCTCTTTTGTTACAGAACAGACGCCAGATTTTTTTATGCATTATTTGCAAAACAAACACACCAGACGCCGATTTTTTTGGCACTCTCGCGTTGACCTCATAAATGCGATGGCACGAAGAAATGTTGTTTTTATGCAATAAAAAGAGGATCGATCGACATTCTTTTTTTAAAAAATACTTTTGGTTGGTCGAATATTTTTTCTGCGGTATTATTTTTTGGGATTTTTACATATTTTGGCCATTTTTCGGTTTAAAAAGTTAAATTTTTCTGTAAAAATTCCTTTTTTGACAAAAACTTTCCAATATTTAATAAAGAAAACGTTGAGCTTAATTTCTTCTTTTTTCCTCAAAAACTTTCAAATATTTAATACAAAAACCTCTCAAAGAAATTTGTTTTACCTTCCAAAATTTTTAAATCTCCCGCCTTTGCCTGATTCAGGGAGCCCCCAATAAAATTACTGCATAAAAAATTATAGTGCGAAAATTACGGTAAAAAATATTACGGTAAAAAATATTACTGCTAAAATCTCCAGGAAAAATGACCTTGAGATATGTTCGTAAAAAATTTTTGACCAAAAAATTACTCTGGTAAAATATTACTGTAGAAAAAATCTGAAGTATAAAAAAATCGGAGAAGTGAAAAAAATCTGAAGTCTAAAAAATCTGAAGGAAAATAAAATCTGAAGGAAAAATACAAAAATTGACTTTTTGAAAAAATTTAAATTTCGAAAAAATTTTTAAAATTTAAAAAAAATAATTTGAAAAAAAAAAGAAAATATTTTAAAAAATATGCATAAAATTCAGCCAATAAAATCTCGCCCCTCCTTTTTTGAAAGAACCAATCAGAGGACAGAACAGATGCGCAAAAATTGGGGAAAAGAAAAAATAGGCTCCTCCCCTTACTGACGTTAGAACCAGGGGATTACTACTGTTGAGATCTACAAATAAAAGATTATCAATTGATCCTGTATTATTTAACGAATGCCAAAAGATTACTGATGATCAAAAAACACGTGGAGCAATTGAACTTGCACCTGCTATGCCTGAAGGAGATTTCGTTCATTATTTATCTTCTCAAGCTGTAATAACACCCCAAAAAAAAACTACAAAAGTCAGGATGGTATTTGACGCTTCACAAAAAATTTCAAAACTTGCTCAAAGCTTGAATGATGGTTATTTTGTACCTGCACTGAAAAAAAAGTAGGTGCATATTTACTCTAAATTGGGGGTAAATATACCCCATTTTAGGCGTAAAAATTGGACTCTCCTAATTACAATGGGAGTAAATAATCCTCAAATCTAGGCGTAAACTTACACCATTATTTGTGGTGGTATTTGGCCCTAAATAAGGGGCAAGTTTACGTGGAGAAACAGGAGTATATGAAACCCTAATTTACAGAGCAATTTAACACCGCTAAAGAGGGGTACATATACCCCTACTTTAGAGGAGTTGGAAATAGACCCCCCCCCCCTTCCCCCCAGCTCCACACCCGTATCCCTACCTTAAGTAGTAATACAGTAGTAATAAGCAAAAAAAATTTATTAAACAAAAACAAAACAATAACTGATAACAAAAAAACTGACATTTATGAAGATCTTTGAACATTCAAAGAGTTTGGAGATCGCTGCCAATTGTATCAAGATTCGGAGCTGACTGACGGTTGGCTTCTTTATCTGATTGTAAAATTTTGGCTGAAAAATTAATAGTTAAATGATTGCGATTTGTAAGAAAAAAAATTGCCTGAAGTTGACTCAAAATCTTTGTTGACTGCTATTTTAGAAGAATTCTGATAATCTTTGATGTTCATTAATAATTCAAAAAAATAAGAAATGCCAGTTGTTTTTTCATCATATTTGACGTTGCTGACAAAGACGAGTTCCATATAGCTTTGCAAAGCTTCAGCAAATCTGCCATGTACCTGAAAAAACTATTTCACTAAAAAGGCAACAATAACATAAAGTATTACCTTGAAAATCATTTCGTCAACAGCAATGTAAAAACTGACATCTGGAGCAGATCCAAGCAGTTATTCCTTCTGCTTTGCGCTTGTCCATAGCATTTCTGTAATCAAGGTTGTCCTGAAATGTTGGTACAATTGCATAAACTAGTTTTAAAAAAGTGAAAACTTACAGAATGATCAATAACAAGGCGAGAATATTCGAGGGCAGACTTCGGACATTTTTTCTTTAATATGTCAAAAAGAAGGGATTTTGCCATGTACTCACGTTCATCTAAAAGAAAAATAAAGATGGTTCACAATTAAATAATAAGCTTACCAGGACTGTCATAAGTTATTTCGGCTGCCGATATACCAAGATAGAACCGCCAAAAAGCGAAGTTGCTTTTGCCATGCTGACAGGTGGAAATATGATTTTAGTAATGAAAAAACAACTGTCAAAACTCACAAATAATTTTTAAAGTTGGAAAATTTGGTGCTGTGGAACACAACTTGCTGCCACTACCATCAGATTTGCCGAGGATTGAATGTTCTTGCAGAAGCTTGAACATTTCTGCTGCCATAGACTGTTGGCTGCCACCACCATCAGATGTTGCCGAGGTTCACTACAGATTGATCACCATACTGAATCAACCTAAAAATGCGTGATCAATGAAACAAAAAGTAAAATGCAAAGAAAAAAAGGCGAAAGATACATACAAAAAGTGATACAAACTGTGATCAATGAAAAATACATACCATCTGCAACGTTTTTTATCAATCACATTGAGCTGACATTGTAACGAATCAACTGACGGAAGATCAAGACCACACAGGATAGCTGTCGCACGGCTAAAGCTTTTAACGGCGCTTTTTTCTGCTTTACCGCCATCATCATCAAGAAAGTCAAGTTTGATTGTTGAAGAAGTTATCTGAAATAAATAAAATAATTAATTAATTATAAATAAAATTATCAAAACATTAAAGCTGAATTAAAAAAACGCGCCAAAAAAGAAAGAGAGCAAAAAAATGCAAAGAAAAAAAGAAGCGGGTTCAAAAAAATTCTTCAGCGTTCTACGCAGTGATGCGCAGCCTTTTTGCTTTTTTCGACAAAAAAAACAAAAAGCCCCGAGCATTTTAATTTTGTTATTGTTTGTATAATGCAAGTATTTTTAAGATTAGTAGAATTTTTTAATATTTGAAAAATACCAGAAATTTACCTGAAGAAAAAAACTCCAAAATTTCAAGTTTTTATTGTTCAGGTAAATTTTTAGTTTTGTTTCTCTTACAAACGTTTGTGATACTGAATTATTAAAAAAATGCAAAAAACCAACATTCTGCATTCTTTTAACAAAATTTAGTTTTTTTTAAATTTTTTTAACACTTTTAAAGGACAAAAAAAAACCTTTATAAAAAATACGGTTTCAAAACGAAAAATTTTTGACACGAAAATTACCCTAGGTCTATGCACCTTTTTTTGTTTTTTACAAAAATTTCAGCTTATAGAAATTATTAAAGTGCAAACAATACCTCAGAATATTGGATTTTCTATACTTAATAACCTATTTTTTTTACAAGAAAATGCTTTGGATTTGTTGTTTTGAGCTTCTATTTTATGATTTGTTTGTCCAATCAAAAAAAATGAAGCATTTTTTAGCAAACACAAAATTTTCTTAAAACCGAAGCCCTTATGGTTTAAAAAAAATTTCGAAAGTTGTTTATGTCTGCGACCAAAAAAAACTTTTTTCAACGAAATAACATATTAGACTTTTTTTTGCAACATTTTGAAACAACATCGTCAAAAAAACGAAAATGTTATCTACAGTATCATTTTGCAATGATTTAAAAATTTTGCGGTAACATCTTTTGAAAAAATATTTCTTTTTTTTTCAAAGAATAAATATTTTTGCCGTGGCAAAATAGCAAAATAGTGAAATTACATCGTGAGAAAAAATAATTTTGATTTTTTCAAATATGAAAATGTTACCTACAGTATCCTTGTATGAGTAAAACTTTTCGAAAGAATTTAATTTGTTCCAAATAAAAAAGAAATGAGATTTGAAAAAATTAACTTTATTTTCTTTTGTAACAATTTTCAATAATAAACTTTATTTTTTCTTTTAAATATCTATATTCTAGAAAACCCTTTTCTGAAATAGGGGTAAATATACCCCGAAGTACATTTTTAACCTTTGCCCCACTCAATTATAGGGTCAAATATGCTCCACTTTTTGCAGCAGCATAATTCTACTACTATTTTTAGTAGCAAACCGAAAAATGCCCTCCACTTTAGGAGCAAGTTTTCACCTTTTTGAAATCAGAGTAGACGCTCAGTTTACACCCTTTTTTTTCAGTGTAGCAAGAAAGTTGCAATGTAGGAGAATGCATTTGTTCATCTTTTTTTTGTGAAAAATTCATGGCGTGGAACAAACAGATGCCTTCACCGTAATTAAGAACGATGGACTGACGGTCGCACGAAAAATTTTGTTTATTTCGGACACTCCTTTTAATCTCAATTCACATATTAGAGATTAAAATTGTGTTTTAACACACCCCTTAACCAATACTTGTCTTAAAAAAGTGAAAATCTTTCTTTTTTACTTCTTAAAGTTGTTTTATTTTTGCGCTCATAGATTTAAATATAATTTACTTCATATATGCAAAAACGAACTTTGAGAAAGTTTCTATTAGTGTTCATCACATTTTATTTTGTTTATTCTGCTGTTTCTTTATTTTACGGCATACTTGATTTTCCGTTTTCGTATCGTATGTTGAAATTTAAAAAACATTCATTGATTTACCTTATAGCTGATAAGATACACCTACTGGAGAGAAAAAATGTTTCAAAGTATTTAGCATATGACAAAAATAATCGATGTAAAACAAATACGGAGTTGTTGATAACAGTATTTTCACATACAAATGATTTGGGAGAAAGGATGCTTGTTAGACGTACGTGGGGCAAAGTAAAGTCTGATACTACGACGTTAAAATTCATTGTTGGCAAAACTGTAGGTAAAAAATGGTTTCAAAATTTCAATATCGTTTAAGGTGTAATGAATTTAATTTTTCATTAAAAAACTCTCTTTTTAGGAGGGTATAAAATAGAAGTATCTTGCACTGAAAAAAAGATCCTTTTTTTAAAGGGGGAACCCACCTCTGACAATTTTTTGTTCAGGGTTCATTGGAGCTGCTTTTTTTAAAATCTTTTGCAGCTCTAATGAATAAAAAAAGCAGCTTCAATGAGTCTGCGATCGCGTCGAGACCATCAAGAAAATTGCAGCAAAAAAATTGTTCAAGGGGGGTCTCCCCCTTTAAACAGCCTTTATGTAGCCGTTTGCTAAAATGATCATACACAGGGGAAATATAATTCTGAAACTTTACCCATGGCTTTGACTATGCTCAACAAGACTAGAGCCAAGGGCTTTTTGTTCAAAAGTGCCGAGGTCGCTGAATCCGAATATCGCATTTACAAATCATGAAATTCGTTGTGGGACCTAGAAATGACGAAATTATGCCAAATTGTGCGTTTACGCCGTTCTGTCCCCGTAGGGGTTTTTGTGCGGGTTCCAATTATTTTTTTTCGGATTCCTTGTGGTTTTTTACCCCTGGAGATGGAGAAATATAAAAACAAATTAAAAACAACTTTTGACGGTCTGGTCTAGCGTTGAATTAACATGAGGCATGTCCAAGGTTCGAATCCACGCTAGGTCGAAGTTTAAAAATGAGTATGCGCACCCGTCCCCGGTTCACTCGGGTTAACACTGACCAGGACCTCACCAGGATAAAAAGGAAAAACACATATTTCAAATGGACCCTACCAGGATAAAATAGGAACAGAAAACCTAATCCTCATGAAGCTACGGCTTGTCGTGAGATCACTTCGGTGAAATAAAAAAAAATAAAAAAACTATTTTTTATGAATCTTTGAATGGGCTCGATTCTACTTTTTTGTCTTGGTCCTCCCTAGGGACCTTACAGAAAAACTTTTTGGAAAAATTTAAAAAAAATTTTTTTATTTTACAAATTTTATGTTCTATGTCATTTCAGGTTACATTTTTATTGTAATTTTTCAAGTATTTCTGAAACAAAAAAAAATTTTCTAAGGGGCGACCAAGCAAAAATTTGAATTGAACTCATTCAAAAATTCATAAAGGATAGTTGTTTTAATATTTTTTTTATATTTCTCCCTCTCCAAGGGTAAAAAAACACGAGGAATCCGAAACAAAATAAACTGGAACCCGCACGGAAACCCCCACGGCGCTACAATGGCGTAAATGCGAAAATTTGCATAATTTCGTCATTTTTGGGTCCCACAACGAATTTCAAGATCCCCCAAATAAAACTTAATTTACCCATACGTATATCTCAAAATAGCCATTATTCGGCTATATTAAGATATACAATTGCACTAAGAGCCCTCACATATCTAAGTGCATTTGCACCCATGTGGGGGTGGGGGGTAATTTTGCCAACTACAGGGGAAGGTTGCAACAATTCTGTCTTTAAGATTAAAATTAACCATAAAACATGTGCTCACAAAAAGAAACAATCCACAAACGTAGTTAATTTAAAGATTTTATTGATTAATCACACATTTTACACAACCGTCATATTTGGTCTTTAAAGGGGGAGTTGCACTTTTCACAAACTTTTTAAAGAATACTGCATTGCTAATAGGCGTTAGTAGGCTATTACCAATCGGACGAATATTCTTTATTTGCAAAAAAAAAATTTTTGTCATCCCCAACATGGTTGCCATTTAAGATCGTATTAAAGATAGATATCTAGAAACCTCCAAACAAGTTTATATTCATCACTACATGCATGGGCAAATTTTTTGAAGGTTTTAAAAGTAATCTTATCGGGAACCCAAAATTTTTTGGACTTTTACTCTATCTATGAGTAAAAAGAACCCTTTATTTTTAATTGCAATCCAAAAGTTTTTATTGTTTTTTTCCAAGTGTAAAACAATAAAAACAAAGGGGGCTTGGTTATCTACAGCTAATTAAGTTTCGTGGGGTTCCAAAACTATGGTATTCGGAACTTTGACCGAAAAGGAACTTTGACCAACAGAACTTTGAACGACAGCACTTTGACCGAAAAGGAACTTTGGCCGACAGAACTTTGACCGACAGCACTTTGACCGAAAAGGAACTTTGAGCGAAAATGAACTTCGGCCGAAAGCACTTTGACCGACAAAGTTATTCTGACCGACAAAACAAAAAAAATTTATTCAAAAATTTTCGACAATAAAAACACATTACAAAAAAATTACAAATACTAATCTCTAACTTTCACCAATAGTTTTCCCAAATTATTTTCTCCCCACAAATTAAGATTCATTAAACGAGGATTATTAAAACCTATTCCAATACTCCAGAATTTATCCCCAGGTGAAACTTCAGTTAAATGCAAATTTTTTTGCGCGGCGCTCGAAAAGTAAGAAATCAAGCTAATGGTCATCCTGCAGAACCCGCAAGTTAAGGTTCTCTTGAAATTCCAGATGAATATAAATTTATTACATGCGAGATCAAAATGGAGGTAGAGACCGTGAATCTGACTTTATTGTTTACGATTCAGGTGCTGCGGATGGGGAAAATCGTTTTATTTGTTTTTCGTGTGATACGCTGCTTGAGCTTTTAGAAAATTCTGCTAACTAATTTATAGATGCAACTTTTAAAGTAACTCCAATATTTACATATTAGCTTTTGGTCATTCATGCACAATGGCGAAATACTCATGAAACTATTCCTTGCGCTTACTTTTTGCTTAATCGAAAAAATCAAGAAACTTACGAACGCGCGTTTGTGGCTTTAAAAACTCTAGTAAACAATTCTTTTGAAACGGTTATAATTGATTTTGAAGAACTTCCAGAATATCCACAAATTCAAGCTTTTACTGAATATTTTGAAGAAACTTACGTTGGAAAAATTGCTCGTAACAATCGCGCTGGTCCACCATTATTTGAAAGCGATTTATGGAATATGCATCGAACTAGTGAAGGCAGTCCGCGCACAAATAATAATGTCGAAGGTACTCATAACAAGTTAAATTCTTTTTAATTGCGATAAGCCTGGCTTTTTTAAATTTGCTGCTCTTCTTCGAAAATTTTTAAAAACAGTTGAAACCGATGTTTTCAATTTACGCGCTGCCAAATCGCATAACTTTGTCGGTCAAAGTGCTTTCGGCCGAAGTTCAGTTTCGGTCAAAGTGCTTTCGGTCATAGTTCCCTGTCGGTCAAAATTCCCTGTCGGCCAAAGTTCTTTCGGTCATCGTTCTTTCGGTCAAAGTACTTTGGGTCAAAGTTTTTTCGGTCAAAGTTCCGGGATTCTATAAAATATAAAAATATAAATTTATTACATGAAACTGCTGCCAATTCCATGGCCAAAACATTACGCTTTCTGAATCAAAGCATTTTGTCTTTTCTTGAAGAGGTTCTTTCTTCGGCTATTACATCCCTAGGAATGATTCTGTTATTTTAGAAGAAGAAAGAACAGCTTCACTTCCATGCTAATCCCAACAAAATAGGAGATGCGCTAAGCTTTACGTCGGCTAGCATCCATTTGCCGGGAAAAAATCAGATTTTGGATTTCTTTTTTGTGGTAAAATTGACATTACTCTTATCTGTATTTTTTTGTTTTTTAAGTAAGCCCAAATCTGTCAAAATGTAGCGTTCTACGTCAGCTGGCCAAAAGCGAAACGCTTGTTTTATTTTTGGTCTAACGGCCGGATTTCTCATCCTTCATAATTTTATCCTTTAGAACATTAATTAGTGACAAATAATCGCTAAATTATGATCGGCTTTTATAATGCAATTTTATTTATGAAACTTTTTGTAATTGTTTTATTTTCAGTCTTTTAATAACGCATTGTTTAATGAAGAAAAACTATTTAATGATATAATAATGACAAACATTTTGGAAGAATACTATAATCTTTCATTAAAAACTCTAGTAATGTTTTTATTTCATCAGTATCGTTGCCCATCGACAAAATGCCTATTAAAAGTTGACAGTGATAATGTCATAGATATTCCATATTTTGAGAAACTCTGCCAAGAACATTCAGGTTTGCTATAAACGAGCTGGATGTTGTAAATCAAAGAATTTTAGATAAAGAAGAAATACATGGATACTGTTTAAAAAAAATGAAAGTTTTACGGCGTAAAACTTATGCTGAAAAATGGGACATTCCCGGATACGTTTATGAGAAAGAAATATACCCAGTTTATTGCCGAGGAGGTAATTATTTAGTAACAGGAAAAAATACAGCAGGTACAAATACAAATTTAACAGTGTTGTTCTAATAATTATATAATAAAAGTTTTTAGAGAAACTTTTAAAAGGACTCGAAAAATTTGGATTTTTCACATCTCTGAATAAACAAAAAATGCCTGAAGATATTTTGTTCACTGCAATTGCAGCAGAAAATGCAAATATTCCAAGAATAAATAATACACAAATTATTCCTTGCATAAGACGCGGCTTTGAATGTCTTAACGGTCAACGAATATCTGAACACTGGATTTCTGCTACAATAGGCAACGAAAATATGAATTTTTATCATAATTGTTCGTTATTTTTAAATTGGAAATTATGTGTGAATATGATATAAATTTTTTTCGATTTTTTTGCTGAAACTCATAACATAAAATTTAGTTGTTTATTTTTAAAAATATTTATTCTGAAAATGCAATTAGAAAGTTTTACTAAAAATAGGGACCGTCAACAAATGTTTTTTGACAAAAAAAGAACTTTCCAGCAGGCGACGTCTTTTTCTCAGTTGTTAGCGCTGCCACGGGCTCTTTTTTACCCATATTTTCGTCGGTTAAGACGGATTTTGTAAAGGGTTACCCTTTTGGGCTGATTTTAGTACCAAAAGATAGCCTTATGCTCACTGATAAAAACCAGTAAGGTGCCTATCGATTTTATCTAGAAATAAGGATTCTGGAGCCGGATTTTGAATCCGAAAAAATTTGTTTTTCTTAAATGTGATAAAGATGATATCGTTTGATTCATTTTGATGAGACGATTCATAAAAAATCAAAAAAAAACTTTTAAAACTTGAGAATTCGGATTCAGAATCCGAAAAATAATTTTTTTATAATGGCATAAATTCGGTATCATTCGATTCGTCTTAATAAGGGGATTAATAAGCAATCAATAAAATTATTGCAATTCAAAAAATTCTTAAAATAAATATTTTTTATGATCACCCCAACATCAAAAATATTTCAAAAATGCCTTATATGGACAAGTTTTAGCTTCAAATCATATTTTTATAATAAATTACATGTTTTTAACAGTATTTTGGTCTAAATAAAGCTTTAAAAATCATATTAAGAGTAAAATAGCCGGAGGAATTGTTGATTAAACCTTTTTTTTGAATTTGGTGAGCACATAAGTGTAATCGGGTGCGAAAAAGTAAAAAAACGAATTTCATTCGAATAAAAACGGCTAATAACCGGTGGCGCCCAAATACACTATTACTACTTTTTTATTACCACAAATATGTGTACTTAAAGATAGCCGGAGGATTTTACGTAAAAATGCTTTGTTTTGAAAATTCACTGGCACCAAAATTTTGCGCTGCGATCTTGCATGCGAACACTCCATGGGCTCATTGGGTGTTCGGTAGAAACGGATTTTGAGTTTAAGGGATGGGATATGGTTATTTTTACTCCCAAACCACCCTTAAATCATTCAAAAATGATTTGGGAGATGTCGGGCCCAAAAACCGAAATTTCGGTATTTTCAATATTTTTTCACAGGGAAGACCTAGACAAAAAAATTTTAAAACAAATTTTTTGAAAAAAATTTTTTTTGCTTTAAAATCATCAAAATATGCTTAAAATAATATAATAACACTATAAAAACCATTTAAATGATTCAAAACAATCAAATATTGAAGATATATCATTTCAATGATGTTGGGGGTATTGTGAAAAATTATTGTAACTAAAAAAAAATTTTTTTTGCTTATCTTCGACTTTGATATGATTGGATATAACTAAATCAAGGTCAGGGCATTTAATTAAAGCATTTTCAGGCGTTTAAACTCATTTCTAATTACAGCTTTTGCTCTTGGTGGCTTTTATAGGCGTATTTTGAACTAAAAAGGAGAGATCGTTGTCTTCCGGATAAGATAGAAGCACGCTTTTCATTTTTTTAATGATCAGTAGGTTATTTATAAAAAAATGACTCGAGCTTTTTATTGCCGGGTGAATATTTCTCATGTACCAGGTATTTGAAAATTTCCGTTTTTTTTATACCCCAACATCGTTGAAAGGAGAGAACTCATGCAAAACAGATATCCAGATAATTCCTGTTGGGTTTTTTTTGATTGTCACAACCATATGAAAAAAATTACACGTGAGTATATCTTATCGGGAACCCAAAAATTTTTGGACTTATGCTCCGTCTATAGGTAAAATGGACGCTTTAATCGGTTAGGTTTTTTTCAGTTTTTGAGATTCGTCCAAATCTCTATATTTTTTCTTGTAGCCAACAAAATTTCCAATAAAACGTTTAGATTTGATTTTGTTTAACTTAGCTAGTTCCCCTTTCTCAGGTTAAAAAGTGCCAAAAAACTGCATGTTATGCAAATTTCGTTTTTAGGGCCCTGCAACCCCAAAATATGATATGAAGACCCCTGATACCATTTTTTTAGGGTTTATCAGGTGTGATTTACTTAATTTTAAAATGGCGCGTCTACCGGACAATTTTGGCCCCAAAATGAGCGAGTGACTCACAGGATCAATTCCGCTGGAGTGACAAACACACGGAGGCAAGTTGGGCGAATTTCGCCCCCTGGATAGGATAGCGATGCCAAAAAGGGCTGGATAGCGATAAATTTTTGAAAAAAAAAGAAAAAAGAAAAAATGTCAGGGGGAATCAGGGCTCTGCGATATCGATATAAAACGCTGACTTTAAAAATATTTTAAACAAACAAAAAAAGAAGGAGAAATTGTCGATTTTAACTCATCCAATTAAAAAATTTCATTTTTTTATTTAAAATGCCTCTTATTTTTTAATCAAAGGAATTTTTCATAAATTTTCTATTTTTTTGGATTTTTGTAATCTTTTTAAAATTTTGAGGCAATTTTGACCCAAAGTGCTATTTCTGCCTCACTTTAAATTTCTATTACTTTCAAAAATTTGAGGCTATTTTTTTAGCCTCACTTTGAGGCTATTTTTTTAGCCTCACTTTCAACGCCTGGGATTCGAACTTTCGACGCTCGCTTGAGAGACGATTGTACTGACCACTCAGACATTGCAACAAACAATAACGCGTTGCAAAAATGAAAGGAAAGAAAGTGATACTTTTTTTCGTTCTTTTTTGCATTTTTTGTTATTTTATTTTGCATTTTTTAACAAATGTTTTATTTTTTTAATTTTTATTAATGCCATAACATGTTGGGTTATATTATCACACATGAAATGCAATAGAAATAATAATTTAGAGTTGATAGCACCATGATTATGGAATTGGTGGGATTTGAGAGGGATTTTAGGAATTTTAATGGCCTTTAAAGCGACATGCATAAAAGTGTTTAAAATCTATTGGATTATGAAGGTTTTTGATGTGATATGAAGAGTTAAGGATAGGGATCAATAGAACTGGTGCAAATAATGGAATTGGCCGGCATTTTAATGGAATTTTGGTGGAATTTTGGGGAATTTTTAAAGTTTTTGAAAATGTTTTCAATGAATAGTGGTTGATTAAGCATTAAAAAAGCTTGCCAGAGCTTGGCATGGAATTAGAAATTGTTAAAGAAAGATTAAAGGAATTTTAATGGAATTTTGGTGGAATTATCATCTAATTTTTTAGAATTTTCGTTGTTTTTTCAAAAATTCCTAAAATTCGTCTCAAATCCATAATCATGGTACTACCAACTCTAAATTATCATTTCTATTGCATTCAAGGCCGTATACAGAAAAAAATTTCGGAGGGGGGACAGCGATTTTGGGGGGGGGGGCACGCCTTTGATCATTTGCTGCCGCCAACACGAAGCGGCAAAAGATCAAAGGAAATTCTTCAGTTTCGGGAGGCACAGATCCCGAATCCCCCCTCCTAAATAAGGCCTTGATTGCATTTCATGCCTTTAAACTAAATTTTACGACATTTTTTATTCACTTTCATTTTAAAATACCTAAAAATCCCGGTCAGTTCCAAAAAATTTCTCAAAATTCCACGAAAATCTCAATCTCACCAAAATCCACGTTAAGCCCTTCTGACAACCTTCAAATACGCATTAACACAATCAAGTTCCTCTTCTTCAAAATTCAAATTCAAATTTCACAATCACATCTTGAATCTGAGTTAGAAGCGGAACAAATGCCAGCACCTAAAAGAGGAAGACCACGAAAAATATAAACCATAATAATTAAAAAGCAATTTTTGTCAAAAATTTGTTGATATCTGCTTTAAAAGTTTAACCATTTGTCTCTTTTTTCTGTTTTCCAATCTGAATTTCTGTTTTTTTCATGTATGCTCAACAGCTGTAAACATTTTTTTTACTAAATTTATACTGTCAAATTCTCTATTTCGTTTTTTTCTGATAAATAATTTATTGTAAAATTTAACCTGTGATTTTTTTTGTTAATCTTTTTTTCACTGATATTTATTTCCTAATTCTTCTTGTAATTTTTTACATCGCCATTATTTTTTGTACACAGCAAGTGATCGAGCTTGTAATGAATAGAATTAAATAAAACAATATTTTTAAATAATTTTTTGTAAAACAAACTTGAAAATGTGTGATAATATAACCCAACATGTTATGGCATTAATAAAAATTAAAAAAATAAAACATTTGTTAAAAAATGCAAAATAAAATAACAAAAAATGCAAAAAAGAACGAAAAAAAGTATCACTTTCTTTCCTTTCATTTATGCAACGCGTTATTGTTTGTTGCAATGTCTGAGTGGTCAGTACAATCGTCTCTCAAGCGAGCGTCGAAAGTTCGAATCCCAGGCGTTGAAAGTGAGGCTAAAAAAATAGCCTCAAAGTGAGGCTAAAAAAATAGCCTCAAAGTGAGGCTAAAAAATAGCCTCAAATTTTTGAAAGTAATAGAAATTTAAAGTGAGGCTGAAATAGCACTTTGGGTCAAAATTGCCTCAAAATTTTAGAACAAAAAAATCTAATAAAATTTGACAATAAATCCTTACATAAAAATTACTGTAACTACAGTATGACATTTTTTAAAACTTTTTTACTACGCGGAATCGGTTTCTCCGGGGTCACTTTACTTTATAGCAGAGTTTCAGGAAAAACAAATTTTGGGTTGTGCCGCCCTCCTTTGAGATATTTTGATTTTCTCATAGACTGCGTCTTAAAACCATTTACTCCACCAAAATAAATTACAATAAATCCAATCTATATCTTATCTAGAGACGTGCAAGGTTTTTTCAAAGTTCGCTAAGTGCTATAATTTTGGTATCATCAGAATCGCCTTTAAAAAATCACTGGGAATAAAAAAAGAAAAAAGAAAAAAATATTATCAATAATGTTTAATTATTGGTTGAAAAAAGTAAAAAATGTGATTATTTTCAGTCGGGGAACACATTTTTTCAGTAAATATTTTCGTGGCGCGTTTGCAAACGACACTTTTTTAGCAGTGTCGATAGCGCAGGTTCGATGCCCAGCTGAAACACAAAAATATTTTTTATCTTCGATTGAGTTTATTTTTGGTACATATATGCGGTCGACCATGGAGAATCCAAAAATAAAAGCAGTTTTTTTTATAAAAAAAGTATGCAGCTGTTGGATTCGAACCTGTGACCGAAGGACTAATACTCAGCGTCTCCGCCACTGAGCCATATACGCAAATTCTTGACCGCTCACTTTCGCTCAATTTTTATTTATTCTATCAGATGCAGAAAAAAATTCTGTATCTCATAGGCCTAATTCTGAATTGGGGGGTTTCGGAGTGTAGTGTATCATCATTGAAAAAACGTAAAAAATTGCGGTTTTTTAGACTTTTCTCAAATTTTTTGAATAAAAGTGTTATTCAGAAGTTGGATTTTTGAAATCCCTGTATTTTTTTACATCTAGAAGGATAAAAATAAAAATAATTAAATAAAAATTTAATTTCTACAGTATACCTCTCTTTGTATTTTCTTTTGACTGAAAAAAAATGCAGGGAACACTCTCGTTTGAGTCGCGCGTGCACGTCTCTAATCTTATCAAAAAAATATCAAAAAACTGATATCTTTCAATATTGATAAAATTTTAATATCATTAAAATTGACCAACAATGAGTAGTTTTCAAAAAATCGTAAAAAAAAATCAATAATGATCCTCGGCATTTTCCAACACTTTATTTTATTGTTTTTATATGTTTTATTCATTAAAAATATGTTTTCGTTTTAATTGTTCATGGAAAAAAAATTTTATTTGATGTTGACCATATTGGACTGAATTAAAAATTCAAAGTGATCCAAAATGACCAGATTTGATATCTGGTGTCTCAAACTTGCCCCAAATTTTCCAACAACATTATAGTTGATAATAAAAAACACCGGAACACTTTTCATAACATATTTCAGGAGTTATGAATTTTTAATGATGTTGGACATATTGAGAAGAGAAAATTAGCTTTTAAAAAATTTTTTCTTAACCCTCTACTTTTTCAGTTTTTTCAGTCTCGATGTGACCAATTTTCAGTATCAATCAAAAAATAGGCTTTTGTGAAATTTTGTCTCAAATGAGACATTTTTCCAAAAATCCTCATAAACTCTAAATGACAAAAATCGGCTGAGATTTTTATTCAAAATTCTGCCAAAACCCAATCTGACCGAGGTGCCTGAGGAAAATTTTACAAATTGGCATAAAACCTTGTCTGACGCTGGTGCGTGAGGAAAAATTCCTAAAATGAATGAAACCTCGAAGTGAAAAAAAAAACTGAGAATTTTTTTCAAAAAAAGCTGAAATCTGGGTCTGAAAAAGGGGTGAGAAATTTTACAAAAAAGATGCTTTTTTCGACAGGGGTGAAAAACTTTTTTCTAATCCATGTCTTATATCATTGATTCAGGATATATGGGTTAAAATATAGCTTTGAGCCATATTTCAACAATGTTTTACACGATAGAATGATCTAAAACTCCAGGAATAACGTTTTTTCACCTGGTTTTATCAAAAGCTATAAAAGAATCAAAAAACAAATTTTGATGTAACGCTTTTATTCCAAAAATTTAAATAATCTGGTGCCCCGTCTCTTAATTAATCAAACATCATTAAATCGATAAAATAAAAATAATTTTGATGTCGCCCACCGGGATCGAACCTGTTCATGCATGTATACATGTGTTATACTTTTGGAGTCAGCCTTAGACACATTATAAAAATAAGTTTTCGTTTTAATTGTTCATGAAAAAAAAATTTTATTTGATGTTGACCATATTGGACTGAATTAAAAATTCAAAGTGATCCAAAATGGCCAGATTTGATATCTGGTGTCTCAAACTTGCCCCAAATCTTCCAACAACAATAAATAATAAAAAGCACCGGAACACTTTTCATAACATATTTCAGGGGTTATGAATTTTTAATGATGTTGGACATATTGAGAAGAGAAAATTAGCTTTTAAAAAATTTTTTCTTAACCCTCTACTTTTTCAGTCTCATGGTATTTTTGGATGCCCAATGACCTAAGGTGTTTGAAACAATGGAAGACGGCTTTAACTACTTATATTCATATTTTTATTATTTTTCTTTCTTTTAAATTAATTAAAGCATAAACAAACATATTTTTCTTTCTTTTAATGCTTATCTTTATTGCTCTTGATATATCTCAATATATTCATTAATATTTCTTTTAAATCAGCGATTGTTTTAGTTCACTTCAAATCTTTTTAAAGGTAAAACTATTAAAACTACAACATAATATTAATTCCAAGCATATACGAAAAAAAGGTTCGTGGTAAAATGGATCACGAACCACGAATCTGGTTCGTGGTTCGTGGCGGTTCGTGTTTTACAAATAGCCTAATTGTAAGTTTTGGAATTTATCTCGATCAACGTAAGATTTGTTAATTTTTCTAATGAACTTTTTGACTTTTTCAACCAATTGCTTGAATTCATTGTTATCCAAAATTTTAAAACGCATTCTCTGAATTTTTCAAACGAATTCGAACAATTCTGGCACAGGAAAAAAGTTTGTCCAAAAACCATTCCTATGTTTTCGCCTATGCTTAAAAAGACTAAAACCAAAATATTGGAGCTTTTAAGCTTTTTTTTTTTTTTTTAGGATTTAAAAATCCTATCGTAACTAAGCGTGGGCCGGGCTCAGACTTTATCGGGCCGGGCCGGGCCGGGCTTTGAAAAGTCGGCCCGCGGGCCGATAGATAATTTAATGGATGGAAAAAAAGGGAAAAATTTGAATTATGAAAATACAAAAGTCTAAAAAATATTAAATTTGAAAAACTTATCTTTTTGAGAGAAAGTTTTTCTTTTGTAAAATTCAGCATATCACCAATTTTTTGAATTATTTAAATGGGTTTTTGTTTTAAAAAATATTTTTGTCTTAGATATATAATTGATTCTACACAGGTCTCCGGCCTTGCGCAAAATAGACAAGAAAATGAGAATTCTCTACCAAAAGTTCAAAAAATGAGATTTCTCATTCAAAAAATGAGAATTCTCTACCAAAAAAATTTAAAAAAAAGAAAATTGTTGCAACAAACGATGGGACCTCGAAAGTTAAATATTAAATAAACCAGCAGGAATATTTTTTTAATATGTTTTAACCTACACTGATGCCGTTTAAAGGAGATTCGTCAGTTTGCGCATTTTTGCGATTTCGCAAGAAATTGCGAAATTGTAAATAAGTGATAATCAGGCTTTTTCGTGTCGAGAACGGCATACTGTAAATTGCTTTTTTCTTTTGCAAAAAACAAAAAAGAAATTTCGAAATCGTCGGTTTGTTTTTTTGATTTATGCATTTTTGCAGTATTTTTTTAAATTTTATCTTTTTTGCGTATAGATGTTTTAATTTTTATGTTTATTGATAAATAAAGTTGTTTTTCTTTGTAGTTGTGGACAATCAAAGGTTTCACCTTTTCTATTTTTTGTATTATTGAGTATATGATCTTATTGATTTGTTTTAATAAAAGCTTTACTTTTTTTACAGTTGCCATAAACGTTTAGATATATTACCGATAAACTTTTATGATATATGTTTAGCTCCTTTATTTAATTGCTTAATTATTTCCTTTAACCGCAATTGGTCAATTGTAATGAAATAATTCAACTCATTTTTGTTATTGAGGATGTCTACAATTTTTGAGTCCTGGGAAAAACAATTTTTGGAATTTGAAACAAAATTTTGCCAGTTTTTGGACCAAAGAGTATTAGATTCGAAAACATCGCGGCAACAAACATCTTGTTTGAAAGAAACTTCTAATGGGCAGTTTTTGCAGCGACAATAAGCAGATAAAAGGCGATCTGAATTAAATTCTAAACCAATGAGTTCGCAATAATTATTTTTTTTCTTAATAGGTTTAGCAGGCAGTTTGTCAGGAAAATGAGCATAGCCTTTAAATGGATTTGTCATGTCTAAACTAAATACAATTAAAAAAAGTAAAAAGGATAAAAAACGAAAAAGGAAATGAAAATACATAAATAAATTATTTGTTACAAATATAGTAACATTCGAAAAATAAAAATAGCGATTGAAATAAGCAATTTTTTATGGAAAAATTTTTTTGGCATAATTATGGAGTGCACAAATAAAATCAATTTTTTATTCAAGCACTTTTATCCCTCCAAATTTTTTATATTTCGATTGAAAAACAATGACAATAAAATGTCTTTCTTTTAAAAAAGAAGAGAGGGATAAAGCTCTCTTCTAACAAAAATTTTCTTTAATAATTATAAAATGATAATTTATTATTCAGCAAGACTTTTGATAAATCTGTGTCGGGTACAGTGTTGGCGGTCTTCGGTCAGCGGTGATTCGGTCACTTGGCAATAACTTTTTTATAACCCCCCGACCGGGAAGACCGACTCGAGCCAATTTATCCGGAAAATTATTTTAACAAAACAAGTTACAATTAAATGACCGAAAAAATCGATAATCGCTGACCGCCAACACTGGTGCCAACATGGATTTAAAAAAACTTGAAATATAATTAAGCAATTAAATAAAGGAGCTAGACATAAAGTGCGTTGCATAAATATAGCCGAACTGAAAAATTCACGATTGTGACCCCAAATCAAGAACTTAGCAAAAAGCTGTCATCATATTCTGATTCAGCGTAAAAAATAACCTCAAAAGCCAAGAAACTACCCTGATTGCATTTTTTAAATCAATAATTTCGATAAAATTCTGAATTTTAGGTGTTGCATAAATATAGCCGAACCAAAAAAAAATTTACATACGGCACTTTTATTTATATTCTTTAGTTAGAGGTTGTTCAGCATGCTAAAAAAAGCTAATATGTGAAAAAAACATCAAAAAATATCGAATGACATCGATTTGACAGGGTATTAAAAGTTGCATTTTTGGCTGTTTTGGCATTTTTTCCGGTGCCGGTGCAGGGTCAAAAAGCGGTGTTACAACAAACTACATATGCCATTTTGTAGTCCTATCCATGGTTAATGAACCCCCAAATTCTCACAGATCAATATCTAATACACGCTGTCAGCTCTCTTATTGAAAATTTGAACTTGGGCCATTTTTCAGCATTTTTCCTCAAATTTTTGCATTTTTTGCAATATTAGGCAACTTTCAACGAGGAGCTGACAGCGTGTATTAGATATTGATCTGTGAGAATTTGGGGGTTCATTAACCATGGATAGGACTACAAAATGGCATATGTAGTTTGTTGTAACACCGCTTTTTGACCCTGCACCGGCACCGGAAAAAATGCCAAAACAGCCAAAAATGCAACTTTTAATACCCTGTCAAATCGATGTCATTCGATATTTTTTGATGTTTTTTTCACATATTAGCTTTTTTTAGCATGCTGAACAACCTCTAACTAAAGAATATAAATAAAAGTGCCGTATGTAAATTTTTTTTTGGTTCGGCTATATTTATGCAACACCTAAAATTCAGAATTTTATCGAAATTATTGATTTAAAAAATGCAATCAGGGTAGTTTCTTGGCTTTTGAGGTTATTTTTTACGCTGAATCAGAATATGATGACAGCTTTTTGCTAAGTTCTTGATTTGGGGTCACAATCGTGAATTTTTCAGTTCGGCTATATTTATGCAACGCACTTTATGTCTAGCTCCTTTATTTAATTGCTTAATTATATTTCAAGTTTTTTTAAATCCATGTTGGCACCAGTGTTGGCGGTCAGCGATTATCGATTTTTTCGGTCATTTAATTGTAACTTGTTTTGTTAAAATAATTTTCCGGATAAATTGGCTCGAGTCGGTCTTCCCGGTCGGGGGGTTATAAAAAAGTTATTGCCAAGTGACCGAATCACCGCTGACCGAAGACCGCCAACACTGTACCCGACACAGATTTATCAAAAGTCTTGCTGAATAATAAATTATCATTTTATAATTATTAAAGAAAATTTTTGTTAGAAGAGAGCTTTATCCCTCTCTTCTTTTTTAAAAGAAAGACATTTTATTGTCATTGTTTTTCAATCGAAATATAAAAAATTTGGAGGGATAAAAGTGCTTGAATAAAAAATTGATTTTATTTGTGCACTCCATAATTATGCCAAAAAAATTTTTCCATAAAAAATTGCTTATTTCAATCGCTATTTTTATTTTTCGAATGTTACTATATTTGTAACAAATAATTTATTTATGTATTTTCATTTCCTTTTTCGTTTTTTATCCTTTTTACTTTTTTTAATTGTATTTAGTTTAGACATGACAAATCCATTTAAAGGCTATGCTCATTTTCCTGACAAACTGCCTGCTAAACCTATTAAGAAAAAAAATAATTATTGCGAACTCATTGGTTTAGAATTTAATTCAGATCGCCTTTTATCTGCTTATTGTCGCTGCAAAAACTGCCCATTAGAAGTTTCTTTCAAACAAGATGTTTGTTGCCGCGATGTTTTCGAATCTAATACTCTTTGGTCCAAAAACTGGCAAAATTTTGTTTCAAATTCCAAAAATTGTTTTTCCCAGGACTCAAAAATTGTAGACATCCTCAATAACAAAAATGAGTTGAATTATTTCATTACAATTGACCAATTGCGGTTAAAGGAAATAATTAAGCAATTAAATAAAGGAGCTAAACATATATCATAAAAGTTTATCGGTAATATATCTAAACGTTTATGGCAACTGTAAAAAAAGTAAAGCTTTTATTAAAACAAATCAATAAGATCATATACTCAATAATACAAAAAATAGAAAAGGTGAAACCTTTGATTGTCCACAACTACAAAGAAAAACAACTTTATTTATCAATAAACATAAAAATTAAAACATCTATACGCAAAAAAGATAAAATTTAAAAAAATACTGCAAAAATGCATAAATCAAAAAAACAAACCGACGATTTCGAAATTTCTTTTTTGTTTTTTGCAAAAGAAAAAAGCAATTTACAGTATGCCGTTCTCGACACGAAAAAGCCTGATTATCACTTATTTACAATTTCGCAATTTCTTGCGAAATCGCAAAAATGCGCAAACTGACGAATCTCCTTTAAGCGACAGAAAAAAAATTAGATGTGTGTTAACTATATTGCATCATCATTATATTCTTCTTGTTTGAAGCGGTAACGAAATTTAAAAGACAATTTTTAGTCATCGTTTTTCCTAGACTAGTCAACGATTTTTTTATTTTCATTTTTGTGCGTCCCAAAATTAGCGCGTTATTAAAATATTTTACTCTCATATTTTTGCTTGTGTTGGGTTATTTATAACAGATTATTGTTTTAAAAAATATTTTTTTTCTGTTTGTCTTTGTTTGTTGTTTCTTGTTTCTTGTTGATATTTCAGAAATAAAGTGTATTAAATATAACAAGAGAAAATAATTGTAAAAAAAAATTTTGATTCAATCAGAAAAATAGATTTTTTTGTGAAAGCCCGAAGCCCGGCCCGGCCCGGGCCGGAAAAAAGTGGGCCCGTGCCACGCTTAATCGTAACCCTGATTTTTTGGTCCCGAAACGCAAAAATTCGTTTTTTAAAATTCGTAAACGGTTGCGATATTGGGATAACTTTGTATGGATATAGAGTAATCGAGGTCGCTGATTCCGAAAATCGATACCGTAACCCGAAATTTTCGCTTCGGGACCCATTTTCGGCATTTTTTCGACTTTGACCTAAAAAAATTGGCTCCAATTTTTGCGGTCGCGATTAGCTTTTATCACCATTGGATTCAGCGCCTTTTTTTACCCTAGGACGGGGAAAATGACGAAAATTGAACGGGCCCAAAAACGATTTTGAATTTTACAGTAATCCCTCTTTTTTCGCAATTTGTCATTTTTTACGCTTATTATATAGAGTCAAAATTGCTTAAAAATTATTTTAGAGTAGCAAGTATAACATTGTATTATTATTTATAGCGAAAAACTGTAATTTGAAATTTTTACGATAATATCGTATACCTCAAGCAGAAATTTTAAATAGTCGAAAAAAAATTTTTCTTTCGGATTTCGATTTTCTTGAGTGGAACTGGCCACAAATATGACTCAGTTTATTGTAAACTAATTTCATCACTTCATATGCTCTAGAAAAGCCTGGCGGAAGGAAAATCTATGGTAATGACAATTAATACCGTAACCACATAAGGTATACTGTAGAGCAACGGATTGCGGCATGAAAACATGATTTTTAGTAAAAACAAAGCTTACCGTTGAATTCCTCATGCTCATAAACCTATAAAAACAGAAAATTGGAAAAAAAACGTAAAAAATGTCACATTTCGGAAAAAGGGGGGTTACTGCAGAATTCAGAATCGTTTTTGCGCCCGTTCAATTTTCGTCATTTTCCCCGTTCTAGGGTAAAAAAAGGCGCTGAATCCAATGGTGATAAAAGCTAATCGCGATCGCAAAAATTGGAGCCAATTTTTCTAGGTCAAAGTTGAAAAAATGCCGAAAATGGGTCCCACGCGAAAATTTCGGGTTACGGTATCGATTTTCGGAATCAGCGACCTCGATTACCCTATATCCATGCAATGTTATCCCAATATCTGCAACCGTTTACGAATTTTAAAAAACGAATTTTTGCGTTTCGGGACCAAAAAATCAGGGTTACGGTAGGATTTAAGCTCCAATATTTTGGTTTTAGGTTTTTTAATCATAGGCGAAAACATAGGAATGGTTTCCAAAAAAACGAATTTTTTGCTGTGCCAGCGTTTTTTGAAAAATTCAGAGAGTTTGTTTTAAGCCCAGCGAAAATTCCCTAAAACGTGATTTAAAAAATTCATGGAATCAAGTTCAGCTAATCGAGCTGTTTAACCATTGAACTAGCAGCATCACGAATCAACAAATGGATCTTTGCATGTGGAATATTATATTCAGCAATAACGTGTTTAATTAAATCAGAAAGATTTTCACCAGTATGTCGACCAACGATAGGTTTAACACCAAGTACGCGATATTCTCTTTTATGATTCTTCCAGAAATGAACGGTTAAAGATAAAAGACAATGTTTATTATTCTTAGATGACCATGAATCACTTGTAAAAGAAAAATATTTTGCAGCACGAATATCTTCTTTGACCAATTTGGTGACTTCATGCAATAATAAAGGAATATCAGTTCGAATAATGTTCGATGAATGTCTAAAACTTTGGCATGAGACTTCAATCGCTTTTAATGGACCTACTTTGGCTTATAATTAGGATTGTTTTTTTCTTGGAATTGTAAAAACCCTGGCTTATCAGTGGTATTGAAAGGTTTTAAATCACAGCAAATCCATAAAACAACACCTCGATCTAATTCACGAATTTTTCCTCCTGTTAATTGACAATTTGGCGCAAAAAGTGATGAAGAGTTTTGGAGAGAACAGCTTTGTGTAATACGCAGCACGGTTTTCAGCGGTACTCCTTACTTGTTATAAAATGATGTAAAAGCTGTTAAAAATTATTTTATCACCCCAAAAATATGGCAAAATTTCGATATTTAAAAAAATTTCCGATATCGATATTTTCGATATTCGATATTTTAAAAAACTTTCGATATCGATATTTTCGATATATCGTATCGGTTTTTTCGATATTTCGATATCGATATCGCAGAGCCCTGGTTGGCGCTCAAATTCAAATCTTCTTGTTTTTTAAAATCAAAGAAATTTCGTCAAAAAGGTCGATAATTTGGGTTTTTCAAAATTCCAACTCATTACTGTTGAAAAGACACCTAAATTATTTCCAATGTCAAATGGGACAATGTGAAGTAAAAAAAACTATATTTAAACAAAATTTGAATAAAATAACTTTTTGAAAAAATTTTTATTTTCAAACTTCAACGTACTCCCTCCCCTCTGTAGAGGTTTGGTGCAGGGATTAGGGTTGCCGTCCCCCCCCCCCCCCCGGAAATCGAAAAAGTCGGGGAGAATTTTGAATTATGGGAGTTGGAATTTTGAAAAACCCAAATTATCGACCTTTTTGACGAAATTTCTTTGATTTTAAAAAACAAGAAGATTTGAATTTGAGCGCCAACCAGGGCTCTGCGATATCGATATCGAAATATCGAAAAAACCGATACGATATATCGAAAATATCGATATCGAAAGTTTTTTAAAATATCGAATATCGAAAATATCGATATCGGAAATTTTTTTAAATATCGAAATTTTGCCATATTTTTGGGGTGATAAAATAATTTTTAACAGCTTTTACATCATTTTATAACAAGTAAGGAGTACCGCTGAAAACCGTGCTGCGTATTACACAAAGCTGTTCTCTCCAAAACTCTTCATCACTTTTTGCGCCAAATTGTCAATTAACAGGAGGAAAAATTCGTGAATTAGATCGAGGTGTTGTTTTATGGATTTGCTGTGATTTAAAACCTTTCAATACCACTGATAAGCCAGGGTTTTTACAATTCCAAGAAAAAAACAATCCTAATTATAAGCCAAAGTAGGTCCATTAAAAGCGATTGAAGTCTCATGCCAAAGTTTTAGACATTCATCGAACATTATTCGAACTGATATTCCTTTATTATTGCATGAAGTCACCAAATTGGTCAAAGAAGATATTCGTGCTGCAAAATATTTTTCTTTTACAAGTGATTCATGGTCATCTAAGAATAATAAACATTGTCTTTTATCTTTAACCGTTCATTTCTGGAAGAATCATAAAAGAGAATATCGCGTACTTGGTGTTAAACCTATCGTTGGTCGACATACTGGTGAAAATCTTTCTGATTTAATTAAACACGTTATTGCTGAATATAATATTCCACATGCAAAGATCCATTTGTTGATTCGTGATGCTGCTAGTTCAATGGTTAAAACATTGAATGTTGTCTCAGCAATTGCTCAAGGCCATTGATGAAAGTAAATAGCCATTTGCAGGACGTTGCAAAATAATGTTGCGAGCATACGGCCAGCTGCTTGCCGTGATGAGTCATGATTAAAGTGAGTGATGGTTGCAGCAGTTTGCAAAGAAGAATGATTGGAATGATACTGATCAATGATCATAATGATTGCATGATGACTATAGTTTACCGAGATTGCGCCCAGATTACTGTAAGGCTGGTCGCCTCGAGCCTCTAATCCTCTACAGTACCTGTGGTCAAAAAAGGTCGCGGTTTTTTAGGGAAATCCGCGCACCCACCTGCCCGAGTGTGATTACCGTACTTTTTTTGTTGCTTTTTTTAATTACTTTATTACTGTATTTTTTAAATAAAAAAAATTTATTTTTGAACAAGTGAACAAATATTTTTGAACAAATATTATGAACAGATGAACAGCCAATGAGTGAACTTTGAACAGACAGCCAATGACAGTTGCGCTGCGGGGAAAGACATGAAAAATAGGCCACACCCATTTGGCGTTAGCAGCCCCCGAATGACTACTGTTTTTTAAAAAACTAAACGCCCCAAATTATGCTATTTAAACTGCTCCACCCTGTTATTAAGATCTTCATTGTATACTGATATACTTGTTGGATTATGATGTTTTGGAATAAAAAATTATATCACATTTTACTGGTTCTTATTTTTACGGTTTTTTTGTATGTCTGCATACCCTTTTCGTTATCTAATGTCTCAGTTGATGATACAGAATTTTTACCAGTAAATACAATTAAAAGTTTTCAAGAGAAAAGGAAAAACTTTATCGTCTGTATGAGAGAAGCAGCAAATATTTATTATAATGACACTGACTTATTTTTTGATGAACTTTCTGGTTGTATTAAAACTCATATTGCAATTGCTGAATCAAAAATGGACTTTTTCGAAAACAAAGTTTATGGCGAGAAAAAAGTTTATTTGCCTATGTCAAATGAATATCGACAAACCGAATGTAAATGGCTTACATTTGGAATTGGAGGTAGTTCTGTTGCTGAGACACACCTTGTTATGAAATATCCCAATTGTTTGGTTTACGGAGTCGATCCTGGGAATGCCGGAAATTTTTCAAAAATTGGAACAGTTCTTCCCTTCGGAGTTGGTAAGGATTTGCCTCTTTTATCTCATACATGGATAATTTTAATAAAACTAAAATTATACTCGTGTATTATTATTAATTATTTGATAGTTCAAGAAAAACTATCAAATAATTAATACTTTTTTTTCGAAAATTTTAAACAGTGGAAAGACAATAAGGATTTATTTTGACTTTTGATTCATGAGCTAGTACTTGAGTTCCTCGGTAATTTGTTGGCCATATATAAAATACTTATAATGAAAAAATGGGTGAGTTCTATAAAGATATATGATGTATCGAATTTTGAGAACCGTCGGTTCTCAGGAAACACTATCCGTTTTCAAAAACGGATATCAGAAGACTCTCAAAAAATTATCATTTCCAAAACCGATATCGGTTCCCCAAAACAAATATCGCACAAATATAATAATGCATCCCCAAAAACTCCATATTGGGTTTTTTGGGGATATGCCCACCGGATTCTAATTGCATTTGCACCCTTACGTAAAATAGAAAGCCTCCAAGTGGGTCCTTATCAGGGCTGGACGAAACTATTTCATCACAACTTTCAGCGCGCCGTAATAGAAGAAAAATTCAACAATGAACGTCTTTTCAAATTTATTTAATATAGATTCAGGCAGGGGGAACAGAAAAATAGAGGAAACTTTTATTCATCTAAATGTTTTACCCTAGTTTCGCAGGGGTTTCGTTATTTCCGCGAAACTGCCATTTTTTTGACATTTTTTGTCTTTAAAGGCTTATAATAGAGGAAAAAATTTTAGTTGAATATATTTTACATTTTTTAAATGATTTATGGGGTCATTTTACACTGTTTGGTTGTTTAAAAAAAAGTTCAGGGAGAAATTATCCTCTACTTTCGCGCTTGTTTCGTAATGCGGTCTACGAAACTTTCGTCTAGCCCTGGTCCTTATAAGCGACTTTTTGAAAGAATCGACTTTTTTCCATTTTTTTGGCATTGTGAAAAAATAAAATTTTGGGTTTGAAGGCTAAATCGCCGTTTTTAGACCAAATCGAGGTCGGAAAAATGATGCTGGAGATGGGAGAAAAGTACATCTCTAGCATCATTTTGAAACCAAAATTCAGTGATTATGAAAGATATTGACATGCGATGACTTTTATTATGTAAAACTATGTTATTAGAGTTATCCTGGCAAGTTTGGGCAGTATCGGTTCAGATTTGGTAATATAGTGAGGATATAGATTCTCAAAAATTAACAACACCAATATATGTCCAAAAATTGAGTTTTCTCGATTTGAATCAACGTTTTTGCAGTTAACTAATGGTAAATATATGTAACAGAAATAAAATAAGACACCAGACACCAAATCTGAGGTATTATCATTTTTTGGGAATTTATTGGTTTTTACCCGTTTTTAGTATATTTAATGAAAACTCCATGATAACATTAAGTTAGGATATTTTAAAGACATTTGTGATTAAAAATAACAGCAAAAAGTTGGCAAAAAAAATTTACTTGTCATTTTTCACATCTCTAAGATCAGTATTTTTAAAATATGAATTAATATAAAATAAGAATGGATTTTTTTAAACACTTATTAAAAATCCCATTTTTAAAGTAAAAATATAATCAAAAATGTTGTGCTTTGCTTGTTTTTGGCAAAGTTAACCATAAATAAGTAACTGAATGTCATATTAGAACTATGACAACTTTTTGAAAACACTTAGTTTCTCAAAAGTTGGCTTAGGGGCTGTCCAGATGTCACGTGACCAAAAAAATTGCCTTTTTTGACCCCCCCCCCTTCCCAAAAAATGATAAAACCTCAGATTTGGTGGTGTGTGGCGTCTTATTTTATTTTTGTTACATATATTTACCATTAATTAACTGCATAAATGTTTTATTTTTTATTTTTATTTATTTTATGTTATTCCCCGTATCAGAAACTACAACTTTAGCCAAACACTTTTTACAAAAGTTTATTTTTTATTTTTCGACGCCGGTATCTAGGTTTGAGGTTTTTTTTTTGAAAAAGTGAAAACTTTTTCTTTTCCTCGTTTTATACGCAGAATCATGTGGGGAATCGAATTTCGCAAACAAAAAAAAATGTAAAAACTTTGAATGTTGATACCGGATTACAGTATACCACCAACTTTAATTAGGATTTTTCCATCGAAAAAACGAATTTGAATGGCCAAAATGTATTTTATATTGTTCACTAGGTTGAGGGGAATCGATCTATATGCATTTTACAGAATCTTTTTTCAAAAACTTTTTTGTCGGGTAAAACGGCGCGCCATGCCGTAACTCGGCGCGCACGCTTTTTTGAGCGAAACAGAGTTCAAAATCGTGATCTCCGACCTCGATTTGGTCTAAAAACGGCGATTGAGCAGCCTTCAAACCCAAAATTTTATTTTTTCACAATGCCAAGCAAATCAGAGATGTCAAATGCGGCGGGAAAACATGACCGGCCGCCGCCGCCGGCGAAAAATTGGGCGCCGTGCCGGCCGACGGCCTTAAACTATTGGCCGGCCGGCCGCGCGGCCTAAATTTTTTGTTTTTTGTATGGGAAAAACAAAGAATTTTAAAAAAATCGTCGGCCGTGGCGGCCGGCGGCGAAAAAACCCTTGCCCGCCGGCTGCGGCAGCCGCCCGCATTTGACATGCCTGAAGCAAATGTCAAAAATTACAAAAAATCGCTTTTATATTTAGAGACGGGCGGGTTGAAAAAAAAAGTTGAAAAAAATAAAAATTTTTGTTTTATTATAGTACTTTTAGACCAGAATAAAAAAAATATAAAAACCAAAAAGTTAAAAAATTAAGTTAAAGTGCCCAAAATGTCATCTGAAAATTTGGAAAAGCAAATTTTTTTGGCCGAAGGGAACACATTTGTTTGACATCTTTTCTTTCCTTTTTTGCAACAAAAAATGCATTTTCTTTATGCTTTTGAAGGACGCATCGCCAAAGACATGTTTTTTAACCGATTTTGTATTGAAAAACGGCTGTTTATTGGGTATGCCATTTTTGTGGGCATACATGGTCATTGGAAATAAATACCATTGGAACCAGAATTTAATTGTCTATCGAATTAGCTAAAATTTAGAGTTAAACCGAGTTAAACCCGTGTTTTGTAGTTAAAACGATACAGTAATTTGGCATTTTCGGCGCTTTGTCCACACCAAAAAAAATTTTAAGTTGCATTTTCGGAATCAGCGTAAAAAATAACATCTAGTAGGTTTGATAATTAGTTTTGAAGTAAAAATTAAATTTTTCATACTGTAACCAAAAAAGTGTCAAAAAAAAGAAAGGGAAAAAGTGTTCCCACCCGTCTCTAATTATATTGTCGAAATGTGGGAGCTATTTTTGATCATTCTTAAGGGTCTTTCTTGCCTTAAAACTTTTTTCAAAAATTTAATAACAATTCATATTACCATCCGGGAAGCATTCTTCGAAATTTATTTGCATATCTTGCGCTAATGCACAAGCAAGAAAAGAATGCGCAACGAATGACATATCATGTACGGATTTTTGGGAAATGGAAAAAAAAATTCGAATTTTCTCGGGGGGGGGGGGGGGGTAAATATGGATAGAGCAGGTGGTAGGTCTATGCACAAACGCTTTTTCAACAGATTTATACACCTAGCAGGTGGTTAGCGCGTTTTCTTTGCATGCACTGGGCAAAAAAAGTGCAAGTTCGAACCCAGCGAGAGCAGTTATAAACAAATTTTTTTTTATAAAAAGAATACCTTTGATTCAAGTGGTTCAGCGATCATTGTAAACATATTTTTGAAATTTTTTTTGTAAAAACAACAAAAAGAATTTGTTAAAAGGGGAGTCGCACTTCTCACAAAATTTTTATTTTTATTATTATTATAGAAAAAGAGAAAACGCTGCCGAGTCAAAGGAAAGAAATAGTGCGTTTTTTCTCTTTTTTCTCCCTGATTTTCAATAATTTTTATAAGAAAAGATTTATGCGATCTGCGATTCCCCTTTAAAAAAAATCAGTACTCTCGCTGGGTTCGAACTTGCACTTTTTTTGCCCAGTGCATGCAAAGAAAACGCGCTAACCACCTGCTAGGTCTATGCACATTTTTTCGTTTTTTACAAAAATTTAAGGTCATAGAAATTGTTAAAGCGCAAGCAATATCTCTGAATATTGGATCTTCTATATTTAATAACCGTAGAATAAAAAAAAATAAAGAAAGAAATGGGAAAAACTGATTAAATTATGTAATTCTAATTCAGAATGACTTTTTAACGTTGAACATTTTTTGCCCACGGGGCATTCATTTTCACTTTGCCAAAACTTGCGCAAAATTGTTTTTTTTGCAGCGCTTCGGCTGCTTCTTTTGTTAAGCATCTTCAGTTTAAATATTAAAACTCTGTTAAATACACTTATTATTGTTTTTTCGATTATGGACATCATCTGTCAGTAATAGTCCAGCTATGAAAAAAAATAAATTAAGTTTCAACGTTGTGGTCAAGGAAATGAAGAGTAAAAACAACGTTGAAGCTGTGTACTTATTATATATAAACTTTCATAAACTCCAGCGTTGATCTTCATTTTTTGGCTATTGTTATACTCACAAAATGTCTTAAGAACAATAAAAATGTTATGAAAGCCAAAAATAATACAAAAATATGATTAAAAGTTTCAAAGTTTATGACAAATAACAAACAACGCTAAAATTTCTCACATTTTATGCTGTAACATTTGTCAGGCTCTCTCAGGCAACTAATCCCTTTGCATGTATATCCGCTATTATGTTAGTAATAACATGTAAAAAGATTAGAGTGGCACTCGACGTCCCTTTTTTGTACCATGAAAAATAGTGAATGGCAAATTTCTCATTTTTTGTTAAAAACAGTATTTTACGAATAATGTGATGTTCATCCATTTAAAAGATCAAATATCGTTAAGCATATAGTTCACTATATTAGGCAAAAGAAAAAACATTATTTAAAATCCTAATTGCTTTGTTTTTGTATCTTTTGTACACTCACCTATATCTATAACATCGTTTTTTTCTACAGTTAAAATTCTTGAAACGAAAGTTTAGTGGGAGAAAAAAGAAAAGACAAAATCTGTTGAAAAAGCGTTTGTGCATAGACCTAATATGACGTCATGCAAAGAGAAGGGAGGTCAGCCAATTATGAATCTCTTTATGCTTTATGCCGCCCTTCAATAGAAAGCTTATAAATTTGAGCTATTTATAAGTTTTTATAAGTAACTTAATCTCTGTCAGAAAATTTTTTTTAAATAATAATAGTACACGTGATCTGTTCGAATCACTAAGTTGATCAATTATAACCAACATAAATCATTAATTTTTTAAAAATAAGTTATAGACTTTGAGGCGAAAAAAGCTGCACCAGAACTGTCTTTTCCAACAATGTCTTTTACAAGGGTGCTCGATGAACTTCTGCATTCGCGTTTAATTCATTATTTGTCTGCCGATATGGAAGGCTTTGAAATGGTTTTAATTAAAGAACTTGTTGGATATGGAAAATTTGCCAATGAAAATATTACATTTTGTCAAATTGATATTGAAATGCATAGTCCAACACAAGATGGGATACATCCATTGGCTACAAAAATAAATCGTGTTCAATGGATATTAGATTTTTTAGTCGATTCATCGCCCTATATTCCTATATATACAACACGATATCCACCAGCACATAAAGTAACCTTTGTTAATATTATTAATCCAGAATGTGAAAAAGCTTTCAAAATTAGTTCGTATTTCAATGTTGATTAATATTTTATTAAAAAGAGGTGGCATTAGAAATTATAAAAATTGATAACAATGAATTTCATGAAAACAAATTTTTGTTCTAGTTTACAAACAATTCAAATAATTTACGTAATTTTAAAAAAGCGTTAAAAGGAATAATTTTTTGAACGATAAAAAAGCACATTAGAAAAAAATCAATAAAACACAGTTAGAAACCTCAAATGGCACAAAAACAAAAGTTGCAGCTAATTTTCCTAATGAAAACAAATTAGTTATATTTATTATTATTTAACCATATTTAGCCCGCACTTATCATTATTGTGATGGTTCAACATTAACTGGATATTGTTTTTTAAAACGCATTCTCCGACAAAATATTCGTCTTCCATAGTAATGGCCGTATCGAAAAAAGAGGGGAAGGGGTCGATTGTTTGTCACGTGATCACTTTTCAACGTAACTTTGTTTTTTGTTCACAAAATAAAATTAGGTTTTATAGGAAAATGAGTCAAAATGTTTCACCAAGTTTGTTTATTTATTTAACTAAATTTTGATAATGTTGATAAAATTGTTAAAAAAAGACACTGCATAAAAATTTCTTTTGTTATAAAACTGTTATTTATAGGTCTTGAAGATGTCCAAAATAAAGCACTCCAAAATTTATCTTTGAATCAAATGGCAGAAAATGGTAATAATAAAGACAACTTTTTAAAAAAATGTTTTAATAAAAAAGTTGCCTGACAATATTGCTTTTGTGTTAAGATTTGGTCACTAAAGAATGAACAAAAGTTTTTATCTGTCTTCGACACTCCCTTTAAATATAAAATATTATTAAAGAAAAGTGCTGAAAGCTCCAAAAAGAATCGACAAAAGCTTAAAGCTGTTCGACAATCACAAAAACAATTAAGCCGTCCCCGCATTGAATCTATTTTAGCTGAAAGTGGAGTAAAAATTGATTTTCGAAAAAATAAATTATTTGTATTTTTAAAATTTGTGGTCACGTTTTTGGTAACGCGAGGGAGGGAGGGGGTAAACAAAATAATCACGGCTGATCACAAGGGGGGGGGGGGGGTCAAAAAAGGCAATTTTTTTGGTCACGTGACATCTGGACAGCCCCTTTCGACTATGCTTAACAAGACTAGAGCCAAGGACTTTTCGTACAAAAGTTCCGTTTTGGCACTTTTTTGCGCCATTGAAGTCAAAAGCGGAGTTTTTGGTAAACATCCGCTCTTGGAGATATTAGTAGTATATAGCATACTTTTTTGACCAATTAAAAAATGTCTCCATTTTTAACCAATTAAAACAAACCGGTTTGCCATTTTCCTCCCCGTTGCCTGAACCGGTATTTATTCCCTTTCCAGCAATTGCCAAATCCTGTTTCTAATTTCTTGCCAAAACCTGTTTTTTTCTCGCTTTGTTTTTTGTTTTCTTGTATTGTGTTTTTTTATGCAATATTAGAAATTATTTATTTCTGATACACATATAAATATTGTTCTTACATTAGTAGCAAACAAATAATAAAGAAATATTTTTTTGTTCAAAAAACACAAAAAAACCAATAATATCAAAGTTACAAAGTAGCACTGTACGTTTTTTTCGGAAAAACTGAAACATGGAAAAAAGAAAGAATTGTTTTAGAATTGCATTTCTGCCATAGCTACTTTTCCAGCAATTATTTATTGCCAAATCCTGTTTCTTATTTCTTGCCAAAACATGTTTTTTTCTTGCCACAACCTGTTTTTCTTATATTGGGTTTTTTTATGTAAATTTAGAAATCATATTATTATATATGATTATTTATGATACACATATAAATAATGTTTTAAAAAAATAGTTACAATCAATATTTAAAAATTGTTAATGAACATTTTAACGTATTTATCGCAATTGCGATGCTTATAAAGATATTTTAGAGTCTCTGCTCGACTAAAACCAACAACTGTTCTTAAATATAAATATTATAACGAGTGTTCACCTTTCCAATGACAAAATAATATCCAAATTTAGACATTGGCAAGTGAAAAAAAAGTTTTCGAAAAAATAAATTTTTTGGTTTGATTATAGTGCTTTTAGACCTGAATAAGAATAATATTAAAACAAAAAAGTAAAAAAATTAAGTTAACGCGCCGAAAATGCCATCTGAAAATATGGTCTTTTTTTTGCAACAAAAAATGCATTTCCTTTATGCTTTTGAAGGACGTGTCGCCAAAAACGCATTTTTTTAGTCAATTTTATGTGGAAAAATGGCGGTTTTTAGGCTGCCAATTCAGAGATGGGCAAACGCGTCGCGCAAACACGACGCGCAACGCGAACGCGTCCTTTTTTTGGCTTTCGCGTTCGCGTGCGCGAGCGTTAGTCGCGAAAAATTGCGCGAAGTCAACGCGGAATAAAACGCGATGTTCATTATTTTTTCAGAAATAAATTATTTAACAATTATTTTTTCAGAAAATCATTTAAGAGTCTCTAAACAATAAGTTTGAAACATTAGTTAAATTTTTTAATCTTTATTAAAGAAAAAAGCAACGCGTTTTTTTTCGCGCGCGTTTTTTTAAGCGTTTTCGAAAACCGCGCGCGTGTTTGCCCCTCTCTGTGCCAATTTTTTTCGCTCCACGAGCTGACAAAATAAAGAAAGCACTTTTTTCATTCAAAGAAAAATGAAAAAAATTTTCTTTGAATGAAAAAAAAAAGTATTATTTGTCGAGTCTAGAGAAAAATTAGACAAGTAATAGACATTTCATTTGCAAAAAAAATGATTCAAAATGTCTATGAAAAAATAGACATTTTCTCGATTTTTGAATCATAGACAAAGATGACATCTATTTGTTGAGAAAATGTCTAGTTTTTTTTCTCAGTGTAAAAATTGATCTTCTTCCAAAGGTTGATCTTCTTCCAAGGGCTGATTTTGTGAACTTATCTCACCGTGAGCCTAGATATTTATAAAACAATATTTTTGTAATGTGAAAAATATACTTACAAATATATCCACAGATTCATCTTGGGTTATGTTTAGATCAGCAATGAATGCATTTATTATGGAGCAATGGCAATATACAAATTTTCCTGGGGCCTTTGGTAAGGAAAGGGTTAATTTTCTTTTCTTCATCCGGGTTAAATCCAGTCCAGGCCTAAAATATATCAATAATAATAAAGATAACGTTTAATCCAACAGAAGTTCAAAAAACAAAAACGTATAGAAAAACTCACCTTTGCGGCAGAAAATTTCAGCAGAAGATTTGCAAAAAGAAGATCACCATTGGGCCTGGCCCATGTTGAAAAGTTCCAAGTTCACCGGCATAACAATTTGAAGTTGATACCTCATAAATTGGCAGTGTATCCTAAAAATGGAATTATCATATCAAACATTCGTCACCCTCTTAACATATTTTTTTTTAACAATTCAGTAAGTGTCCTAGGGAGATTATGTAAGTTTCATCCAACAGAGAAACCGAGGATTGTTTTTGCGGCTTTAACAATTGCCGAAAAATTCAAATGTTCCTTGTAAACAAACCCAGAAAGTTGTTTCGAATTTTCTCGGCTTCCAATATATCCCAGTTTTTCATCGTCTTCATTGGGTAGTTGTTGTTCTTCCATTTTTGGCACATGTTCCAGAATTTCTCCCCGAGGGTCTTCCGGTTGTTCCTTGGCAGCGGTCTTTTTTGTGATGAATCTGTGGATATATTTGTAAGTATATTTTTCACATTACAAAAATATTGTTTTATAAATATCTAGGCTCACGGTGAGATAAGTTCACAAAATCAGCCCTTGGAAGAAGATCAACCTTTGGAAGAAGATCAATTTTTACACTGAGAAAAAAAACTAGACATTTTCTCAACAAATAGATGTCATCTTTGTCTATGATTCAAAAATCGAGAAAATGTCTATTTTTTCATAGACATTTTGAATCATTTTTTTTGCAAATGAAATGTCTATTACTTGTCTAATTTTTCTCTAGACTCGACAAATAATACTTTTTTTTTTCATTCAAAGAAAATTTTTTTCATTTTTCTTTGAATGAAAAAAGTGCTTTCTTTATTTTGTCAGCTCGTGGAGCGAAAAAAATTGGCACAGAGAGGGGCAAACACGCGCGCGGTTTTCGAAAACGCTTAAAAAAACGCGCGCGAAAAAAAACGCGTTGCTTTTTTCTTTAATAAAGATTAAAAAATTTAACTAATGTTTCAAACTTATTGTTTAGAGACTCTTAAATGATTTTCTGAAAAAATAATTGTTAAATAATTTATTTCTGAAAAAATAATGAACATCGCGTTTTATTCCGCGTTGACTTCGCGCAATTTTTCGCGACTAACGCTCGCGCACGCGAACGCGAAAGCCAAAAAAAGGACGCGTTCGCGTTGCGCGTCGTGTTTGCGCGACGCGTTTGCCCATCTCTGAATTGGCAGCCTAAAAACCGCCATTTTTCCACATAAAATTGACTAAAAAAATGCGTTTTTGGCGACACGTCCTTCAAAAGCATAAAGGAAATGCATTTTTTGTTGCAAAAAAAAGACCATATTTTCAGATGGCATTTTCGGCGCGTTAACTTAATTTTTTTACTTTTTTGTTTTAATATTATTCTTATTCAGGTCTAAAAGCACTATAATCAAACCAAAAAATTTATTTTTTCGAAAACTTTTTTTTCACTTGCCAATGTCTAAATTTGGATATTATTTTGTCATTGGAAAGTTGCAACTTGTTTTTTTTTTAATTTTTTTCAAAAACTTTTTTTATGCTACTCCATTTTCTTATTCTTTATTCAAATACGAACTAAATTTAAATGCTTTTTCACATTCAGAATTAACAATATTAATAAATGTTACTTTGTTTGCCGGCTGATATGATACAGTAAAAATAGGAATGTAAGGAGAAGATTCCGATAAAAAATCAAGAATCCATTGAACTCGATTTATATTTTCTGCTAACGGATGTTGTCCACCTTGTTTAGGATTATGTAGCTCTGCATCGATTTGACAAAAAACTATATTTTCACTTGCAAATTTCCCGTTTCCAATTAGTTCGCGTAGCACTATCATTTCATAACTTTCAATATCAATCGATAAATAATGAACTAAACGAGAATGCACAAATTCATCTAATATTCGAGGAAGTGAAATAACTTTTATGCCGTTGCTATTATCATAGTCATCAATACCTTAAATAATTATTTTAAATATATGAATGCGATGGAGAATATAAGCATACCAACTCCAACTGACAAAAGTTGCCCAACCTTTGTAAAATTTCCATGATTGCCTGGTTCAACACCAAAAATTTTACAATTTGGATATTTTGCATGAACTTGTTCCTCTGCACTGATTAATCCACCAATGCCAATTGTTAGCCATCGACATTCTTCTTGATGGAAACCCCGCACCATGGGTAAAAATACTTTTCTCTCACCTGTTGCTCCGTTAGGGAAGTGATCAAATTTATCATAGTCAGCAGCAAAATATGTTTTAATACATATATCTAATTCTTCAAAAAATCTGTATGTTTCTGTATAATACACTTTTGCCACCTTTTTAATACAATTAAAAAATCCTTTTTTAGTATCTTCGTAAATACTTAGAGTAACATGGTTGGAATTATTTGGCACAGAACCCGCGGGTTGTGTAACAGTATTATTTAATTTCATCCATAATAACAGACTAAAAAATAACAAAAAAAGCACAATCAAACTCTTGTTGCTCTTTATAATAAAGTAATTCATTTTAAATTTTTGATTATTTACAAAAAACATAATATATAAAATAAAAGGAAAAATTTTATTCTAAATATATGAAATATTTTGAGGGGGGAGGGCTTAATATACTCGACTGTTATCAATAAAAATCTTGTTATTTGCTTCTTTTAGGGTAAATGTTTTTGTTAAAATATAACGGGGCGCCAAACATAATACGTGCGCCAATCAAATGTCAAAACAAAAGAGTTAAAATTATCTCAATTTCAATGCTTAAAAATATTTAAAATGGAAAAAATAGATAAAAATGACATAAAAAATCAAAAATCTATAAAATGCCTAAGTACTAACAAGAGACCGTTTTAAAGTGCCATCCACGGATTTTTTCGCCCCTATGTGGAATCGATATAAAAATAAAACGCCAAGCAATAAAAGGGTATCATAAAAAAATATTTTTTTGACCCTAGTACCAGTCTACGTGTGAAGATCATGGTCATACATGAATTGGGGGTCGTAATTACGACCCACCCCACCCACCTAAGAAGAGAAAAAAAAATTTTTAAAGCAAAGGGGGGAGTACGTTGATTTTCGGAAAAAAAATGGGAAAAAATTTCAAAAGATTATTGTTTTCATAATACAAAAAACTAATGTTTGAGTTTTTATTCAAGTCATATAATTTTCAAGGCTTTTGGGTTCATGATTTCAAATGCTTTCAAGTTATCGTCGTCATGAGATTTTTCAAGGCTTGCACTGAAAAAAAAGTGTGAAAAAAACGAACACTCCTAAACAAAATAGATTTATATTTACTCCTTTTAAGAGTAAATATCGTCTTTTTCGGCGTAAATGTTAGCCCAAGAATAAATGGGTACAAAAAACGAACACTCCTAAGCAAAAATAGATCTACATTTACGCCTTTTAAGCGTAAATATTGTCCTAATTTGGGTATATTTAGCATACTTTTTTTTCAGTGTGCAACTATTGTATTAATAAAAGTTCCGCGGAAAGAGGCAAGTGAAGGTCAATCAGGATCAAACGGAATAAATTGAAATGTAATATACTGTTCACTATCAGGTTCCACTTCCATTGCAGATTCATCAACTTCCAGTTCCTCTCTTCATCGTCGTCATCACTGCTTTCATCATTTCAAAGAAAGAAATTGATTTATATTCATTGTAAATATAAATCAGTTTCTTCCGGTTTCTGCAGTTATTCCTGGCCAACATAATCGAGTGACCAGGAATATCTGCAGAAACCGTTAGGTAGCTCAAGCTGTATTTTTCAAGAAGGTCAAATATATCTTTAAAAAGGATAATGTGACAAAAAAGTTCAAATTTTTCAGATTATTCACATGATTAGCTGCACTTTTTCGCAATCTTAATTCCCACCTACAACTAAAGTGGGGGGCAAAACTTTAGACGAACCCCCAATTTCAATGTTTCGGGTATTTATCGGGTACAATTTAATTTCTGATTACAGATTCGGACTCAGCATGCTCAAAAACCTAGGAATCCACTGAGAATGCTAGAAAAATTATTTTTTTATTAAAAAGTGCGAAAAAGTGAAGGATTTTCATTTCCATGGCAAATCAGTGCCATTGCATATTTTTTGAATTTTTTTGCGCAGGTTAGCTAAATTAAACATGCTGGATAACCTCAAAATGATATTTTGAGAAAAATATAAATGATAGCTTTAGAAGTATAAGGTATTCAATAACATAAACTAAACACGATCAAGAAGCGTTTAATGCATTATTCTTTGGTTTCTCAAATACCCAAGGCTAGTTGTGATGCATGAAACAGAAATAAATAATTATATATGCAAATTTGTGAATGAAAAATTAAAGGGGGCGAAAACGAGAACAGTGCCAATAATTAAAATATTTATTCCCTTTGTATCAGTTGAAGGGCACTTCTTTACTTTAGTGGGCAAATTTTTTGCGAACTTTTTTTGCGAAATTTCTTGTCTCTTTGTGAACTAAATCCAGAATCAAAGATATTGGTGGTTTATATGTTTTCAAAAAATTTAGCATATCATTCCAGAGTGTTGTTGCAATAAAGGTGGCTATCGCTTGACAAGATATTCTCGAAAAACGTAAAGTTCCACAGTTGATTCCATTAAGTTGTTGCAAATGTACTACAACGACCCAAAAAAAAGTTTTTTGTTGATTCTAAATAGGCGCTGCGACCACCCACCTATCAGAGAAAAAAAAATTAGACTCGTAAATTGTAAACTTTGAAGATGCAGAATTTTCGGCGCGAAGCGCCGAAAATTTCGCATCCTATGTTGTACCCACCCTATAGGAAAAACATTTTTTACGACCCCCCAATTCAGGTATGATTCCAAGCTTTATTTTTTACTTTATATGCTTTTTATATTTTTTATATTACAATGAAAGACAAAAATTACCTAAAATTACAGTAATCCGGCTACAGTATCTGGTAGCCCCGGAACCCGCCGGAGGTCCTCATGTTTTTATGAACTTCAAGTTATGGGGCATCAAAATATATCATAACATTGGTAAGGTAGAGGGATTGGGAAAAATTTTCCTTGGGCGACTTTTGTCTCCACAATATCTCCAACATCATTAAAAATTCATAACTTTTCAAATATCTTATATAAAACACTCCGGTGACTTTTATGATAAAATATAATGTTTTATGAGTCTTTCGGACAATTTTCAGCCCATCTTAGTCAAAAATAGAGATTTTCGATGAAGTTATATTTTAAATGTCCATCAATATGTACACCATCATCTAAAATCGTTTTGTTGGAAAACAAAAAGGTTAATGAGCATTGTTAGCGTAAAATATGAGTAAACTGTGTAAAATGGCCATGTCCGATAACAAACAAAACTCATTAACCTATTTGTTTTCCAACAAAACGATTTTAGATGATGTTGTACATATTGATGGACATTTAAAATATAACTTCATCGCAAATCTCTATCTTTGACTAAGATGGGCTGAAAATTGTCCGGAAGACTCATAAAACATTATATTTTATCATAAAAGTCACCGGAGTATTTTATATAAGATATTTGAAAAGTTATGAATTTTTAATGATGTTGGAGATACTGTGGAGACAAAAGTCGCCCAAGGAAAATTTTTCCCAATCCCTCTACCTTACCAATGTTATGATATATTTTGATGCCCCATAACTTGAAGTTCATAAAAACATGAGGACCTCCGGCGGGTTCCGGGGCTACCAGCAAGGCTCTGCGATATCGATATATCGATATCGAAATATCGAAAAAACCGATACGATATATCGAAAATATCGATATCGAAAGTTTTTTAAAATATCGAATATCGAAAATATCGATATCGATAAAATTTAGAAATATCGAATATCGAAAATATCGATATCGGAAATTTTTTTAAATATCGAAATTTTGCCATTTATCTAGCATCGTGATAATTATTACTGATAATGAATGAGTTAAAAAAAACACACATAATAAAATAAAATTGCAGATTAAAAAAATTTAGAAAAAATTTATAACTGCAAAATTTTAGAAAAAAATATCGAAAATATCGATATCGAAAGTTTTTTAAAATATCGAATATCGAAAATATCGATATCGGTAAATTTTAGGAATATCGAATATCGAAAATATCGATATCGGAAATTTTTTTAAATATCGAATATCGAAAATATCGATATCGAATTTCTGAATATCGATATCGCAGAGCCCTGGCTACCAGATACTGTAGCCGGATCACGGGCTCATTTTTTGGTAAAAAATGTCAGGTTAGGATTTTTTGGTACTAAATGGTTGCAAATAACATAGAAACACCAAAAAATAGCTTTGGAACGATATCTGGGTCAATTTGGGGATGTGGGGTTAGGAAAACGAAATTTGCCAAAAAGGCGCTTTTTTGGCACTTTTTGGCACGCCATGTCGGTTCTACACGATAAAATCGGTTTTGGAGTTTGGCATGCTATTTTCAGTGGTATACTTGTTCTATCTAGATATCCGAAAAGTCCTCAGGTTGTCTATTTCAAAAGTTCTGACTAATTGAAATTCGCATTTTTTCACTAAAATTAGGTGCAAATATATGATTTTATCGTGCCATATCGGTTTTACATGATAAAATCGGCTATCGAGTTTGGCATGCTATTTTCAGTGCTATTCTTGTTAGATTTAGTCATCCCAAACATTCCCAGGTTTACCAATTCGAAAGTTCTGACTAATTGAATTTTACCCATTTTTTTGCGTTTTTTTCAAAAAATAAAGTTTGACTTGCTGGCAAATGGGAATAAGACATTCAAATGTAACAAAAGACTGAACAAAATCTTCTAAATATTGTTGTGAACATAAAAATACCATTGGGGGGATTTTAAAGTTGATTTACGCAATTTCCATAAACTTTTTGTATGTTGAGGTATAAAATGGTCGAAATTTTCATTTTGCTGTTAAATCAAGACTTCAGCTCGGATAACGTTCCGGTCTGACCGAAATATCCGTTATACCATAAAAAATAGATTAATAGCAAAAGAAATCGTACAGAAACATTTTTGACGATTTCTATAGACTTTTTGGATTTATCGTGTGCTACATATACCCCAACATCAAGGACTGAGCTATATAACCATTTTGAACGCCTAATAATGTTTTTTTAAGATTCTACATACTTGATTTAGTCATAATCAATCATATTTAAGTCAAACAATACCAGAAAAAAAATTTTTTCCTTGGGAAAAATATATTTCACATATACCCCAACATCGAATTTTTTTTCAAAATTTTTTTTTCTTTGGCCGTGGCATCCAATTAGAGGGCGTGTATGTTGCAGTTTATTTGGCATATGTTATATTGATTTTTTCAAAACTTTCGAAAAAAAAAATTCAATTTTTTTTTGCCTTGGTCCCCCCTTTGAAAAAAACATTTGTCTTGGTCCCACCTGTGAAAAAAATTTTCGGAATTTTCGGAATTTTCATTTTTTTTTTTTTTTTGGTAATATTTGTGGTAAAATTTTGACTTTTTTTTCAACTACAGTATTTTTTTAACAAATTATTTCAGTTTTATTAAAAATAATGTTATTTGACATTTGAAATATGTTTGCTGTATATTTATCAGTAATAATTATTATTGTGGTAAAATTTTGTGCTAAAAATTGGAATTTTTTTGTCCATTACAGTTTTACCACAGAATTTTACCAAAATATTACTTAATACTTTTAAATATACATCAAAATATTTGACATAACATTATTAAAAATAATGTGTCAAATAACATTATTTTTAATAAAACTGAAATAATTTGTTAAAAAAATACTGTAGTTGAAAAAAAAGTCAAAATTTTACCACAAATATTACCAAAAATTTTTCTTATTACTGGTAAAAAGTTACCAAAATTATTTCCAAAGTCTAATGGGAATATGTGAAGTAAAAAAAACTATATTTAAACAAATATGAAAAAAAAATTTTTTTGGAAAAAATTTTTTTTTCAAACTTCAACGTACTCCCCCCTGTGGAGGTTTGGTGTTTCGGGGGGTGCGATAAATGCCTGCCCACGTTTTATTTTACATAATTGCCAGGAGTATATGTAATCGACCACGCTGATTCCGAATATGACATTATTTCACATCCCCCGATAACTCCGACGGTCATTTCGCCCAAAAATTAGCAAATTCGGCAGGTCAAAATGTCGTTTCGGCACTTTTCGGAACTTTTCGGCACTCGCCGAAGAGAAATTCGGATTCAGCATGGTCGAAAACCTATATGGGTGGAAAATTAGAGAAAACTAACAAATTTCGAATTTTTACCGTATTTTCGAAATTTCGGTGGTCCCGCTACGATAACTTTTGAACGACCAAATTTTTCGCGCTAAAACCAAAAAAAACGGACTCAGCATCAAAAATTACCCTATAGGACGAAAAATTACGTCCCCCCGACCACTTTGAATTTTTTGTACGGTGGCCTGCAAATAAATTCAGAGAACTCGTCTTAAAGGAGATTCGTTAGTTGATGCATTGCGAAATTCTGAAAAAAATTTTTTTTTGGTTGATCTTCTTCCAAGGGCTGATTTTGTGAACTTATCTCACCGTGAGCCTAGATATTTATAAAACAATATTTTTGTAATGTGAAAAATATACTTACAAATATATCCACAGATTCATCTTGGGTTATGTTTAGATCAGCAATGAATGCATTTATTATGGAGCAATGGCAATATACAAATTTTCCTGGGGCCTTTGGTAAGGAAAGGGTTAATTTTCTTTTCTTCATCCGGGTTAAATCCAGTCCAGGCCTAAAATATATCAATAATAATAAAGATAACGTTTAATCCAACAGAAGTTCAAAAAACAAAAACGTATAGAAAAACTCACCTTTGCGGCAGAAAATTTCAGCAGAAGATTTGCAAAAAGAAGATCACCATTGGGCCTGGCCCATGTTGAAAAGTTCCAAGTTCACCGGCATAACAATTTGAAGTTGATACCTCATAAATTGGCAGTGTATCCTAAAAATGGAATTATCATATCAAACATTCGTCACCCTCTTAACATATTTTTTTTTAACAATTCAGTAAGTGTCCTAGGGAGATTATGTAAGTTTCATCCAACAGAGAAACCGAGGATTGTTTTTGCGGCTTTAACAATTGCCGAAAAATTCAAATGTTCCTTGTAAACAAACCCAGAAAGTTGTTTCGAATTTTCTCGGCTTCCAATATATCCCAGTTTTTCATCGTCTTCATTGGGTAGTTGTTGTTCTTCCATTTTTGGCACATGTTCCAGAATTTCTCCCCGAGGGTCTTCCGGTTGTTCCTTGGCAGCGGTCTTTTTTGTGATGAATCTGTGGATATATTTGTAAGTATATTTTTCACATTACAAAAATATTGTTTTATAAATATCTAGGCTCACGGTGAGATAAGTTCACAAAATCAGCCCTTGGAAGAAGATCAACCTTTGGAAGAAGATCAATTTTTACACTGAGAAAAAAAACTAGACATTTTCTCAACAAATAGATGTCATCTTTGTCTATGATTCAAAAATCGAGAAAATGTCTATTTTTTCATAGACATTTTGAATCATTTTTTTTGCAAATGAAATGTCTATTACTTGTCTAATTTTTCTCTAGACTCGACAAATAATACTTTTTTTTTTCATTCAAAGAAAATTTTTTTCATTTTTCTTTGAATGAAAAAAGTGCTTTCTTTATTTTGTCAGCTCGTGGAGCGAAAAAAATTGGCACAGAGAGGGGCAAACACGCGCGCGGTTTTCGAAAACGCTTAAAAAAACGCGCGCGAAAAAAAACGCGTTGCTTTTTTCTTTAATAAAGATTAAAAAATTTAACTAATGTTTCAAACTTATTGTTTAGAGACTCTTAAATGATTTTCTGAAAAAATAATTGTTAAATAATTTATTTCTGAAAAAATAATGAACATCGCGTTTTATTCCGCGTTGACTTCGCGCAATTTTTCGCGACTAACGCTCGCGCACGCGAACGCGAAAGCCAAAAAAAGGACGCGTTCGCGTTGCGCGTCGTGTTTGCGCGACGCGTTTGCCCATCTCTGAATTGGCAGCCTAAAAACCGCCATTTTTCCACATAAAATTGACTAAAAAAATGCGTTTTTGGCGACACGTCCTTCAAAAGCATAAAGGAAATGCATTTTTTGTTGCAAAAAAAAGACCATATTTTCAGATGGCATTTTCGGCGCGTTAACTTAATTTTTTTACTTTTTTGTTTTAATATTATTCTTATTCAGGTCTAAAAGCACTATAATCAAACCAAAAAATTTATTTTTTCGAAAACTTTTTTTTCACTTGCCAATGTCTAAATTTGGATATTATTTTGTCATTGGAAAGTTGCAACTTGTTTTTTTTTTAATTTTTTTCAAAAACTTTTTTTATGCTACTCCATTTTCTTATTCTTTATTCAAATACGAACTAAATTTAAATGCTTTTTCACATTCAGAATTAACAATATTAATAAATGTTACTTTGTTTGCCGGCTGATATGATACAGTAAAAATAGGAATGTAAGGAGAAGATTCCGATAAAAAATCAAGAATCCATTGAACTCGATTTATATTTTCTGCTAACGGATGTTGTCCACCTTGTTTAGGATTATGTAGCTCTGCATCGATTTGACAAAAAACTATATTTTCACTTGCAAATTTCCCGTTTCCAATTAGTTCGCGTAGCACTATCATTTCATAACTTTCAATATCAATCGATAAATAATGAACTAAACGAGAATGCACAAATTCATCTAATATTCGAGGAAGTGAAATAACTTTTATGCCGTTGCTATTATCATAGTCATCAATACCTTAAATAATTATTTTAAATATATGAATGCGATGGAGAATATAAGCATACCAACTCCAACTGACAAAAGTTGCCCAACCTTTGTAAAATTTCCATGATTGCCTGGTTCAACACCAAAAATTTTACAATTTGGATATTTTGCATGAACTTGTTCCTCTGCACTGATTAATCCACCAATGCCAATTGTTAGCCATCGACATTCTTCTTGATGGAAACCCCGCACCATGGGTAAAAATACTTTTCTCTCACCTGTTGCTCCGTTAGGGAAGTGATCAAATTTATCATAGTCAGCAGCAAAATATGTTTTAATACATATATCTAATTCTTCAAAAAATCTGTATGTTTCTGTATAATACACTTTTGCCACCTTTTTAATACAATTAAAAAATCCTTTTTTAGTATCTTCGTAAATACTTAGAGTAACATGGTTGGAATTATTTGGCACAGAACCCGCGGGTTGTGTAACAGTATTATTTAATTTCATCCATAATAACAGACTAAAAAATAACAAAAAAAGCACAATCAAACTCTTGTTGCTCTTTATAATAAAGTAATTCATTTTAAATTTTTGATTATTTACAAAAAACATAATATATAAAATAAAAGGAAAAATTTTATTCTAAATATATGAAATATTTTGAGGGGGGAGGGCTTAATATACTCGACTGTTATCAATAAAAATCTTGTTATTTGCTTCTTTTAGGGTAAATGTTTTTGTTAAAATATAACGGGGCGCCAAACATAATACGTGCGCCAATCAAATGTCAAAACAAAAGAGTTAAAATTATCTCAATTTCAATGCTTAAAAATATTTAAAATGGAAAAAATAGATAAAAATGACATAAAAAATCAAAAATCTATAAAATGCCTAAGTACTAACAAGAGACCGTTTTAAAGTGCCATCCACGGATTTTTTCGCCCCTATGTGGAATCGATATAAAAATAAAACGCCAAGCAATAAAAGGGTATCATAAAAAAATATTTTTTTGACCCTAGTACCAGTCTACGTGTGAAGATCATGGTCATACATGAATTGGGGGTCGTAATTACGACCCACCCCACCCACCTAAGAAGAGAAAAAAAAATTTTTAAAGCAAAGGGGGGAGTACGTTGATTTTCGGAAAAAAAATGGGAAAAAATTTCAAAAGATTATTGTTTTCATAATACAAAAAACTAATGTTTGAGTTTTTATTCAAGTCATATAATTTTCAAGGCTTTTGGGTTCATGATTTCAAATGCTTTCAAGTTATCGTCGTCATGAGATTTTTCAAGGCTTGCACTGAAAAAAAAGTGTGAAAAAAACGAACACTCCTAAACAAAATAGATTTATATTTACTCCTTTTAAGAGTAAATATCGTCTTTTTCGGCGTAAATGTTAGCCCAAGAATAAATGGGTACAAAAAACGAACACTCCTAAGCAAAAATAGATCTACATTTACGCCTTTTAAGCGTAAATATTGTCCTAATTTGGGTATATTTAGCATACTTTTTTTTCAGTGTGCAACTATTGTATTAATAAAAGTTCCGCGGAAAGAGGCAAGTGAAGGTCAATCAGGATCAAACGGAATAAATTGAAATGTAATATACTGTTCACTATCAGGTTCCACTTCCATTGCAGATTCATCAACTTCCAGTTCCTCTCTTCATCGTCGTCATCACTGCTTTCATCATTTCAAAGAAAGAAATTGATTTATATTCATTGTAAATATAAATCAGTTTCTTCCGGTTTCTGCAGTTATTCCTGGCCAACATAATCGAGTGACCAGGAATATCTGCAGAAACCGTTAGGTAGCTCAAGCTGTATTTTTCAAGAAGGTCAAATATATCTTTAAAAAGGATAATGTGACAAAAAAGTTCAAATTTTTCAGATTATTCACATGATTAGCTGCACTTTTTCGCAATCTTAATTCCCACCTACAACTAAAGTGGGGGGCAAAACTTTAGACGAACCCCCAATTTCAATGTTTCGGGTATTTATCGGGTACAATTTAATTTCTGATTACAGATTCGGACTCAGCATGCTCAAAAACCTAGGAATCCACTGAGAATGCTAGAAAAATTATTTTTTTATTAAAAAGTGCGAAAAAGTGAAGGATTTTCATTTCCATGGCAAATCAGTGCCATTGCATATTTTTTGAATTTTTTTGCGCAGGTTAGCTAAATTAAACATGCTGGATAACCTCAAAATGATATTTTGAGAAAAATATAAATGATAGCTTTAGAAGTATAAGGTATTCAATAACATAAACTAAACACGATCAAGAAGCGTTTAATGCATTATTCTTTGGTTTCTCAAATACCCAAGGCTAGTTGTGATGCATGAAACAGAAATAAATAATTATATATGCAAATTTGTGAATGAAAAATTAAAGGGGGCGAAAACGAGAACAGTGCCAATAATTAAAATATTTATTCCCTTTGTATCAGTTGAAGGGCACTTCTTTACTTTAGTGGGCAAATTTTTTGCGAACTTTTTTTGCGAAATTTCTTGTCTCTTTGTGAACTAAATCCAGAATCAAAGATATTGGTGGTTTATATGTTTTCAAAAAATTTAGCATATCATTCCAGAGTGTTGTTGCAATAAAGGTGGCTATCGCTTGACAAGATATTCTCGAAAAACGTAAAGTTCCACAGTTGATTCCATTAAGTTGTTGCAAATGTACTACAACGACCCAAAAAAAAGTTTTTTGTTGATTCTAAATAGGCGCTGCGACCACCCACCTATCAGAGAAAAAAAAATTAGACTCGTAAATTGTAAACTTTGAAGATGCAGAATTTTCGGCGCGAAGCGCCGAAAATTTCGCATCCTATGTTGTACCCACCCTATAGGAAAAACATTTTTTACGACCCCCCAATTCAGGTATGATTCCAAGCTTTATTTTTTACTTTATATGCTTTTTATATTTTTTATATTACAATGAAAGACAAAAATTACCTAAAATTACAGTAATCCGGCTACAGTATCTGGTAGCCCCGGAACCCGCCGGAGGTCCTCATGTTTTTATGAACTTCAAGTTATGGGGCATCAAAATATATCATAACATTGGTAAGGTAGAGGGATTGGGAAAAATTTTCCTTGGGCGACTTTTGTCTCCACAATATCTCCAACATCATTAAAAATTCATAACTTTTCAAATATCTTATATAAAACACTCCGGTGACTTTTATGATAAAATATAATGTTTTATGAGTCTTTCGGACAATTTTCAGCCCATCTTAGTCAAAAATAGAGATTTTCGATGAAGTTATATTTTAAATGTCCATCAATATGTACACCATCATCTAAAATCGTTTTGTTGGAAAACAAAAAGGTTAATGAGCATTGTTAGCGTAAAATATGAGTAAACTGTGTAAAATGGCCATGTCCGATAACAAACAAAACTCATTAACCTATTTGTTTTCCAACAAAACGATTTTAGATGATGTTGTACATATTGATGGACATTTAAAATATAACTTCATCGCAAATCTCTATCTTTGACTAAGATGGGCTGAAAATTGTCCGGAAGACTCATAAAACATTATATTTTATCATAAAAGTCACCGGAGTATTTTATATAAGATATTTGAAAAGTTATGAATTTTTAATGATGTTGGAGATACTGTGGAGACAAAAGTCGCCCAAGGAAAATTTTTCCCAATCCCTCTACCTTACCAATGTTATGATATATTTTGATGCCCCATAACTTGAAGTTCATAAAAACATGAGGACCTCCGGCGGGTTCCGGGGCTACCAGCAAGGCTCTGCGATATCGATATATCGATATCGAAATATCGAAAAAACCGATACGATATATCGAAAATATCGATATCGAAAGTTTTTTAAAATATCGAATATCGAAAATATCGATATCGATAAAATTTAGAAATATCGAATATCGAAAATATCGATATCGGAAATTTTTTTAAATATCGAAATTTTGCCATTTATCTAGCATCGTGATAATTATTACTGATAATGAATGAGTTAAAAAAAACACACATAATAAAATAAAATTGCAGATTAAAAAAATTTAGAAAAAATTTATAACTGCAAAATTTTAGAAAAAAATATCGAAAATATCGATATCGAAAGTTTTTTAAAATATCGAATATCGAAAATATCGATATCGGTAAATTTTAGGAATATCGAATATCGAAAATATCGATATCGGAAATTTTTTTAAATATCGAATATCGAAAATATCGATATCGAATTTCTGAATATCGATATCGCAGAGCCCTGGCTACCAGATACTGTAGCCGGATCACGGGCTCATTTTTTGGTAAAAAATGTCAGGTTAGGATTTTTTGGTACTAAATGGTTGCAAATAACATAGAAACACCAAAAAATAGCTTTGGAACGATATCTGGGTCAATTTGGGGATGTGGGGTTAGGAAAACGAAATTTGCCAAAAAGGCGCTTTTTTGGCACTTTTTGGCACGCCATGTCGGTTCTACACGATAAAATCGGTTTTGGAGTTTGGCATGCTATTTTCAGTGGTATACTTGTTCTATCTAGATATCCGAAAAGTCCTCAGGTTGTCTATTTCAAAAGTTCTGACTAATTGAAATTCGCATTTTTTCACTAAAATTAGGTGCAAATATATGATTTTATCGTGCCATATCGGTTTTACATGATAAAATCGGCTATCGAGTTTGGCATGCTATTTTCAGTGCTATTCTTGTTAGATTTAGTCATCCCAAACATTCCCAGGTTTACCAATTCGAAAGTTCTGACTAATTGAATTTTACCCATTTTTTTGCGTTTTTTTCAAAAAATAAAGTTTGACTTGCTGGCAAATGGGAATAAGACATTCAAATGTAACAAAAGACTGAACAAAATCTTCTAAATATTGTTGTGAACATAAAAATACCATTGGGGGGATTTTAAAGTTGATTTACGCAATTTCCATAAACTTTTTGTATGTTGAGGTATAAAATGGTCGAAATTTTCATTTTGCTGTTAAATCAAGACTTCAGCTCGGATAACGTTCCGGTCTGACCGAAATATCCGTTATACCATAAAAAATAGATTAATAGCAAAAGAAATCGTACAGAAACATTTTTGACGATTTCTATAGACTTTTTGGATTTATCGTGTGCTACATATACCCCAACATCAAGGACTGAGCTATATAACCATTTTGAACGCCTAATAATGTTTTTTTAAGATTCTACATACTTGATTTAGTCATAATCAATCATATTTAAGTCAAACAATACCAGAAAAAAAATTTTTTCCTTGGGAAAAATATATTTCACATATACCCCAACATCGAATTTTTTTTCAAAATTTTTTTTTCTTTGGCCGTGGCATCCAATTAGAGGGCGTGTATGTTGCAGTTTATTTGGCATATGTTATATTGATTTTTTCAAAACTTTCGAAAAAAAAAATTCAATTTTTTTTTGCCTTGGTCCCCCCTTTGAAAAAAACATTTGTCTTGGTCCCACCTGTGAAAAAAATTTTCGGAATTTTCGGAATTTTCATTTTTTTTTTTTTTTGGTAATATTTGTGGTAAAATTTTGACTTTTTTTTCAACTACAGTATTTTTTTAACAAATTATTTCAGTTTTATTAAAAATAATGTTATTTGACATTTGAAATATGTTTGCTGTATATTTATCAGTAATAATTATTATTGTGGTAAAATTTTGTGCTAAAAATTGGAATTTTTTTGTCCATTACAGTTTTACCACAGAATTTTACCAAAATATTACTTAATACTTTTAAATATACATCAAAATATTTGACATAACATTATTAAAAATAATGTGTCAAATAACATTATTTTTAATAAAACTGAAATAATTTGTTAAAAAAATACTGTAGTTGAAAAAAAAGTCAAAATTTTACCACAAATATTACCAAAAATTTTTCTTATTACTGGTAAAAAGTTACCAAAATTATTTCCAAAGTCTAATGGGAATATGTGAAGTAAAAAAAACTATATTTAAACAAATATGAAAAAAAAATTTTTTTGGAAAAAATTTTTTTTTCAAACTTCAACGTACTCCCCCCTGTGGAGGTTTGGTGTTTCGGGGGGTGCGATAAATGCCTGCCCACGTTTTATTTTACATAATTGCCAGGAGTATATGTAATCGACCACGCTGATTCCGAATATGACATTATTTCACATCCCCCGATAACTCCGACGGTCATTTCGCCCAAAAATTAGCAAATTCGGCAGGTCAAAATGTCGTTTCGGCACTTTTCGGAACTTTTCGGCACTCGCCGAAGAGAAATTCGGATTCAGCATGGTCGAAAACCTATATGGGTGGAAAATTAGAGAAAACTAACAAATTTCGAATTTTTACCGTATTTTCGAAATTTCGGTGGTCCCGCTACGATAACTTTTGAACGACCAAATTTTTCGCGCTAAAACCAAAAAAAACGGACTCAGCATCAAAAATTACCCTATAGGACGAAAAATTACGTCCCCCCGACCACTTTGAATTTTTTGTACGGTGGCCTGCAAATAAATTCAGAGAACTCGTCTTAAAGGAGATTCGTTAGTTGATGCATTGCGAAATTCTGAAAAAATTTGAAAAAAATTTTTGCCGCATTTTTCCCGTGGCAAAGAAACTTTTTTACGAAATTAAGTTTCTTTGCCACGGGAAAAATGCGGCAAAAATTTTTTTCAAATTTTTTCAGAATTTCGCAATGCATCAACTAACGAATCTCCTTTAAAGACTGCAGTATCCTGCAAGTCGGTACAATATACAGTATATTGTCAATATCTCTCATATTAGACAGTATACTGTCAATTTCTCCTCTCTCTCTCTTTGTAAGAACTCTCACCGCGATTGTTCCTTCTTTCTCGCTCTCGAACGTTCAGCCTATTTGGAATAGCGCTGTCGTTCACTTTTCTCTCTTTGGAGTTGTGATCGTTTTTTCCGGAACAGTCGGTCTCACAGGCTGTCTCCTTTATTATTATTTTGTGTTAATAAATATTGTTGTTTGTAATATAAGCTCGGATATTACAATTGGTGACGAGAGCGGATTGATTTGTACTTTCTGCTGCTCGATTAAAATATATATCTCGACTGCATATATATTTTTTCTTCATTGTGGATCAAATTAAAGAATTTTTGGAACTCTTCAAAGATTTGGATATGGCTGGAAGTACTGCTGCGACTCCGGCGTCGGTTCAATTTCCTCATATTCCACCTTTTGCTCATGATCCATCAGATCCAACTTCTGCTACAACATGGTTAAGACAAGTGGAAATCAAATATGCATTTGTGCCGAATCTTACTGAAGCTCACAAAGTCGGTTTGGTTGCTGCTGTTTTGGATGCTGAAACTTTCAAGCGTGTCGATCGTGCTCTACTGCCAGAGGATATTACAACGTTTGCTGATTGGGCTAAGTTTAAAAATGTTTTTATTAGTCTTTTTGATACTAAACGTTCTCTATTCGCTGATCGATATCAAGCTTTTCAGATTGAATGGTTAGGTCCAGCGCATGAGTCGGTTCAAGAATATGTCTCTCGAATTCGTCAAATTGTTTCTCGTTTTGATTGCTCAAACTTTTCTCCAAATGAACTTTCAACATTGCTGATGCTTATGGGAATGAAAGCTGCTGCACTTGAACCACTTCGATCGTTATTGCTGAATGCTCTCATCAAGACTCCAAAAGAAACATTGGATAATGTTACAACTTTGTTGGACAATGCGCTGATGACTGATCGTGATCAAAAGCTGCCAGAACAAAAGCATATCAATTTTGTCAAGAAAGTCGGTCCATCGAGTTCATCAAAACCACCTCCTCGCACCCCATGTCCATGCTGTGGTGCTGCTCATTGGAAAGCTGATTGCAAGTTCAAAAATGCAATATGCCATACTTGTGGAGTTAAAGGACATATATCCAATGTATGCAAAGATGGGGAGGATGATGCTCAACATGATAGCCGCACAAATCGTCAAGTTAGATTTGTCAATGTTATGTCTATAACTGTACAAAATGGTGCTTTTCGACGTCGTCCGCTTGCTGCAAGGATTAATGGAAAATCAATTCAAATGCAATTTGATTCTGGCTCCGACATTACTATCCTTACTCGAAAGGATTATCAAAAAGTCGGTTCTCCAACTCTTACACCAACACATGTACGTGCTTGTGGTGTTGATGGTCAACCTCTTAAACTCGATGGTTACTTCAACAGTGAAATTGCATGTGAAGATGGTTCAAAAGTTTTGGATATTCACGTTGGTGATGTTGATTGCTCTCTTCTTGGATTGGATTTTTGCTGCAATTTTCAGCTTATCGTTGCTGATGAAAATGCTCCACAACCGATGGATATTTCCGCTGCAAATATCGCATCTTCACCTCTTGGTTTGGATATTTGTGATGATAATGCCACGAATAGTCCCTACCTCTGCTCTTCAAAAGTTTCTTCTCCCTCTGCAGAAGTTACTCAACCTCAAAGCATATATGATTCAAAAGTCGGTCAAAGTTTTTCTCCAACGACAGAAAATACTTCACCTGAATCTGCTGCTTCTCCACCGTTAGCTTCAAATGGATCTGCAAATTTTATTGCTGCTGTTAGTCAACCTTCGATTGATAACACTCAAAAAGAACTTGATCCATTGATTGTACCTGCTCTTGGTCAATGTGCTGATGCTAAAGACGGAATGGATGTATGTTTATCGACCCGCCGCATAAACACAATTGTTACAGCACCTGTAACTGCTCACGATATTAATGCTGCTCTTGCTGAAGATGTTACTGCTACACTTCGAGATAAAGGTAAGCGCATGTCGGTCATTAATTTCGATTGTTTTTCAGATATGAATGCTGATGATCTTGGTTGCATGAAAGAAACGTCGTCGGTACTTTCTGTTCATTGCTCAAAACCTGATTCTTTTCAAAATGCTGAATCTCCAACAGATGTCGCGCCGCCTGGAAAAGAAAGGATCAGCCACACATATCCAATGAAACTTGAATATACTCCAACACCTGTTTCCTATCGACTTCAAGAAATCAAATCTTCTGATGATTATGATTATGCCAACGTCGGTTCAGGAATCTCTCAATCACCTCAATCCCGAACACCGTCTGCATCTTCTGATAGCTGCCAGACTGCGGATTCTTTACATGATGATGCTGCTGCTTCTGCTTCTCCAACTCCTGATCCTTCACGTTATCCTCGTCGTACTCGTGAGCCACCTGATCGCTGGAAGGTTGCTGCTGGGAAAAAGAAATCATAAGTATAATTATATTTGTTTTTATTGTATATTTCTTCGCCCCTCCATTCTCTTCTATTTGTTGTTGTCGGTGCTGCTTGTTACTCTTTCCCTCTCTTCTGCTTGGCTCTTTTATTTTTGTTTTGTATAACTTGAACTGAAGTTAACGGCAAGGTTGAGTGCTTAAAGGTGGTCCCGTTCTTGATTAATGTGTCAGCCCTGATCAAGTTCCGTGCCCCACACTCTTTCATTCATACACCTTCCTTTTCTTCACCACAGTTCTTTTATGTTATATAATTCCTTAACAACTTTTAAAGCTAAGTGGGGAGGAATGCAGTATCCTGCAAGTCGGTACAATATACAGTATATTGTCAATATCTCTCATATTCCACCTTTTGCTCATGATCCATCAGATCCAACTTCTGCTACAATTGTTCTAAAAATGCCAAAAATGCATATAAATTCATTCCTAATCTTTTAATAGATTGTGAAGCAGATGCTGTGTGTGATTAATAAATATAGCGGGGGGGGGGGGGGGGGGGAAGTAATTTTACTGAACTTTTTAGTTGTTGTTTATATTCAAATGATTGTGATTTTTATAAATGCTTTGCATTTTTTGCAGATTTTTTGAATTAAAGTGAATGCTTAAATGATATAAGTAATAGTTTGATATTATTTGTGTGATTCAGATGCAAAGACGGCCTCCGGCCGTCTTTGCATAAGTATTTATATATACTTTGTGTTTATATTCAAGTGTCTGTGATTTTAATATAGAACCCAAAGCCGAAGGCCTAGGACCAGCAGTAAATCGGCGAAGCCGTTGAGCCAAAGGCTCGACGGCAGAGACGATTTAAAATCTGCCTTTTTTATTGTAACTCATAAGGTAGTATTAATATATAAGTTTCACCAATTCAATGCTCAGCAACGCATTCAAAAAATTGTGCGGCCTCATTTTTCAGCGGTCTTGAAACGAAAAGGAAAGGCAAAAGAAAATTTGTTGCGCATCACTATCGTTTCATTCCCTTATAAAAGTCGCCAAAAAGTGTCACAAAAAAACTTTTTTTTCTTTTTTTTGCAAAAAAAACAGTGCAAAAGCTGAATTGTCTTTGCACGAACACAATTTTTCCGTTGTGACACTTTTTGGCGACTGTGAAACGATAGTGGCATGCGTAAAAGAGCTCAAAATCAACCGTTTCGAATGATTTAAAAAGTTATAAACATATAAAAAGTTCTGTAACTTAGGAGACCACTATCACATAGAACCCGACTAACACAAGCCTTCCGAAGGAAAGCTGGTTTATAAATGGTAAAATTATTTTAATCTAACCTTGTGCCTTTTTCGCTTTTTCATCTGACTTTTTTGGAGTTTCTTCAATTTGTGTTTTTTGGGGAATAGTATTTGGCGAGGTTTCAAGGTTTCCACCGTCAACTTCTGAATCAGAAATAAGAATAGAGTCATCACCAATAGGAGTAGAAGCATTAAAGAAGGAACTTATATTTTGATTATTTTCACGAGATTTTTTGCCAGGCTTTCCTCTTGCAACTTCAATTTCATCTTCTGGTGATGAATGTGGTTGAAGTGGAACAATCTATAAAATTATTTTACGCGCAGTTTTTGCAATATTTTATTTATGTATATAATATATATAATATAATATACTTACTTGGGATTGAAAAAATTTTAATTGTTGCATAGCTTTTATATACGTTGGATTTAAAATAATAGCTTTTTCAAGTAAAGCTTTAGAAAGAGCAAAATCTTCAAGGTCCATACAAACTTCAGCTAAACGAACATAAGCTTTCCACCAACTTGGCCATAAAATTAGAGCATCTTCAGCATCTTTTTTTGCTAATTTAAGGGATTTAATCATACAGTAGGATCCTGATCGATTCGACAAGATTACTGCTTTATGTAAATTTAAAAGTTCAGGAAGTTGAAGAATTTCTGTGTAAATTTTTATGGCATCAGAAAATTTTCCAGCCTAAAAAAAACAAGTAATAAAAATAAAGAGATTAAAATAGACATTACAATATGGAAATCATTTCCAATTCTTTTAAGCTTTTCAAATTTTGTTTCAATTCTTTCATGATGTATTTGTAATTCTTCAGCAGTATGTTTTTCAATTGAATCAAATTCAGAATTTTCGTAAGCTCGAATATGAAGGGAAAGGGTGCTGTTGTTGCCATTGGAACACGAATATAATGATTTAGTTTTCTTTGAACTTTCATTCAAATCAAAAATATTTAAATATGACAAAGTTTTGAAAGATGCAGATTCTTTCGATTCACCCTTGGAATTCGATTCACCCTTGGAATTCTTTTCAGAAAAAGAATTTTCATCAAATTGTGAACGGTAGTAGTTATGCGCCTACTTGCCAGCTGAAATAGCGAGGGCGTGGTTTGGTATACTGTAAGAAAAATAATAGTAATCTAGAGTTTCTATGAATTCTGACTCCGCCTCCAGAATCCAAAACAATATTGGACCATATTTTTGTGGTAAAATATTACTCTGGTAAAATATTACTGGTAAATTATTTTTTTAACAATTTTTCACGTGAGATATGACTGATAAGGATTTTTCAGGTTAAACTCGAATATACTTTTGGATGTTTTTTTCAACATCTCTTATCACTAAATTCTTATCAGTAAATATTTTTTATCAATTTTTCAAGTCATACATGACTGATATGGATTTTTCACACTGATTTCAAAAATAGTAGTCCCTTATCACCAAATCTTATCACTAACTGATAATTTTATCAAATTTTCGTGTGACACATCTTTAATCATGATTTTTATCACTGATTATGAAAATCATAGTCTCTTATCACTAAACCCTTATCACTAAATTCTTATCACTAAATTCTTATCAGTAAATTTTAAAATTCTGCTCAAATGTAATGCAATAATTTTCTCGATTTTTCATGCTTATCACAAATGCCCTCAGGCGATGATCTTATCAGTACCTTATCAGTCTGTCAATTTTTTCACAAACTAAATTCTATGCTTAAGGGGGATTATTTTTATCACCAATAATCTCTTATCAGTGGCTTATCAATTCCTTATCAGTTGGCTCAAAATTGGCTAAAAAGTTTCTTGGCACGAAAATGTCTTGTATCTCAACACGAAATTGTAGAAAAAAATTTATTCAAGGTATAAAAAAACTACAAAAAATATAACTTACAAATCAAACAAAAATGTACAAGTAAGTGCGTGTGCGATAAAATGTGAGAGAGTGAGAGTGAAAAAATCATTCGTCGATGAATTTATAATTGTGAAATGTCTTTAATGGCATAACTCCTGCAAAACTAATAGGCAATTTGGGATTTTTAGCTGTTTTTATTGTTTTTGGTTTATTTTTTGTTATTGCTTTCTTTGGTTTCACCTCTTTTTCAGATTTCTTACGCTTTTGTGGTGGAGGCAAAAGAGTTGTCACTGTTATTGGTATTTTCTTGTCTAATGATTTAGGAATTTCTTCTTTAGCATCTTTGTATTCTTGTTTGCGCTGAATTAATTCCTGCATTTCCTGGGTTTTAATAGTAGCTGCCACATCTTTTTTAAAATCTTTGCTTTCCTCAAACATTGGATCAACTTGTTTAAATCTTTGCATAATATTATTATAGCGATCTTCTGGTATTCCGATATATTTCATTTATCTTAAAAAAATTTAAATTTGTCAAATTTTATAATAACTATTGCAAAAAACTCACTATAATTGGCTTTTTAAATTAAAGGGGAAAAATAAAAAAAGGTAAAAAAGTTAAATTAAACAGGGAGCGCAGTAGTGTTATTACGCGCAAAATCAAAAGAAATAGTGGAGTCAAATTCAGAATAAACAATCGCTTGAATTCCACTTGTTGGCACGGCTGACGCAAACTTTAAAGAAAACGCAGTGGTCCCTGTTTGTTGAGGATCAATTGCCTTATCAGAGTGATAATGTTTAAAATCAAAAGCAAAAATACATGAATGTGTAAGATATTTTTGATATGTTAACCCAGTATTAGTTGTATTATCAGTAAGATCTTTAAATGCACGTGCAAATTCTTTTCTTCCCAAGTCATAAGGATAAGTTGGCACAATTTTATTGTTAACACTGACATGAATTCTATCCAACCCAAATGGTTTAAAATCAAATGGCGACAAAAGTGGAGCTCCCTTGAAGGCGCTTGCATCTACAAGAGCAACAAAAACTCTTTTTGGAACATAATCAGTGAATAAAGTTGTGTTATAATCATGTCTTCCAGGTCCTATGAAATGGCTGCTCACTAAACTACGCGTATAAGGATACTTTGCAAGTTGACCTTGTGCTAAACTTTGATTAATTGTTGCATCTAAAGATGGTAAAAGATGATGTTGCTTGATATAAAGTTTATGACCAGAGGCAACGGCAACATAATTTACTGCATCTTGAGCAATAACACTGAAGTTCATGGGTTGCATTGTGATTTCGATATCAATAGTTAGCATATTTATTAACAGTTTATTTTGCCGAAAAATATCAGCATCGATTTGAGTGATAGTATGATATTCACCATTTTTAATGAAAAAATCGCGACGGCTTTTTAAATCCAGCGCCAGACATTTGACTTTCGTCATCGTCTTCAAAGTAACCAGCAAGTTGCAAATCTTCTGAATTGCGAGAAGTTTCAAGACCTAAGCGACGCCGAAAATATGCGTTATACGAATAAAGATCGTTTGAATTATAAACTTGACGCCCGTTAAACAATACTTTCATATTCTTAATAGCAGTTGCGCCAAATCCATTGATAAAACTAACTTTATCGTCTTTTGTAATAGGAACTAGTAGCGAAACATCCTTTGCATCTTTATCTTTATTTGATTTATTTTTAAAAATTTTAAAAGTTGTTTGTAAAAAGCAGTGAGAAAGGCTGCAATAAGATGATCCTGTATTAATAGTAAATTTAGTTGGCCAAGTACCAACTGCATTTACCGGGTTATATTCGACAAATCGTCGTTGAGGGAAAATAATTGTCGTGGCAAGAGAAAATTCAAGGGGATTTGCTATAAATACTCAAATTTTAAAAAAAAAATCATTTGTGTCAAAACACATAGCTGAACGGTCGTGTCAAAATAGAGCTCCGAATAAAAATGGAGTATATTAATAAAAAATTCACGTTAGATCGTGGAAATAAACTTGAACTAAGACTTGATAGTCCAATCGAATTTCATGGGAATGAATGGTACTGTGGGCTGAAGGAGTTCAGCTTAGAGCAAAAATGGTCTTTAGCGAATGATGAAATGATTATTATTTATAAAAATGGACTTGAATCAATCGTTAAGCCAAAATATTTTCATTCAGCATCTCATATTGATAAAGTTTTGGAAGAATTATTTCCAGCTAAAAGAGTTAGAAGAGCTGGACGAAAAAGTTTAAATAAAATGATGGGAATTAGAGGTCGAGGAGAAGACAAAGAAGAAGAAAATTCTGATGCTAAAGCAGAAGAACCATCAAAACCAGTCATAACATCAGTTGGTGGCAGTGTTGTTAACGAAAAAAAGGAAGAAGCAGTTAAGCCAATAGTTCAAGCTGATAGTAAAAAGGAAGAAGCAGCTAAACAAATAGTTCAAGCTGATAGTAAAAAGGAAGAAGCAGCTAAACCAATAGTTCAAGCTGATAGTAAAAAGGAAGAAGTGGCTAAACCAGTAGTTCAAGCTGATAGTAAAAAGGAAGAAGTGGCTAAACCAGTAGTTCAAGCTGATAGTAAAAAGGAAGAAGTTAAACAATCAGCAAATGCAGAAGATAAGAAGGTTGAAACTAAACCAGCAGCAAAAGTTGATACTAAACCTGAAACTAAACCTGAAACTAAACCTGAAACTAAACCTGAAACTAAAGTTGAAACAAAATCTGAAACTAAGCCTGAAACTAAAGTTGAAACAAAACCTGAAACTAAACCAGCAGCAAAGCCTGAATCTACACCAGCAGCAAAAACTGAAACTAAACCAGCAGCAAAACCTGAAACTAAACCAGAGTTGAAGGCTGATAAAAAGGATAAAATACCAATGGAAGAAGTAGAATCTAAATTTCGAGTAGCGAAGAAAGAAGAGAAAAAAGTAGAAGAAGGAAAAATCAATGATTCTGCTATATTAGGAAATCCACCAGCTAAAAAATTTAGAATTGATACGGAATCGGGTGCTGAAGGAGTTTATGAAATGCCAGTAAAAGCCAAAGCAGAAGCGTTTATTTTTGATGATACTGAAAGCGAGGGAGAAGAGGGTAAGAAAAAAGATGATTACCCCACGCCTTTATCTGATAATTATAATAAAAATCAAACAGCCGATGAAAGCGAAAACAAAAAAATGGAGGGTGAATTTCCATCAATTTTGAATGATAATAAGGATAATGAAAAAGTGAGGGAAAGTGAGAAGGTTACACCTGAAGATTATCCGTCAATAACGGCCGATGAAAAAGTTGGTGAACGTGAATCTGCAACAGATGATTCAAATTTACCAGCGTTAACATCAGATGAAAATGTCGGGGAACGTGAAAACACAACTTCAGCCCCGGCAATCGAAGCAGTAACGCCAGCGCCAGCGGAAGAAACGACTGAGGCAACAACGCCAGCACCTGTTGAGGAAGTAACTTTTCCTACAACTGGAGAAGTAACGATTCCAACAACATACGAAGAAGTGACAAATCCAATGCCAACAAATGAAATAATAATCGTTACTCCAATGCCGGATATGATGCCAACAACTAAAATAACTACGCAAAAAGAAGAAAAGTCTGATTTTGTGGATCCATTTGCTAGTGAATTTACAAAAAATGGCTATGAATCAATTAAATTTGAAAAAAATCAAGCACAACGATATATTGTGTCTTTCGATTCATACTATGTGAGTGAAATTCATTTGAGTGAAGGTTTTGCTAAAGCTATGGGTTTTACCTTGGGTAGAGTATTATATGATCAATCAATTGCATATGAAAATCCAACAGCAAAAACTTATGCAAGTCATATTTGCATGTCAATCAATAATATTTTGCGCCCCCTTTATGATGAACCAACTGCAGAAATTGGTACTATTCCTATTTATGATAATGAAAAAACTATTTATAGTTATTTTCAAACTCCAATGTGGTTTAAGTTAGAAACAACGCGAATTGATGCCTTGTCTATTGAATTTAATGATTTCTTTGGTAATCCAATTGCATGTGATAATGCTCATGGTCACTTTGTTTTAGCATTTGTAAAGCATAAAAGATAATTTCTCTCACATTTTCTCGCACACGCACTTACTTGCACACTTTTGTTTGATTTGTAAGTTATTTTTTTTTTGTAGTTTTTTTATACCATGAATAAATTTTTTTCTACAATTTCGTGTTGAGATACAAGACATTTTCGTGCCAAGAAACTTTTTAGCCAATTTTGAGCCAACTGATAAGGAACTGATAAGAGACTGATAAGAGATTATGGTACTTCTTCACAATTCCCCCCCCCCCCCAAGCACGTGAATTTTTTTTTCATTTTTCTTTCTTCTTTTTTTCAGTTGTTTTTTATTCTCAACACTTTGCCAAAAAAATGAAAATCACTTGCATTTTTGTGAAAAAAAGAATGAAAAAAAATTCACGCGCTTGGGGGGGGGGGAATTGTGAAGAAGTGCCGAGATTATTGGTGATAAAAATTCCGCTTAAGCCTAGAATTTACTTCTGTGAAAAAATTGACCAATTGATAAGGTACTGATAAGATTATTGCCTGAGGGCATTAGTGATAAGCTCGAAAAATTAAGCTTCTTATTGCGTCGTATTTGAGCGGAATTTTAAAATTTACTGATAAGAGTTTACTGATAAGGATTTAGTGATAAGGACTATGATTTTCGTAATCAGTGATAAAAATCATGATTAAAGATGTGTCACATGAAAAATTGTTTGAATTTACTGATAATAGCAACTGATAAAAATGATGCGATTGGATTTTGATAATCAAAAATTTTGCAATTTATAGTAGTTAATTTTTGACGCAACTTTATCAATGCGTGATTGGTCGAGTGGTTAAAGCGTGTGTGTTTCAGACCAATCACTCGAGAGTTCGAATCCCAACCAATTATATTATTAGCGTGAAAATTTAAAAAAAATTGATAACTGATAAGAAATCATTGATAAGTATGAATGATAAAAAATCCAATAGAATATTCATTATCAGTGAGAAAAATCATTATCAGTCATGTCTCACGTGAAAAAAATGAAAGTAGGTCAGATTTTACCATAGTAATATTTTACCAGAGTAATATTTTACCAGAGTAATATTTTACCACAAAAATATGGTCCAATAGTCTTTTGGATTCTGGAGGCGGAGTCTGGATTCATAGAAACTCTAGATTACTACTATTTTTCTTACAGTATACCAAACCCCGCCCTCGCTATTTCAGCTGGCAAGTAGGCGCATAACTACTAACGGTAATTTGTATTTTCTATAATTTTATGCAGAGCTGCAATCATAAGAAAAAAATTTTCAAAAAATGGTGGTAAAAATGAAACACCTTAAAATAATCTTCGGATTTTTAGAATGTTCAATAAGTATATCAAGAATTTAAGGATAGCTTTAGACTGCAGCTCTGTGTTACCAGTTTTGGAGATACTATTAGGATGAATTATATTATGGCCCCGACCACAATTCATATTCAAATTATAAAACTGACTGTCCAAACTTGGATTTCCCTTTGAAGATTTGCTTTTTACCAACAAAGAAGCATCTTTTGTTGCCATCTTGAGCTAAAAAACTTAAAGCGATATTAAAAATACCAGTCAATCAAATGAATAACTGAAAGCTTATATTCATTGGCAAACAAATAAAATAGCAGCTAAAGAATCAAAAAAGTCATCCAGAAAAAAACCAAACGAACGAATTTTTAAAGTTGAGAACTGACTGATTTTCTGCCTGCCAAATCAGGTGGAGCATATGCACAACAATTGGCATACAAAGACGACTGAGTATTGCCAAAAGAGAAAGAGACCAATAGTGGATACAAAAAACGATCAAATGTCAGGCAGTAATGATCCGCCCCAAAGAAACAAAAAGAAGGATAACAAATGATGAAATTGCGCAAAAAAGACTAAAAAAGAAACATTATTGATTTCAAAAATGTATTAGTTGATTTACAAAATACAGAAATTGGTTTACAAAAAGTTGCGTAACTAAAAAATAATAATATTAAACATATCATTTTTTATTTATAAAAAAAAATAAAGATGAAACGAAATGAGCATACTCTCCATGAGATAATTATAAAGTTTGCAGTTGAACAACAAATAATTTTCTCATTTTTAAAACTTGTCGGCCTATAAGTAGTTTTTAGCTTTCATTTAAATCAATTATATTAAATAAAGATATTTTTATCGTTTTTTGACAAAAAACTCATCCGGAGTCGAAGCATCGACTCCGGCACGTCGACTCCGACTCCGACTCTGACTCCGACTCCGGAGTCGGAGTCGCAACATCACTGTTCGCAACGGTTACACTTTGTTCGCAAAATCAATGAGGAATTATTACAAATAACTTTATTATCTCTTTTTAACAAATTGGAGTACAAAATGACCGTTCGCACGATCACAAACAATAGGATTTCCAAGAAAATCTTTAAATTCTAAAGAAATAGAATGAACCAAAGTTTTTTCAACCTTCAAGTACAACGGATCCGAAAAGAATGAATAAACTGTTTTCCCTTTTTGGACTGGTATTATTGCAATTTCTGCATCATGATATTTATTAAATGACCGGAGAATCCCATGAACATGGATACAAATATGACTGTAGAAGGGGTTGAATGAGGACAAATCACTTGCAGTTTGATTATTTAATACTGTAGTTCCCTTAGTAAAACCTGTTGCTTGAGCAAAACCATGACTTAATTTTAACGAATTGATATATTTTGTGTCATAAGAAACAATAAAACGGTTTGAAAGTGTTTTTCTAAAGTTAATTGATTTCAACCCTTTTAATTGAAATTCATTTAATTCATTAGGTTTATCCTCTGCTGGGAATTCACTCATCTCAACATCTTCTGATGTAATTTCAGGTACAACTGGCTTTGTTATTGTTGTTTCAGGTTCAGCTGTAGTTTCTAATTCATCAACTTTTTTTCCTTCATCGGGATCTGGAAATGCAAATGGTTCCGTTTCCTGTTCATTAACTTTCTTTCGTTTTCAGACTTTTTCTCCTTCATCAGGATCCGGAAATGCAAAGGTTGTCGGTTCTTTTTCAACTTTACTTTCATTATCATCCTTTTTTTCAGATTCACCAACTTTTTCATCGGATGTTATCGCTGGATAATCTTCAGGTGCTACATTTTCACGTTCTCCAACTTTTTCATCGGATGTTGTCGTTGGCAAATTCGAATCATCTGTTCCATTTTCGCGTTCTCCAACTTTTTGATTTTTATTATCAGATACTATAGATGGATAATTATCTTCTTTTTCACTGTCAGTATCATCGAAAATAAAGGCTTCACTTTTTGGAGGTTCTCCACTAGATATACCTCTGTTTTCTTCTTCTTGCTTACGTTTATTTTCTTCTTCTTGCTTACGTTTATTTTCTTCTTCTTGCTTACGTGTTTTTTCTTCTTCTTGCTTACGTTTTTCTTCTTCTTCTTGCTTACGTTTATTTTCTTCTTCAAGCTTTCTCTTATTTTCTTCTTCTTGCTTACGCTGTTTTTCTTCTTCAAGCTTTCTCTTATTTTCTTCTTTTTGCTTACGCCTATTTTCTTCTTCAACTGTAATTCCGTGTTTCCCTCCTTCAGACACAATTGGAGGTTTTCGTACGGGTTCAGGATAATTAGCTTTATCATAAGTAAAAATTGTAGCATGATCAAGAATTTCAACATCGAAACCAATTTTTGTGATAATGGGTTCTTTTTTAGTTCCAACTTTTACCTCAGATTTTGGAGGATCATGTTTTTCTATAGGGTTTTCTACAGGTTTCGGATCTTCTTTAGACTTCTCTACAGGTTTTTCTACAGGTATCGTATCTTCTTTAGATTTCTCTACAGGTTTTTCTACAGGCTTTGAATCGTCTTCATCATCATCGTCAACAATAATAACTTGTTGTTCTTGCTCCTCTTCGTCATCATCTCCAGCACCAGTTATATTTCCAATCACATCCCTTTTTGCTCTTTTATTTAAAACAAAAATGTCTGACAGACTTCGTTTTTCTCTTCTTTTTGGAAACATTTCTTCTAGCACAATTTCAACATTGGATGCCCCATAAGTATTAACAGGTCTTATAACTGTACTTGTACTATCTTGGAAATTTACCGTAATTTCATCTTCTGCCAATGACCATTTTGGTTCTAGACTAAATTCTTTTAATCCACAGCACCATGCGTTACCTGGTAACTCTAACGGGTTATCAAGTATAATATTAATTTTATTTCCTTTATTTAACATAAATTTTTGTGTAATATATTCCAAGATTAAAAAAACACGACTGCTCAGTTTGTACACAAATTACAAAATGAAAAGGTTTTATAAAACCATTTGATACTGTCTAAAAGTCTCTCGCGCATACATACTCTCTCTTGCACAATCTAGGTGCGAGTGTTTGTCCGTGTGTCCACAAGTGCATAAAATTTTAATGCGTTATTAGAAAAACTGTTAAAAAATATGTAAAAAATATGTAAAAGATGTGTAAAAAATATGACAAATTCAATGGTTAAGGATACAAATTTGAACAAAAAGCTGACAAATTTTTTTAAAAAGGGGTATACGCATGGGGCAAAAATGGGGATGCATGGACACATGCTCACAAGGCGGATGTACGGATGCACGCTCACAAAAGTATAAATAGTTCGGGAGGGAGGGGGCAAAGTTCATTTGGAGCTTTTTGTTAGCTGACAATCAGTCGCTTATTAATATTACTCTTATTAAAAAAGATGCGAAAAGTTGATCCAGATAGTGAACCTCATATCCCTTCCCCACTAGATCTTTTTACTCCCAAACCTATGAATGTTGCGTTTCAAAATACTAATGTGGTTGAATACAGTCCTCTTAATCCTTATGGAACGCTTCCGATTCGATTTTCAATCAATTCTGGTTCTACTTATCTTGATCTGTCACAATGTTATCTTCAAACAACGTTCCAGCTTAAAAAGAAAGAAGTTACAAAAGTGGATGGTAAAGATGTTACTAAATTTGTCAATGTAATTGCTACAGATGAAGTTAGCCCCATCAATGCCTTTGGAGCTACTGCATTGAAAAACGTTAAAGTCTCATTTAATGGACGTCAAGTATATAATTCAAATGATTTATATGCTTACAATGCTTACATCAGACGCAGATTAGGGATTGAGAGTTCTCGGAATATTGACGACTTGGAACTTGCAGGATTCGCTGAAGATTCTGTAGATAGCCAAATTTCAGGAGCAGGCTTTGAAAATCGTCGAAGTAATTTATTCAAAATAAAGAATTTCATGCAATCGCACACCTTGATGTTGATTTTTTTAAACAAAAAAAGTTTCTTCTTGATGAAATTACTGTAGATATTGAAATTACACCACATGATATGGATTTTAGTTTGATTAGTCAAGATAAAACTGTATATTCTTTTACAATTACAGACTATAAACTTTATGTAAAACAATATCATATTTTACCACAGTTGGATGACGAAATTCAAAAATCATTGAAAGCTGGTAATTTGGCAAGATATCCCTACACAAGAAATCTTGTTAATACACATTACGTATCTTCTGGAAGATTTGATTACAAAGCAACTTTATATAACGATTTTATCCCCAAACATGTTTTTGTTGCACTTGTTGATGGACAAGCATTTAATGGAACTTTATACACTTCCCCTTTTGATTTCAAAAAATTCAATGTTCAAAACATACATATTAGTGCAAATAGCAAACTTGTTCCAACTTATCCCTATGATTTATCCAAAAATGAATTTGTTCGCTGCTTTAAAGATCTTGTAGATACTACCGAAAACACAGGATTATCTTTTGAAGAGTATTTAAACCACACATGTATTTATGCGTTTGATTTTCAATCATATCATTCAAAAAATGCTACTGAATTGCAACATTTGGGAACAACTGCGCTTTCCATTAAATTTTCAAAAGCAGTGCCTGCAAACGGAATCCAAGTCATTATTTTTACAGAATTTGATTCATTAATGGCTTTTGACTATGCCCGAAACATTACTACTACTCTTCCTGTTTAATTTTTGTGTGTTTTGTTTTTTACGTGTTTTGTTTTTTTTAATTTTTCGTGTTTTGTTTTGTTTAACGATTACAATAAAAATTTTTTTAGATGTCATTTCAAAAGTTTATCGGTATTCCTTTTACTAGACACAATGATCTGTTAGAGACTGAAGAAAGATGTAAAACCGCACTAGGAACTGTTAAGGAAGCCACTAATGCTATTACTAATAATCAAGAAACTCAGGAATTTCTCCAACGTAAACAGGAATACAAAGAAAAACAAGAAGATACTCCCAAAAGTTTAAACAAAGAAATCCCCACAAAAGCTACCACTTTAACACCTCCTTCTTCGGTAAAAAAAAAAAAACAACCAGTTCAAAACAATTTTGTATTCCCTATTGTAAAAAAATTTCGCGAAAGTCAAAAAAGAAAACCAAAACAGAAAAAAGCTGCTCCCTCAAAGAATGTAACCGGTTTACAAAAATGGAAGTTTATTCGTGAAGACTAAATGTATTTTTTCCTTTTATTGTTAAATAAAAATGAAGGTCATTTGAATAGCGCGCAAAAAAAGACAGATGTTTTCCTTCTTTCATTTTTGGAGGATAGAAAAAAATCATACTGTAAAAAACATTGATTTTGCAAACAAAGTGTAAACGTTGCGAAGAAGGAGTAAACGTTGCGCCCGCCCGCCCGCCCGGCCCTTGGGGGAATTTTCCAGTCAAACTTTTTTTCACGAAAAAAAGTTTGGCTGGAAACTTAATTACCACCGTCTCAAAATTTTGATTTTATATCGATTGTTTTGTTTGGTGACAAATTATTGCGAAATATTTTTGGCGGGAAAAGTAGTGTCCTTTTTTTTGGCGGGAAAAGTGGCGTCCTTTTTTTGGCGGGAAAAGTGGCGTCCTTTTTTTGGCGGGGATACAGTATGCTATTTTTTATTGAAGTGGTGTTTCTTTTTTTAAAGTCATCATTATTGTGCAATATTTTTTTGTGGGTCAGTCGTGAAATATTTGTTGTGGTGATTAGATTTTATAGTGGTTGCTTTTTTTATGAGTAATAACTGATAAATTTTTTAAATATCGAGTTTTTATTGATTCTTTTTTAACTTATCAGTAATAGTTTTTCTTATCAGTAATAGTTTCTTATCAGTAACCAAAAGTTTTTTTCGTTAACGCTTTAAACAAAAAAACTGTTTCTTTTAAAAACTGGTCCCTCTTTTTTCGATAAAAAAAATCGATCGTTTTGTTACCTTATCAGTAAAAGTTTCTTATCACTAAAAAAAATACTATCAGTAAAAAATTCTTATCACTAAAAAATTCTTATCAGTAAATATTTCGCAATATTATTTCGAAATCGCAAAGAATGAAAAAAGCATCGAGTGAAAACTACAGTATCCTACAGTAACCGAAAACAGCCTCGAAAACATCCTTGAAAAACTACAGTATACAATAGGCTCCTCCCATGTCGAAAATAACGCTAAAGCCTCCACCTCACTACTACTTATTTTGAGCACAAAAAAAGCAAGACTAGTTTTTTAAAAAACGAAACGCCTCAAATTATGCTATTTAAACTGCTCCACCCTATTATTAAGATCTTCATTGTATACTGATATACTTGTTGGATTATGATGTTTTGGAATAAAAAATTATATCACATTTTACTGGTTCTTATTTTTACGGTTTTTTTGTATGTCTGCATACCCTTTTCGTTATCTAATGTCTCAGTTGATGATACAGAATTTTTACCAGTAAATACAATTAAAAGTTTTCAAGAGAAAAGGAAAAACTTTATCGTCTGTATGAGAGAAGCAGCAAATATTTATTATAATGACACTGACTTATTTTTTGATGAACTTTCTGGTTGTATTAAAACTCATATTGCAATTGCTGAATCAAAAATGGACTTTTTCGAAAATAATGTCGCGGCTGAAAAAAAAGTTTATTTGCCTATGTCAAATGAATATCGACAAACCGAATGTAAATGGCTTACATTTGGAATTGGAGGTAGTTCTGTTGCTGAGACACACCTTGTTATGAAATATCCCAATTGTTTGGTTTACGGAGTCGATCCTGGGAATGCCGGAAATTTTTCAAAAATTGGAACAGTTCTTCCCTTCGGAGTTGGTAAGGATTTGCCTCTTTTATCTCATACATGGATAATTTTAATAAAATTATCCATGTATTTAGAGTTAAACCGAGTTAAACCCGTGTTTTGTAGTTAAAACGATACAGTAATTTGGCATTTTCGGCGCTTTCACGGTGCGTCGAACGCTAAGAAAAGTGTCCAGTGAGAAAAATTGAGAGAACACTTTTCTTTACATTTTTTCAACATTAAATCTTAAAACCTAGATTCTGAGCGAATGAATTTCGTTAAACGTTTTCTGTAAAAGGGAAAATAAGGGTTAACATATTGTTAATGAGTGGGTGTAGGGAAAAGAAAAAATATGGATTCTGAATCCGACGGATTCAGAATCTATGAAAAAATTTTCTCCAAATTCTACAAATTAAATATCATTCGATTCGCCTTAATGCGTAGATTACGATAAATGTAAAATTTATAGTTGGCAAGGATTCAGAAAAAAAGATTCAGAATTTAAAAACTTTTATTTTACAATTTTTTCTTTTTATATTCTGCGTCTTCAGAATCCTTGCCAACTATAAATTTTACATTCATCGTAATCTACGCATTAAGGCGAATCGAATGATATTTAATTTGTAGAATTTGGAGAAAATTTTTTCATAGATTCTGAATCCGTCGGATTCAGATTCCATATTTTTTCTTTTTCCTGCACCCAATCATTAACAATATGTTAACCCTTATTTTCCCTTTTACAGAAAACGTTTAACGAAATTCATTCGCTCAGAATCTAGGTTTTAAGATTTAATGTGAAAATTTTTTCGGGGGAACACTTCTTCACTGGACAGTTCAGCGCACCGTGCTTTGTCCACACCAAAAAAAATTTTAAGTTGCATTTTCGGAATCAGCGTAAAAAATAACATCTAGTAGGTTTGATAATTAGTTTTGAAGTAAAAATTAAATTTTTCATACTGTAACCAAAAAAGTGTCAAAAAAAAGAAAGGGAAAAAGTGTTCCCACCCGTCTCTAATTATATTGTCGAAATGTGGGAGCTATTTTTGATCATTCTTAAGGGTCTTTCTTGCCTTAAAACTTTTTTCAAAAATTTAATAACAATTCATATTACCATCCGGGAAGCATTCTTCGAAATTTATTTGCATATCTTGCGCTAATGCACAAGCAAGAAAAGAATGCGCAACGAATGACATATCATGTACGGATTTTTGGGAAATGGAAAAAAAAATTCGAATTTTCTCGGGGGGGGGGGGGGGGGTAAATATGGATAGAGCAGGTGGTAGGTCTATGCACAAACGCTTTTTCAACAGATTTATACACCTAGCAGGTGGTTAGCGCGTTTTCTTTGCATGCACTGGGCAAAAAAAGTGCAAGTTCGAACCCAGCGAGAGCAGTTATAAACAAATTTTTTTTTATAAAAAGAATACCTTTGATTCAAGTGGTTCAGCGATCATTGTAAACATATTTTTGAAATTTTTTTTGTAAAAACAACAAAAAGAATTTGTTAAAAGGGGAGTCGCACTTCTCACAAAATTTTTATTTTTATTATTATTATAGAAAAAGAGAAAACGCTGCCGAGTCAAAGGAAAGAAATAGTGCGTTTTTTCTCTTTTTTCTCCCTGATTTTCAATAATTTTTATAAGAAAAGATTTATGCGATCTGCGATTCCCCTTTAAAAAAAATCAGTACTCTCGCTGGGTTCGAACTTGCACTTTTTTTGCCCAGTGCATGCAAAGAAAACGCGCTAACCACCTGCTAGGTCTATGCACATTTTTTCGTTTTTTACAAAAATTTAAGGTCATAGAAATTGTTAAAGCGCAAGCAATATCTCTGAATATTGGATCTTCTATATTTAATAACCGTAGAATAAAAAAAAATAAAGAAAGAAATGGGAAAAACTGATTAAATTATGTAATTCTAATTCAGAATGACTTTTTAACGTTGAACATTTTTTGCCCACGGGGCATTCATTTTCACTTTGCCAAAACTTGCGCAAAATTGTTTTTTTTGCAGCGCTTCGGCTGCTTCTTTTGTTAAGCATCTTCAGTTTAAATATTAAAACTCTGTTAAATACACTTATTATTGTTTTTTCGATTATGGACATCATCTGTCAGTAATAGTCCAGCTATGAAAAAAAATAAATTAAGTTTCAACGTTGTGGTCAAGGAAATGAAGAGTAAAAACAACGTTGAAGCTGTGTACTTATTATATATAAACTTTCATAAACTCCAGCGTTGATCTTCATTTTTTGGCTATTGTTATACTCACAAAATGTCTTAAGAACAATAAAAATGTTATGAAAGCCAAAAATAATACAAAAATATGATTAAAAGTTTCAAAGTTTATGACAAATAACAAACAACGCTAAAATTTCTCACATTTTATGCTGTAACATTTGTCAGGCTCTCTCAGGCAACTAATCCCTTTGCATGTATATCCGCTATTATGTTAGTAATAACATGTAAAAAGATTAGAGTGGCACTCGACGTCCCTTTTTTGTACCATGAAAAATAGTGAATGGCAAATTTCTCATTTTTTGTTAAAAACAGTATTTTACGAATAATGTGATGTTCATCCATTTAAAAGATCAAATATCGTTAAGCATATAGTTCACTATATTAGGCAAAAGAAAAAACATTATTTAAAATCCTAATTGCTTTGTTTTTGTATCTTTTGTACACTCACCTATATCTATAACATCGTTTTTTTCTACAGTTAAAATTCTTGAAACGAAAGTTTAGTGGGAGAAAAAAGAAAAGACAAAATCTGTTGAAAAAGCGTTTGTGCATAGACCTAATATGACGTCATGCAAAGAGAAGGGAGGTCAGCCAATTATGAATCTCTTTATGCTTTATGCCGCCCTTCAATAGAAAGCTTATAAATTTGAGCTATTTATAAGTTTTTATAAGTAACTTAATCTCTGTCAGAAAATTTTTTTTAAATAATAATAGTACACGTGATCTGTTCGAATCACTAAGTTGATCAATTATAACCAACATAAATCATTAATTTTTTAAAAATAAGTTATAGACTTTGAGGCGAAAAAAGCTGCACCAGAACTGTCTTTTCCAACAATGTCTTTTACAAGGGTGCTCGATGAACTTCTGCATTCGCGTTTAATTCATTATTTGTCTGCCGATATGGAAGGCTTTGAAATGGTTTTAATTAAAGAACTTGTTGGATATGGAAAATTTGCCAATGAAAATATTACATTTTGTCAAATTGATATTGAAATGCATAGTCCAACACAAGATGGGATACATCCATTGGCTACAAAAATAAATCGTGTTCAATGGATATTAGATTTTTTAGTCGATTCATCGCCCTATATTC